>SJYX01018845.1:176009-315406 GCA_006410675.1 Oreotragus oreotragus | reverse complement strand
CTGAGCAACTGAACTGAACTGAACTGTTACTGCTCTGAACTTCTCACCTTACCAGACAGTGACATCATCTCTATTAGAGCTAAGCAGTTTTTATTAAGTACCCCTTTATGTTGCTTGGAAATATATTTTGAAGTACTTACTGACTGTATGATGCACACATAAAAGGAAAAGGAGTGCAAATGTAACTGTTCTGGAAGGAAAAGTACATAGGCCATACAGATGACCAGGTGCCCTGAAAGGATTATTTATTTTTCTTTAATTTTAAGGCTATTTGATACCTGTAGCAATACCTATTATTGCTTTAACCTAATCCCAAGCTGAAAAGTATAAAAAAGCATTTCCTCTTAAAATTGTGTTTATAATTCTGTTTACTAAAGGAATATGTATTTATTGAAAAGCAATATAAATACCAAAAAATACAAAAATAAAAATAGCCTCTAATTCCACTGTCTAGAGATAATCATTCTGGGAAGGTGCATCTAGGTTTTTTTTTCTATGCATATATACACATTTATTTTACGAAATTGAAGTTACATGGTTAGATTTGCTCACTTTCTTTTTTAATTTAGCACTACGTCCCCATACCATTACATTCTTCTATAAGATTTTTAATGGTCACATTCCATTGCTTGAATTTATCCTAATTTATTTTTGGAAGATGAAAATGTTTCCATTTTTTCACGACTATA
This sequence comes from Oreotragus oreotragus, assembly GCA_006410675.1. NCBI lineage: Eukaryota > Metazoa > Chordata > Mammalia > Artiodactyla > Bovidae > Oreotragus > Oreotragus oreotragus. The sequence goes on along the minus strand of SJYX01018845.1, from coordinate 314,717 downwards.
AACAAGGCTTTACCAAACATCCTCATACATAAATCTTTGGATTTGTGTTTATTTTTATGATAAAATTCCTAAAATTTAGTATCATTTTTCGATTCCCTCGTACTGGAGAAGGAAATGGCAACCCACTCCAGTATTCTTGCCTAGAGAATCCCAGGGGTGGGGGAGCCTGGTGGGCTGCCGTCTACTGGGTCGCACAGAGTTGGACACGACTGAAGCGACTTAGCAGCAGCAGCTCTTGAGCCAAAGACAGAAATCTTGCTTTAACAGGGAAGAAAAGAAATATTTTGACTCACTGATTTTCTCTTTTTTTCATGTGCACTCAGGACTTGATGAGCTGGTTTTATTGCTTCCAACTCAATTGCTTTGCCAAGTTTTCTGGAAATAGAACATAAAAGACACACAAGCCTAGTATTAGGATTTATATCTACCTTCCAAATTATTTTCTGAGGAAATAAAATAGTGTGTTACAGCGTATCTACTGAGTGCAAGTTTGCACGGGAGTATTTGCAGTATACCCACTTTAAATATTTATGACTCCCTTTGGGGTTGCAGCAAGGCTGGGCTGTGAGTACTCACTGATGCAGGTCCCCTGCAGACTTCATGCCCTCCGAGACCCAGGCCCAGGCACTGACAAGACAGCTAGAGAGAAAAACAAGGGAGGACAAGTGTGGGTGTCATTTTCCCAGGAGTCCCAGAAATAAAGCATCCCATCTGATTCCCCCCAGTCCTGTTTCAATTTCTCCATGGGATTAAAGCCAACATAGTTATTTGCTCTGTAATCATTACATGATCTGCTTTTTTTCCCCAGTCATTTTCATTCCGATTTCCATTTCATGTCTGTAAAGTATCAGGGAAATAAAGTAAGCAAGGATGATAAGGCATTTAGAACAGGTGGGAGAGAGCATGCCAGAGGTAGAAGACCCTTAAAGACCATCTTTTCAGGCTCTTCATTTTACAGATGAACCAACGGAGGCTCCGAGAAGTTAAGTGATGGATGACTTCAGTGCCCTGCTCATTCCTTCATTGCCTGTGTGCTCCTCTTGCGGTTGGGGTATAGCTCAGATTCCCTGCTGCCCTTTAGGAACACAGCTCAGATACTCCACAGTCTTGTGAACAGTATCTCAATTTAACAAAAGGGTTGCTGTGCCCTGACCTAAGCAGCACAAAGAGAGAATCAAGAAATATGATGCTATTTTTCTCCTACATATAGTTGGCCGTCAAATAGCAAGCCCATTGTATCAATAAACCGAAAGGATAGAGCCAGTGTAGACTTTGATGGAAAGGAGAGGACAGATCGGTGCCCTTACTGAGAGCAAGATGACACAGAGATTTTGCCTCCAAATGATTTGGGCTGCACCTGGCAGCCGCAGATTGGGAGAACTAGATGTCAGATTTTCTATGCATCCAAAGCCAGGCACAAAACCAGGCATAAGAGAGGACCTACTCTATGCTCCCAATTATAGGAAAGTCCAAAAAAGACAAAATAATCTAGATTAAAAAAAAGCAGATCAATGTTACCTTGGGACTGTGTTGGGGAAAGGACTATAAACAGGTACCAGGCATCTTTTGGTGTGATGAAAATAGGTATATTTTGATTTTGGTGGCGGCTGCGTGGTGTATACTTATAACAAAATCAATCAAAATATATACTTTAAAATGTGTGCTTATTATTGCATGTAAATTAAATTCAGTAGAATTTTTTTTTTTTGTCTGTTCATTTGTTTTGCAAGAAATCCAAGTACACTTTCAGGAAGAGAATCTGACTTTTGCCCCTAGGAGGAGCAGGGCAGCAGAGCAGGAACATGAAGGCATTGACCTCAGAGGGTCTGTGTCTGAATCTACAAGCTCCCTTTTGTGTCCTGCTTGACCTTGGAAGAATCACTCAGTTTCTCTGACCCTCACTTAACTGGTCTTTGAGAATAGAAATAATTTGGGTTATTATACAAGTACCTCACAGAAATTATATGAGGTAGGTTTTATTTCCATCTTAAATACACTATACACTGAGAGGGAAGATAGGGACTTTTCAGGTGGCACAGTGGTAAAGAATCCACCTGCCAATGCAAGAGACTCAGGTTCAATCTCTGGGTGGGGAAGATCCCCTGGAGAAATGGCAACCCGCTCTAGTATTCTTGCCTGGGAAATCCCATGGGCAGAGGAGCCTGGCAGGCTACAGTCCATAGGGTCTCAAAGAGTCAGACACTTAGGGACTGAGCACGAGATTCCTAATCCACCCAGTTGGTAAGTGATAGAGCCAGAATTAAAACCTGGGCAATCAGAAAAGGTCTATTTATATTCAACCAGGGTGCTCTACTAGTTTCTTTGCAGGCTGAAACTGTTAGTCACTCAGTCATGTCCAACTCTTTGTGACTCCATGGACTGCAACCCACCAGACTCCTCTGTCCATGGACTTCTCCAGGCAAGAATACTGGAATGGGTTGCCATTCTCAACTCCAGGGGATCTTCCTGACCTAGGGAGTGAACCCAGGTCTCCTGCATTACAGGAACATTCTTTACCATCTGAGCCACCAGGAAAGCCCCAGGCTACTAAAATACTGTCCTAAAAATCAAGCTCAAAGAGCGATTTCAGAGCACTATTTGCTGTTATAGGATGATGCCTAAGGAGGAGTAAGAATGCTCCACAAGGCTTCTATTTTTTCTTTCCCTCTTTCTTTTACCATCAGAGGGGGTCTTTGTAATGACACTGCCATTGGGTGACATCTGCAAACAATAGTCAAAGCTTTGTAACAATCACTAATGGACTGTTTTATAAGAATACCAATATCTTTCCTCTCTTTCCCAAGAGAAGTAATTGACTTCATTTTCAACTGAATTGAAAAAAACTTGCGAACCAACATTTTTTTTCAACCCCTGATGTGTTAATGTCTTTACATATATAACCTCATTTAATATGCACCCCAGTACCCACCCTCCCCCTACACACAAAGGAGCATACCTTGTTACTCCATATAACAGAAGAGGAAATCAAGGGAGGCCAGGTTATTTGTTGAAAGTCATAAAATTGAGATAAAGCAGGATACACACTTCAGGACTTTAAGACCTTCCAACTTAACAAATCTGCTTACCAAGTTAGTATCATCACCAAGGCCTTTTCTGAATATGATCTTAGGCCTCACAACAACACAAGATGAATTCAGTTCTGAAATTCATTATCTGTGTCACAAGTTTCTTAAACTCTCCAAGCTTTAAGTCCTTGTGTGTAAATAGGTATCATAAAAAGACTTCTCAGAGATTGTTGTGAGGATTAAATGTAGCGAATCTAGAAAAGCATTTAACGCAGTGTCTGGCACACAGTAAGTGCCCAAGAACTGGAAACCAGGCCTGATGCTCTGGACCTGCCACCTTTATAAAAGGAAGCTGGAACTGAACATATGTTGAAGGAGGAAACAAGCAGAACAGGCTCCACCTTGAAAGCAGGACTCCATCTTGGGCTGGTCTGTGGACTTTGAGCTATATGCTCAGTATCTACGTGAACAACAAACCAACTGGAAAACCAGACCCTCCCGATGGAAGAACCCCAGGGTTCATAGGTAGACTCTTCATCACCTAAAAGAATACCCTAATTATCTGTGTAACCGAATAGAATCAGAAATTCTATTATGCTTATTGAGGTATGACCACAGGCCTATTGATAATTGTCCATGGTTAGCTACCTAGGCTTAAGGCATACGAATCACGGGTTTAAGGCATACGAATCACAGTTTTAAAGCATGATGGGTTAACTTTGATTGTATTCTTCTTGTCCTTTGTTCAGACTAGTTTCGGAGAATTTGGGGAGGTGGATTTGAGCACGTACACTTAGGGTATACAAGGTTTTCACAAAAATTGGTTGGGGTTCTTGGCTAAGAGGAAACTCAGCCTTGGGCCCGCCAGTGTAATAAATTGCACTCCACTATCTGCACTATCCTTCTGAGTGAGTTTGTTTCCCGGAAGGCATGGCTACAACAATGTCACTTTTAAAAAATTATTTTTAAGAGTGATTTTTGCCTTACCTCTTCCATGTACTTACTTTTTCTTTGTGCTCTGTAATGTTTTGCTTAGCTTGGTTGCCAGTTTCTGAAGTCCTTTGGCATAATTAATCTCCAGATTTGCCCTGTTAGCAAATGGAGAGTTGTTGAATAGGATACAATGACTGGAAATCAAGAAAAACACACATACATACACAAAGATTTGAAGGAGGACTCAGGCTGATAATGTAACACGTAAAGAGATGATTTGTCTACTAGAAGGATTCTCCTGTCCTAGGCGTAATCCTTAAGGATATCCAGGAGAGTCCTAAAAAGGGAGAGAAGTTTTAATTTAACCTTCTTGTACAATAGCATTATGGGTTGGACTGTGTTCCTGAAAGGTTGTTGCTAAACCACGAAAGATGCCAGGATTCTTGGCCTCCAGAGGAGAAGAATTCAATCTGGGGCCAGAGACAAGGCTTGATCACTCAGAGCTTTTGTGTAATAAAGTTTTATTAAAGTATAAAAGAGAAAGAGAAACTTCTGACAAAGACATCAGAAGGGAGCAGAAAGAGTGCCTCCCTGCTAGTCTTTAGCTGGATGTTATATAGCTACTGCTGCTGCTGCTGCTGCTAAGTCGCTTCAGTCGTGTCCAACCCTGTGCAACCCCATAGACAGCAGCCCACCAGGCTCCCCCATCCCTGGGATTCTCCAGGCAAGAACACTGGAGTGGGTTGCCATTTCCCTCTCCAATGCATGAAAGTGAAAAGTGAAAGTGAAGTCACTCAGTCGTGTCTGACTCTTTGCCATCCCATGGACTGCAGTCTACCAGGCTCCTCCATCCATGGGATTTTCCAGGCAAGAGTACTGGAGTGGGTTGCCACTGCCTACTAGCAGTCCGCTAATTAAAGAAAGGAAATGTCTCAATACTCAGAGAATGGTTCCAGGCCCCCTCACCCACAAGATGCATTTTGAGAAAACCTTGGCACCAGGTGAGTCATCCCGGGCCATAAAATGATTGACATGAATCTTGAAGAAGGGCATATTTCCATACAACTATACAGTTTCATTAACCCAGATTAGGAGAGCAATGTATGAGTATAACATACTGGTTTGTCTGAGCCTTTAGGCAGAACTGACTTGAAGACTGAGTCTGGAGTAAATACATAGTGCATTAACAAAGCTTAAGACAAACATTTCCATAAGAAAAATGCATTGGTTAGTTCAAGGTTTGAGAAAAGTTAAGCTCAGGTGGAACCAGGTGTCATAATGGCAACACAGAATTTTAAGAGAAACCTCTTTTTAAAGTTGTATCGAGAAGGGGGAAAAAAGGCAACACTAGTTTGTTTCCTCCTGCCATTAAGAGAGAGAAAAAAATGTCTGACACTTGCAGCCTGTCTCCTCTGTTTGGAGACCCCTGGCCTTCCTGCTTGTTACCCTCTCATGCTTAAGTCCTAACCCTTTTGTCTGTGAATGTGACCTTATTTGAAAACTGAGTCTTTGCAAATGATCAAGTTCAGATGTAGTCACTGGGATGAGCTAGATCAAGTTCAGATATAGTCACTGGGATGAGGTAGAACTCAGTATGGGTATGTCCTAATGAAAGGAAGAAACTTGGGCATAGACACACACAGACACACACACGGAGAATACTGTGTAAAGATGAATAGGCAGAGATCAGGATGATGAATTGCAGGCTAAGGACCCTGCAGGTGAAACGCCAGCAGCTAGGAGAGAGGCATGGAACAGATCCTCCCTCACAGTCTCTGGAAGGAACCAACCTGGCCGACGCATTGATCTCAGACTTCCGGCCTCCAGGACTGTGACACAATAATGTTTCTGTAGTTTAAGCTACAATAAGTGACAGTAGGACTGGAAGTTTAGTTAGCCAGTCTGTGGTGCCTTGCCATAGAAGTCCTTGCAAACTATTCCAACTCCTTTCCGACTTATCCTGAGACATCAGCACCATCAGACTAGCTCTAGACTATAATAGCTGGTAATAAGATAATAATGGAATTAACCAAACAGTAACTTTCTAACTGGGGCTTCCCTGGTGGCTCAGTAATAAAGCATCCACCTGCCGATGTAGGAGACTCAGGTTCGATCCCTGGGTGGGGAAGGTCCCTGGAAGAGGAAATGGCAATCCACTCCAGTATTCTTGCCTGGAAAACTCCATGGACATAGGAGCCTGGCAGGCTAGAGTCCATGGTGTCCCAAAAGAGTTGGACATGATGTAGCCACTAAACAACAGCATGCTTCCTAATGGGCCAACACGGGATTCAGAAGATGAATTTCCATGAGAGTGTGTATGCAAGACAAGACCTGTTAGGGAATCCGGGCATGCCCCTCAAAAGAAATCTCAGTTCTTTGGGATAGATTGACTCACTCTCATCTTAAACTGGTTTTTCCATGTCCCATTCTAGGCCCATCTATAACTAAAATGAAGACACATTTTTATTCATCTCCTCACTTTTCAATGAAAATAATAAAAATGTAAGAAATTAAGTTGCATTTATACTATGTTTTTCATCTTACTATAGACCAGAGAGTCTTTATTACATATTTTTCAGTCTTTCAATTCTTTTTTATTATAAAACATCTTTAAAAATTATTTATGACTCCAGGGAACAATCTCAGGACTCTCCAGTAATTAACTTAATACTAGGATGTTCTCACACAAATTAGACTCAGTGTTATGGACCAAAGAAGGAAAGACAGTTCTCTTTTGTAAGAGAAATCCAGACATCGTGGGCTATGAACCTGTTGCTAAATTTCTATTCATTTTTCTTCATTAGTACAGCTGTGCGCCAAGTTATTTTTACCACTTTTTAAAAGAAAAAAAGACTGTTGCAGGATGTATGTTAAGGCCTAGGTGCAGAAAACACCCATTTGGTAGCAGGCCTTGTTCAAGAATAAGAAAAAGTTAAGGCAAATATTTTTAAATAATGAAGATGATAAAGAAATAACTCATAGTGTTATAAAAAGATTTCTCTGCTCTTGGAATAAGTTCTGACTGATGGAGAGAGAGAGTCCTGGTTGGCAGCAAGCTCGAAGAGACCACCACCCTCAATGAACTTGAATATTCTAGAATCCCAAGAGAGGCTATCACTCAGGAGGAAAGTGGCTTTAGGAAACTTTAAAAGGAAGTAATCAGACTCACCTTTACCTTAAGGGGTTTTATGATAATTAAAATGAGGCAATCACCCAAATAGAGGCTCAAAGACAAGAGTGATGTCTATTGACCTGCACCATCTGACCCCTGGTCCTCTTTCTGATTTCTTCTCCTGTCACCCCCTTGTTCACTATGCCCTTGTTCAGTAGCCATATGTCATCCTGCCTCAGGGTCTTTGCACATGCTGTGGCCTCTGCCAGGTAGTTCATCTGCTACATAACCCCATAGCATTCTCCTTCATGTCAATTTCAACCAGTCTTATGCAAACATCACTGCCTCAGAGGCCTATTGAAAAGAGCATTCTTGTCACTATCCCTTACAGCTTTATTTATGCCCTAGCATTTATCACTATCTTACATCACATAATTTTTTAGTGTGCTTCTTTGAACATCTCTAGTGTGTAAGCTCCATCAGGGTCAGGATTTTGTATTACTCATTGCTATATCTCTAGGCTTAGAACAGTGCTTGGCATGTTATTGGTATTCAGCATGTATTTCTTGAAAGAATGAATGGAGTTCCTATCAGGTCTTGGTTAGGATTTTTAACCAGTCTCCACTACTAGTCTGTTCTCATTTCACTACTTTTGAAAACTTTAAACTGTTGAATTATTTAAATTCAATCCCACAGGTTTGAACTGTGCTCAGCTCTGACGTCAGTGTACACGACTCCCTAGCACTTGCAACAGCTAGACACATAAACCCTCTCCTAACCCATCCTAACCAGAGGGATCTTTAGGAGTTTCATTTCTAGCCTTCCATTCTTGCTTGGAAGCCACACATAGAACATTAAATGTGATGGTGCATTTGTTGTGCTCAGATAGTGATAGGCACCAAATGAGTTCTTAATAAATATTAATTTTTCTAATATCATTAGGGAAGCACACTGATTGAAACTGCCCACCCTGGCCAGGCACCATAGTAACCATTTGCATGAGTTGTTTTATGACAGGAGGTTCTGGTAAGGAACACGGAACTAATAAACCTCCACCAACTGGAAGAGTTCGGGAAAGGTCAAAAGGAGACGCCACATGTCCGACCACCTCCCAGAATTATCCTCTCTGGCATCCATCTTGGCTGAACAAGGCATGCACCACCAGGAAGATCTCTGAGTCAGGATGATTGGCTAAAGACAACCCAGAAACTAATCCCATCACCATAAAACCTGAGACTGCAAGCCATGTGGCAGAGAAGTTCTCCTGGGTCCCCTTACCCTCCTGCTCTCCGGCCAGGCGCCCTTTCCCAATAAAATCTCTTGCTTTGTCAGCACATGTGTCTCCTCGGACAATTCATTTCTGAGTGTTAGACAAGAGCACAGTTTCGGGCCCTGGAAGGGGTCCCCTTCCTGCAACAATATGATTATGAGTATGTATCCAAAAGAATTTCTAAACGTTAAGAACACCCCGAATATACAGAGACAGAGAGGTGTGGGGGAAAGAAGGCACAATTTTCTCCTCCACAGCTCCAGAACCATCCTGAATGGCTCCCACGGGAAAGGGAATGCTGTCAGGCACAGCTTTTCCTCAGAATTCAGTTTCACTTTTACACAGTTCTTGCAGGTCATAAAAGATAGCTCAGAGGCTAAGCAGAAATAAAAAAAGACAACGTCGAGAGTGTGAAGCATGGTGTTCCTTTACATCCTTAACCCTTTCTGATTCACCTGCAGGGTCGGGGGGAGAGGGGGCGGAATGGGCTTTGGTGGCAAGAAAGAGGGTCCTGCTCACTTTGAACTGATGGGCTCTTCTGTTTGGAGCCCCGTGTCTCTGCTGGCTTTCTCTCATGAACGGAAGGAAACCAGCCTAAAGAGACCCAATTACCACGCAGCATCTCTTGCTTTGGAAGGCTTCTCTTTACATACAATTATCTCAGAAATCTACAGGAAGTGGATTTGTAGTTTTATAGGCTGGTATACAGCTTAAAAATTCTTGTAATCTTGCCCATGAAGTTTGTGTCCAAACAGTGCAGTCTCTCCTGACAAATTTGTGACATGTTGATGAGACTTTACCTGTGTTTTGTCTACACAGAAACTAGTGACTCCAGCATTTATTATACAACATGACAGGCAACATTCTAAGTGTTTTCGGTATGTTTCCTCATAACCTGCAATCACTCCCATCAGGAAGGCACACTGACTCTACCCATTTCATGGAGGAGAACACTGAGGCACAGAGAGTTTAGTAGGTAACTTGCCCAGCTGGAGGTCACTCATGAAGAAGTGATGCAAACCCAGGTAGTCTGGCTCAAGAACCTGCCTGCCCAGCATTCCACTCTCCCCCTCTGAAACTGGAGAATTACAGGGGAGTCAGAGGCAAATGGTTTTTAAAATTGACACCACCTCTCCCCCTGCCTTTAACTGCGGTGTTCTGATTCACCACAACTCGTGAGGCTTAGCAGCTAGAAATGGGATCACAGCAGCCTAAGAGAAGACAGAATGAGCTTCCTGGGGCTTCTTCCAAAAGCATCTGTGCAGTTCGTTGTAAGGTGCTTTCCTGGATGAGGAGGGGGAGGTCTTGAAGGTCTAGAAAAGTGGGGAAGGAGGGGTTCTGATATCACATGTCACCAAGGTAGTCCTCTGAGGCCAGACTGAATTGGACACAGCCTCTCTGAACAGCACAATTGTACCCTTCATCTCTCTGCCTTCAATACTCTATTGTAGCCCTACTACATAAATGTAATAGTTTCCCGGATGGCTCAGATGGTAAGGAATCTGCCTGCAATGCAGGAGACCCAGGTTCGATCCCCAGGTTGGGGAGATCTCCTGGGGAAGGAAATGTCAACTTACTTTATTATTCTTACCTGGAGCATTTCCTGGACAGAAGAGTCTGGCGGGCTACAGTCCATGGGGTCCAAAGAATTGAACATGACTTAGCGACTTAAACCACCACAATACATAAATATTACATATATTTCTTATTTTACACCAACATTCAGGACTTCCCTAGTGGCTCAGATGATAAAGCGTCTGTCTACAATGCGGGAGACCCTTGTTTGATCCCTGGGCCGGGAAGATCCCCTGGAGAAGGAAATGGCAATCCATTCCAGTACTATTGCCTGGGAAATCCCATGGACAGAGGAGCCTGGTAGGCTACAGTCCATGGGGTCACAGAGAGTCGTCAACCAAGTGAAACAGGCTGCAGTCATTTCCTCTTGCATTTTAACACTAATGACCATTTCAGAATCCTCAGCAGATCACCCTACATGTCAAAGGTAAGGGAAGGAGAAAGTGGGGAGGATGAACTTGTGTACAGGAGAGGAGCATGTTGCTAGGCTCCTTTTCTGGTGAGTTTGCCTACAACTGAAAAACTCTCTGGCCTCTGACCCTTTGGTAGGCTACAGTCCATGGGGTCACAGAGAGTCGTCAACCAAGTGAAACAGGCTGCAGTCATTTCCTCCTGCATTTTAACACTAATGACCATTTCAGAATCCTCAGCAGATCACCCTACATGTCAAAGGTAAGGAAAGGAGAAAGTGGGGAGGATGAACTTGTGTACAGGAGGGGAGCATGTTGCTAGGCTCCTTTTCTGGTGAGTTTGCCTACAACTGAAACACTCTCTGGCCTCTGACCCTAAATGGCTTCATCTTAGCAGAGGTTAATGGGTAAATTCCTCCCCAGAGAAAAATCACTCTAAACAGCCACATTCCAACTGGCAAGTGTGGCGAGAGCTGTCATTTTTATAGGTTAGAATGCTTGCAAATTGGAATAAACACTGCCATGTGGCTCATCTGTTCTTAGGGTCCCATGAAGCAGAATATATGTCCTTTCCAACTTTCTGCTAAACAGAAATGAATGGACAGAGTCAGAAAGGCACACATTTTCCCAAGGCAGATACGGCAATGCACAACCCCAGCCACACTGCTTTCTTCTAAGGCATCTGCTTTACTATGGCTTCTAACCTAGAAGACACCACGTGCGAAGAAAGTCAACAGAGGCAGAGTTAATCTCAAATTGAGACATGGACTTTTCCCCCCTCATTAAAATAATTGGAAACTACTTTATAAGAACATTGAGCTAATGTTCTAGCCCTACAGCTACTGTATCTAATAGGAGCTGAGATTCTCTCTCCAAGCAATTGTCTTGGCACATGTGAAATTGATGATGTATCTTTTTGGATGGGTAACTCAATCTTAGAATAGTCCAGTGAGTCTTAATAATCCCTGACCAGGGAAATGGCATGCACTGACTTTTAATCCAGTTATATTCTAATTTTCTCTCAGCATGTGGAGGCAGGTCAACACATTTTCATTAGTAATAATGAAGATCAACCAATAAGTCAAAGACTAACATTTGTCTTAGGTTTGAAAATAAATCATATTTAAAAAAACATGAGAGGCAGAAAATATGTGGTATCAGATTCAATATTTTAGGCAGGGCACAAATTAAACTGTAAGCCCATAAGTGACCAGGTAATCAATTTCCAAGTACTCTACTAAGAGAATTAAGATGATAAAAACAGATTAAAAATGAAAACTGTAGCTGCTTTCATGTCTGTGAGGAATTGTTAAAATTGAATGAAGGCTCTCTCAAGACCGAAAACAGCAGGTGACAAACCCCCCCTTTATTATGAATTAAGAAGAAATTTTAGTCCTCTGAAACTCTTTGCAATATCACACCCCCATTCCTGGCCTCCTGCTTTCTATCAGCAACAGCTTCTTGGGGCCTGATGTGCTGATATTTTCCACACAAGCTTTATCAGTTTGCCATTTGAAAGACAGCGGCAAGCTCATACAAATAGGCTGTATTTAAAAGTTAATAACAATTTGAAAATTGAAAGACATTTTTACACAGGTGCTGCTTTTTGAGCAGTGGGATTCTCTGGCTAGCCCACAATACCCACTTCATCATTATTCATTGCCTTTATTCTGTTTCCTGAGAACAGCGTATGAAAGGAGAAATAGGAAGATGAGGCTTGGTGGTCACGCTGCTTGGGTGTCCAGTCTGGGAGTTTCACTGAGTCTCTGCTTGCTCCTGGCCCAGGGGATGCACAGCAAAGGTTGGTCTAGTACCTCAGACCCTCTGTGTCTGTTAATTCTTGAAGTGAGTGAGTTTATGTGGGTCGGGGGAGGGAGTGTTGTTGGGGAAGTCAGGTGAAATGGACAAGAAAGGCAGTTTTTTAAACTTTTCACCTAGAAAGCAAAATTTTTACAGAATCCCACCATATTATATAGATGTTGTGTTCTGAATAAGTGGGAACGGGAGTGAAAAAGGGTTCTGAGTCCCACCCATTAACTTCTTCCTACCTGCTAAAGTGACCCCTGAGAGCTTCCCACAGACCCCTGTGCTACCAGGTACAAAAGCCATTGGGTTTGATGACCACAGGTGTCCCTTACCATAGAAAACCCTAATACATTGTGAAGGGAACGGGATCACTCCTATAGCTATGCCCCAAACTGCCTGCCCACTTGGAGGATGCCCTCACGCCATGTCTGGGCAGATCTGAGTAGAAATTACAATATGCCATCTTTTCCATATCCCCGTCTCTAAGTTAGGGGTGGGTGAGAGTATTCACATACTGCATTGGAGCCTAACTTAAACTTCTAAAAAGTTGTGAGTGCCTGAAGGCACAGAATCACTCACGAGAATACATTTATTCCCTCAGTGAGCATCCAATGAATGCCTGTTCTGTGCAAGTCATGTGGAATACAAAGACCCTTGAGGAGTTCAGTAGTGGAGACAGACAAGTGAACAGAAAGGCAGTACTGCCATAGCAGAGATAAATACTAGTGGAGTCTTGACTTGAAGGCCAGCCAGAGTGGGATGACTGAATTCTGAAGAATGCATTGGGTGGAAGCTGGCACTGAAGGTAGAAGTGTCACCTGGGCAAAGGATAGAGCATGTACAACTGCCAGGACCCATGATGGCAGGTAGGAGGGGTGGGGGTGGGGGGTGATTGCAAGTGGTTCTACAAGCAGCAACCGTAAGTAAGATGGAGAGATGTGACCTGAAAGATGTGATCTTAGAAATGTGATCTTTAAGCTGATCTTAAAGTTCCTTCTATGAAAAACTACAAAGGCTGAATTTTATCCTAAAGGTCATGGAAACCTCTGAAGGGTCTTAAACAGGGTCCTGACCACAAAGTGAAAGATGTCTTAGATGCTCCTTAGTTGAGGCAGCTTGCTTGGGTGAGAAAAATTAGATCCTCTGAAGGGACACAGCTCTGAGCCCAGGTACATGAAGGTTGAGAGTGAATTAGATTTCTATTTTCACAATGCCCCTCAGCCAGGTGCCTTCATGAAGTGTACAAACTGCCCAGCGGCAGGGCAGTACCCCAGGCAGAGGACAGGTTAAGAGTGCTCTGCCCGAACAATGGCAGAGGCCATGAAAGGAAAACAAAGCTAGAGGAGCAGAGGTGTTTGGAAGAGAGAAATAGAAGGACTTGGTCATGAGTTGAGACAGAAGAGGAGCTTCCCTGGTGGCTCACGCAATAAAGAATCTGCCTGAAATGCAGAATACCTGGGTTCGATCCCTGGGTCAGGAAGATCCCCAGAGAAGGGAAAGGCTACCGCCCCAGTATTCTTGCTTGGAGAATTCCATGGACAGAGAGCCTGGTGGGCTACAGTCCAAGGGATCGCAGAGTCGGACATGAATGAGCAGCCACTGATCACCTCACTGAGACAGAATAAGGGGTCGTGGGTGGCTCCCTCGTATTGGGCTTGACTGGGTGGGCAGAACTCCTGGTAATCATGGTTAAAAATCCAGAAAGAGTGAGTACCAGCTTTGGTGAAAAGTTGATCAACTCTATTTGGATAAGCTTCCATTGTGGTTTCATGGAGCATTCAGCTGGAAATGTCCAATAGACTGTTGGATATATGGTTTGAAGTACAGGTGAAGACGTATTGTCTAGTACATATGGGAGCTATCAATATGCAGAAAAGGGCTGAAGTTGTGATCAACTCTATTTGGATAAGCTTCCATTGTGGTTTCATGGAGCATTCAGCTGGAAATGTCCAATAGACTGTTGGATATATGGTTTGAAGTACAGGTGAAGACGTATTGTCTAGTACATATGGGAGCTATCAATATGCAGAAAAGGGCTGAAGTTGTGATCAACTCTATTTGGATAAGCTTCCATTGTGGTTTCATGGAGCATTCAGCTGGAAATGTCCAATAGACTGTTGGATATATGGTTTGAAGTACAGGTGAAGACGTATTGTCTAGTACATATGGGAGCTATCAATATGCAGAAAAGGGCTGAAGTTGTGATCAACTCTATTTGGATAAGCTTCCATTGTGGTTTCATGGAGCATTCAGCTGGAAATGTCCAATAGACTGTTGGATATATGGTTTGAAGTACAGGTGAAGACGTATTGTCTAGTACATATGGGAGCTATCAATATGCAGAAAAGGGCTGAAGTTGTGATCAACTCTATTTGGATAAGCTTCCATTGTGGTTTCATGGAGCATTCAGCTGGAAATGTCCAATAGACTGTTGGATATATGGTTTGAAGTACAGGTGAAGACGTATTGTCTAGTACATATGGGAGCTATCAATATGCAGAAAAGGGCTGAAGTTGTGATCAACTCTATTTGGATAAGCTTCCATTGTGGTTTCATGGAGCATTCAGCTGGAAATGTCCAATAGACTGTTGGATATATGGTTTGAAGTACAGGTGAAGACGTATTGTCTAGTACATATGGGAGCTATCAATATGCAGAAAAGGGCTGAAGTTGTGGGAACTAAGATCACGCAAGCTATGGATGGACTAGAAAAGGTAAGGATTTATTAAAGATTTCATTTTAATCACTTATCTTTTATTGACAGCCTCTGCAATGCATTGTAGATGAAACAATGACCAACTACGCTTGCTTCTTCGTTTTCTTCTTTTCTTTTTAATTAAAAAAATTTTTTTATGTCCAGAGTTGTGGTACTTGCTGTTTGAAAACCTGATCTTAAGCTTTCATAGAGGGAAAAAATAATTGATTTTTCCCATCAAAGCCTGTTTACACTTTAGCTATGTGGGGCAGGGAACCAAATGTTCAAACAGTTTCTAGAAATGTGCCTTTGTCTTTTTGAATCTGATCTGTAATTGTTTTGAAGTGAATGTGATGGCTTTGGCATTAGGCATTTTAGGAGCTGCTGTGTGTTTCCGGCTAAATCTGAGTTGCTACTACAAAAAAAGGAAACTGAAGTAGCTAATTAGATAAAAGAAGCTAAGCACAGCCATGAATTACAGAATTTCCAGGCAAAATGGTGTTTCAATTCCAATACACTTTTCTATCACCAATTAGAACAAATGCAAGAAGGCAGCTGAGCTTGGAAACAGGACATTATCTGGCCTTGAAGCTTGATTGGGATGCAGTCCCTTGTAGCCAGGAGCTAATACAGATGTGTTAGCAGAACCACATTCCAATGGATTCTTAAGCAAGGTATCTGCAATTGTTAATATCCGAGGATAGTAAAGGCCTTGTTTAACAATACAGGTGTAATAAGAAGAAAATAAACCTTAAACTAGCTTTCATTTTTTTATCAATTCAATCTATAAATATTTGCTGAATGTATTTTATGTGGCAGGTATTAAGCACCATATGCCCTCTCACTAAATCTTTCCTATGTTGGCTGCTGGATTTGTCTTCATGAATTTCTATGTCATGATTTTCTGTGTCTCGGTAGAAATGTCTGCTGTACGTATTCTAAGGTACCCTTTTACTTGTCTGATGGGGTTTCCTGTTACTTGTCTATACTCTTAAGTAATACGATGTTCTCGGTCACTCAGTGATGTCCAACTCTTTGCGATTCCATGGACTGTAGCTCAGCAGGTAAGAATCCTGAAGTGGGTTGCCATTCCTTTCTCCAGGGGCTCTATCCCACTCAGGGACTGAGCCCCGGTCTCCTGCACTGGAGGTGGATTCTTTACAGTCGAGGCATTAGGAACGCCCAGGTGGTATGATAGCTTCTTTTCAAGAGTATTGGCTTTCTAGGCATTTTCCTAATAGCAAGGAAAGGTATCAGTGACTCATATGTAATAAGCCCATCTTATTTTCCATTTAAGAGGAATATAAGCCGAGTGCTCATGTCTGGATAACTGGTGGGAAACAGCTTTTTGTCTTTTGTATGCCTGGGGAACTAACTACTGCTAAGTAACTACAGGATGGGGACAGTGAAGGCAAGTGTAATGCCAGCTATGTTGGTTGCGACCACTCCTCCTTTTGATATGGTCATTATGTTCTCAAACCCTTCTTTGGAAGAGATGGGAACCTCAGAATCACTCCCAGTGGGAAAGAAATGACCCAGTCTTGGAGGGAGGTAGCATCTGTTTTTGCCAGCTGACATGTAGGGAATTTGTTGGGGAAAATAATACAATATACCACATATTCATAGATTAGTAGGGACTTTGTGTCCATTAGAAAATAATTCTTTGGAAACACCTACTCTTTTAGCATGGATGACATCCTTTAGGTTAACTACATGATCCAAGAGCTGAGCAAAGGAAGGAGTGTGAGGTGGCATTGCCAAATGTACATTTATCAGGAATAAATATAAAGCAACTCACACAAGGTATCTTGGTTAAGGGGAAATGATTTAATTGTGAAAGATGAGCTTTGCCTGTTGTTCAGGAAAGCATTCATTGCATACATGACCTAATAGCCAGCATAATTCTTTGGGTCTAGGTAAACCAGTAGATCCCCTCTTTGTATTTTTACCCCAGAGATGTGCACATAATTTTGCTAGATTTTCAAATTCTGTATTCTGCTCTATGAAGAGATAAAACCATGAAGAGAGATATCTTTAGCTACCCAAGTGTCTCTCCTTCGCTGGAGCCCATTTGCCATTCTGGAACGTGTGGGAAAGTTTGCACGTGAATAGGTCTAGGGCAGATGGAAGCCTGAGGAAGCAACTTCAAGAGAGACACAGGTAAGAAGGGAAGGTTTTGACTGTATGCAAAGTAGGTGTGTCTGTGGCAAGGCAATGCAGAGTTACACAGACAAGGGAGAAAGAACAGGGCCATTTTGGAGAAGTAATGCTCTTAAATTTATTCAGTTATTTGTTGAGTTTGTTTACCAGGCATTATCCATCATTGACCTTCTATCTTTATAGCTCTCTACCAGGCACTAGTTTTGAACCTGTAGATGCCAAATAATCAAGGCTCAGCTTACCTTAAGCCAGGTCACTTGTACGGTTACTCTGTGTACAGATTCTTCTTGATCTGCAGGAGGGAGCTGTTTTCTAATTTAGGTAATAGGTTGAACTTGTATAATAGTTAACTGGTCTTATTTTACATAGTTTCCTTTGAGATGGATTAAAAAATATTTTTCTTATAGAAAAAAAAATTCTCTCCAAGATTGGTCCTCTCTCTTCTTTTCATAGAATTAAAGCAATTTGGCTATTAAGAGAGAAATAACTTGTTTAAACTTGTTTTCTTTTTGACTCCATTTGACAAACCTGGTTCAGTTCAGTTCATTTCAGTTCAGCCACTCAGTTGTGTCCGACTCTTTGTGACCCCATGAACCGCAGCACACCAGGCCTCCCTGTCCATCACCAACTGCTGGAGTCTACCCAAACCCACGTCCATTGAGTTGGTGATGCCATCCAACCATCTCATCCTCTGTCGTCCCCTTCTCCTCCTGCCCTCAATCTTTCCCAGCATCAGGGTCTTTTCAAACCTGGATATTCTTTATAAAAGCATGTTTGAACTCTCCTGTATCTTTCCTTAGCCTCATTCACTGGTCCTGATAAAGAACATAGCTTTATCAGGATGTTCTCCCTTGCTCTTGACCTACTAACACCGGATGCAATTAACCCAGGCATCTTTGCTCTTACAAAGGCACATGTACAGTATTTTAAACCTGAAATGGGTTCCCTTATTCTTTATAAAAGCATGTTTGAACTCTCCTGTATCTTTCCTTAGCCTCATTCACTGGTCCTGATAAAGAACATAGCTTTATCAGGATGTTCTCCCTTGCTCTTGACCTACTAACACCGGATGCAATTAACCCAGGCATCTTTGCTCTTACAAAGGCACATGTACAGTATTTTAAACCTGAAATGGGTTCCCTTGAAAGAATAACCAATCTCTTTTGAAGGTCTCTTTGGAATTGTTTATTACAGAACTGTCTACACATAGAGAAATGGCCTAAGCACCCTGTAGGCCCAGTTGAGTCCTCGGGGACTCTGATTTTAAGCAGGAATTTTTGTAATTTCTTGANTTACAAAGGCACATGTACAGTATTTTAAACCTGAAATGGGTTCCCTTGAAAGAATAACCAATCTCTTTTGAAGGTCTCTTTGGAATTGTTTATTACAGAACTGTCTACACATAGAGAAATGGCCTAAGCACCCTGTAGGCCCAGTTGAGTCCTCGGGGACTCTGATTTTAAGCAGGAATTTTTGTAATTTCTTGACTGAGTTAAGTGTGTTCATTCCAGCACAGTGAAGAGCTTTACACTTGATCATATCTAGTATTAAGAGAAGATGATACTTCTGGGTATGGTGACTCTTTATTCATGCATGTCCTCACTCAGCAGACACTGAAGAAGTCAAAAGGCCAGCCTCTGAGAGCTCAGCATACAAAGATGAGTAAGACACAGCCGCTGCCCTTGCCAGGGAGACAGAAAAGCAGGCGAGTGATTGCCATCAGTGTGAAGAGCACAGCAATGGCAGTACACGGCAGGCACAATGTGGGCCCCAGGAGAGGGTGATAATCAGAGGGACTTGACTGAGCTTTCCCAGGCAGAATTACTTCCTGTTGTTTCCTGATTTTTTATGGTACCCCAGTGATAAATGTGCAATAGCGAAGATTCACTCTTCAAGCCGATTTCTCAAGTACCAAAATACAACACTGCGTTCTGAAAAGTAGGACAGCTTGTAATCACTCCTCCAGTCATGTCCCCGGGGTGCAACTAAAGAGGAAGAACTGCTCCGTGCAAACATGCATTTTGTACCTTTGCTGAAGAATGGATGTGATCTGCTTGCAGAAATCTTCTCCATTTTGAGAAAACTCCTTCAGGTTCTTGTATACTTTATTATACTGAAACAAAAAAGATGTACAGAAGGGTTAGGAGCACTCCCAAAGACTGAACTCCTGTAAATTCAGAATGCTGCTCTGATGAGGGCTGTCAGCGTAAATGATCCTGCAGCTACAGAAAGCACACTTTGATGAGTTCTTAAAAATAAAGAGGAAGTCTCTTCTGTCTGGATGTGAAAGACCCTGGAGAACTTTTCAAAAGTAGAGCTGGGCTATCTGTTTCTTCCTAGGCCAAATGCAAACTCTTCATCAGTGGGCGAAGTTGGATTCCCGTCACTTCTCTTAGTCCCAGGAAAGCTAAAAATACATCCTGAAATACATTGCAGATTCATGTTATGTCACCCCCACAAATACCAATATAATATTTCTGGACCTCATGACAAACCCTGAACCATTAAAGTGAGTCTTTCTTGACTGTGATAGAAAATGTAAGTGAATAATTTGTTAATAAAATTTCTCCTAGTCCCCTCTATATCTCATTGAACTTTAGTAATAAGAATGTTATAATAATGAGTTGAACATTTTGGTTGAACCAAACCTTTATATATTTATAAATAAACCTTTATTAGTGTATCTATATATGAATTTAGTTGTAGACAAAAATATTCCAATGGAAAGATTTTTGTCATGTGGCTCAAAACTCCACAATGTTCTTCTGAACATTGTATTGCTGAGGATAGACATAGATGACGATTGCCCAGAGGGAGAGGGTGTCAGTTGATTCTTCTGCTTTCCTGACAACAAAGTGGGTGAGAGAGATGATTAAGTCTCAAACACATCATCTCAGTGTTTCCATCTGGGAGATAGGATGGCCCATTTCATTTTTCAAAATGAGATTGCACCCAGGAGGATGCAAGTTCTGTGTAGACTGAGTGTCATGCAGTGACTCTTTGCTCATACAATGAGCCAGCCCCTTCCTGACCTCAGATGTCGTGGGCACACTGCTGGTCACCCTGCTGAAAAGGAGAAAGGGCAGGAAACTCAGACTTCCTGAGAATCTACTATGGGGCAACCATGTTTCCATACAGGAATCTTCAGGGCAAGACAAATTCTCAGCTGTCACCTAGCACCTGGAGTAAGGGGCTGGTAGACTGGCAAACAGAACATAGGTCACAGAGGAAGAAAAACCTACAGAAAGGACGGAAACAGGCCCCTACCTTCAGGGGTGGAACCAGCCAATACCTAGGATGTAGTTACATGCTGCTGCTGCTGCTAAGTCGCTTCAGTCGTGTCTGACTCTGTGTGACCCCATAGACGGCAGCCCGCCAGGCTCCCCCGTCCCTGGGATCCTCCAGGCAGGAGTACTGGAGTGGGGTGCCATTTCCTTCTCCAATGCATGAAAGTGAAAAGTGAAAGTGAAGTTGCTTAGTCATGTCCGACCCTCAGTGACCCCATGGACTGCAGCCTACCAGGTTCCTCCGCCCATGGGATTTTCCAGGCAAGCGTACTGGAGTGGGGTGCCATTGCCCATAGTCATAGATACCAAATCCTTTGATCTTTATGCAGCAGTTTCACTTTCCCCTGAATTTAACAAAGAAAGCCACCACAGGATCTGGTAGATGCACAATAGGAGAAAACAGCTTCACTGAAACCACCCAGAACACAAGGACTGGGGTCAGAGTGCTGACCTTTGTCTTTAGAAGGACATTGTTGACTCCTAAAGCAAGGTTTGCAAAATCACGGGTTTACAGCACCGTCAGACACTTGGATAAGGGAGGAGCAGGCTGGGGACAGTGAGCTGGAGGGACAGCTGCCACAACAACTCTGGACCACAGACCAGCTTTCTTGTCCAAAAAAGCTGAAAGAGGATTGGGATCTGAAAAATATATTTTTTTTAATTGCAGCAAACGAGTCACAAAATTTTAAACTATCTTCCAAGCAAGCAAAACACACTTGGGTATAGCTTTCACTATGAAGAAATGACTCTCTCAGATGAACTTACTTATAAAACAGAAGGAGACTCACAGACTTAGAACATAAATTTATGGTTGCTCGGGGGAGGGAATAGTTAGGGAGTTTGGGAAGGTCATTGCTATATCCAAAACGGATAACCAACAAGGACCTATTGTATAGCACATGGACACAAGAGCACAATCCTCTTTCAGTTTGGAACTCTGCTCAATGTTATATGCCAGCCTCGATGGGAGAGGGTTTTGGGTTTTGGATGCATGTTTACGTATGGCTGAGTCCCCTTGCTGTTCACCGGAAATTACAACAACATGAATAGGCTATACGTGCTCAGCTGTGTCCAACTCTTTGCAACCCTATGGACTATAGCCCTCCGGGCTCCTCTGTCCATGGGGTTTTCCAAGCAAGAAGACTGGAGTGTATAGCCATTTCCTTCTCCGGGGGTTCTTCCTGACCCAGGGATTGAACCCATATTTCCTGTGTTTCCTGAATTAGCAGGTGGATTCTTTAACACTGAGCCACCTGTGAAGCCGATTGGTTATACCTCAATACAAAATAAAGTTTAAAGTTTGCAAAGGAAAAAAGAAATGCTTCTCCTCTGAGGCATGAGAGTTAAACCACAGTGTGGCAACCAAGATTTCTCATTTTTATTTTCATAAACATAAATTGTTATCTGTGAATGACATGATACTCTCAGGCCTCTTCTTCCCCTTACAAGTACAATGGGAGAGTTTGGTAAGCACTTTAAAATTGCTTAGCTTTTTTGTTTATTTCTTAGTTACCTAAACATTTTCACTAAATTCTCCCTTAAGGCTTTTATTTCCTTCCCATAACACTGAATAACATCAATAAAACACAACTAGGTATTATGAAAAGAAAATAGAGAAATGTTAAGCAGGCACATGTCCTTGGAATAAAGTCATTTCTCAGCCTCTCTCACCCTTAGGTGTAGCCATGCAATTAAATGCTTCCCAAAGAGAGACGGGTGAAAGTTCATGTTGGGTTTCAGTGAAAATTCCTTCCTCCTCTTTCCTGAATCTGGGAATTAAAATGACAGGTTATCTCGAGGGTGGATGCCACATGCTAAGATTTTAGGTCAGAAAGAGAGAGAGCCTGGATCCTGAGGGCCTCTACCTGAGCCCTAACTCTCTACTTAGGGACATCTTTTATGTACGGGAGGACTATAACAATAGGCTTTCTTTTTTAAAGCCACTCTTATTTTGCATGTCTAAAATATATAGCTAAACATCGTTCTAAATCGAAGTTTTGTTTTTTTAGCATCTACAAGTGATTCATTTATTTTTTGCTTGTTTTATTTTTACAATGTTGTGTTGGTTTCTGCCATACAACAATGTGAACTAGCCATGCTGCTGCTGCTAAGTCACTTCAGTTATGTCCAACTCTGTGCGACCCCATAGACGGCAGCCCACTGGGCTCCCCCATCCCTGGGATTCGAACTAGCCATAATTATACATATAACTCCTCCCTCCCCTGCCTCCCCCAATCCCGTCCTTCCAGGTCATCATGGAGCACCAGACTTTTTGTTTAAAATTATGAAACATTATTATGTTTCAGAAATAATAATAATACATACACTAATTATGATATCCTTTTATATTCTTGCTACCTAAGCTATAGAGGTAACAACACTTTTCTGCTCTTTTTTCAACATTGCAATATTATAATATTTTCTTTCTTTCTTTCTTGTTTTTGACCAAGCCAAGCTGCTTGTGGGATCTCAGTTCTCTGACCAGAGCGTGAACCCAGGCTACACAATGAAAGCCTGGAATCCTAACTACTAGGCCACCAGAGAACTCTTTGTTTCTGCTCTTTTTAAGCAACGTTTTCTTTCCTTTTCATAATTTCTTTGACTATTCTTGTGCAATTATTCTTCCCTATGAACATTTATCTAATTACAATTTTTAAAAATCCCCACTGAGATCTTAATTGGAATTGCATTACATCTATATATCTCAATTTGAGGAAATTAACTTTTTTATGGTATTTAGACTTCCCATCCAAGGGCACAGTAAGTCTTTTCATTAGTTCAAATCTTATTTCATGTTCAATAAAATGTTATGATTTTTTTATAAGTCCTGTAGCATTCTTGTTTATTTAGAAATATCTCACAGTATTACACAGTACTAAGCAGTATCTTTTGAAATAACATCCTGTTTCTCTCTCTAGCTTACACCAAAGCAGAAATAAAGACTCAACAAAAACACCAGGGGGCCATGTGCAGGGGAGAAATATTTGGATGCCTGCTTGCAAAGTGAGTTTTTCTGCTCTTAAACTCTATAAGGTCCAATACTTTGGCCATCTGATGCAAAGAGCTGAGTCAAGATCTTAATGCTGGGAAAGATTGAAGGCAAAAGGAGAAGCGAGTGGCAGAAGATGAGATGGTTAGATAACACCCCTGACTCAATGGACATGAATTTGAGCAAACTCCAGGAGATAGTGGAGAACAGGGATGCCTGGTGTGCTGCAGCCCAGCGGGTCGCAAAGAGTTGGACATGGCTTAGTGACTGAACAATAACAAGGAGACAAAGCAGAGAGCCAGATGGAAGGATTTGGAGCCTTCAGAACAGAAGTGAGGAGAAGAAACTCCCCCCCGGAAAACCAGGAGCGGAGGGAAGGGGCTCTGTGATGAGCTGTCTGAGGGCACGGACCCCCGCAGCCCACCATCACCAGAAGAGATGATTTGCAAACAAAGTCCTGGGGAAAGAATCGGGTGCCTCAGACACCAGGTGTGAGGACGGGGCCAGTAGGAGAAACCTTGTCCCTAACGAAAGTGGGAATGAGCAGAACCAGTTGAGAATTTTTCCCTATCCTGGGGCTACTGCATTTCCCAAACTTATCAAGGCATCAAAACTCTCCAAGACACATTTAAGAAATACAATCTCCAGAGAACAGCACTGAAACATGTACATTACATTAACATGTACATTATGTCGGGGAAGGCAATGGCACCCCACCCCAGTACTCTTGCCTGTAAAATCCAATGGACAGAGTAGCCTGGTGGGCTGCAGTCCATGGGGTCGCTAACAGTCGGACAGACTGAGTGACTTCACTTTCACTTTTCTCTTTCATGCATTGGAGAAGGAAATGGCGACCCACTCCAGTATTCTTGCCTGGAGAATCCCAGGGATGGGGGAGCCTGGTGGGCTGCCGTCTATGGGGTCGCACAGAGTCGGACACGACTGAAGTGACTTAGCAGTAGCGGTAGCAGTACATTATGTAAAATAGATGATCGGTGCAAGTTTGATTCATGAAACAGGGCGCCCCAAAGCCTGTGCTCAGGGGCAACCCAGAGAGAGGGTGGGGAGGAGGGGGAGGGGGATTAGGAGGGGGCGACACATGTATACCTGTGACTGATACATGTTGATGTATGGCAAAAACATCACAATATTGTAAAGTAATTATTCTCCAATTAAAATAAATAAATAAATTTTTAAAAATACTATCTCCAGAAGACTAGTTCTAGGAAGTCAGACAGCCCTAAAAGTTTATAAACCAATGATTCAAAACTCAACTGCTTTTAGTGTAGAGTGGGTGAGCTATGGAAGTATGGAGACCACCTGTCTTTCTCAAAGGTATTCATAGTTATCTATTTTAAATAAGATTCTGCTCAAATCAGTCATATCTTATGGCTTCAGCTGCCCCTAGGAGTCCCGGTTTTAGAGTTTGAAAGATTTTCTGTCATTTAATAGACTAGTACTTCCTTTTTTCACATCATGGTATCTGTAGAGAGTGATATCTGTCCTGGAACAATGTGATAAAAGGACAAAGTTGTTCAAGGCAGAGGCAACTGGTCACTCAGCCAGCCCCGCAGCTATACCCCTCCTGTAACCCCTCCCCCAAACCAGTGTGCAGATGCACAGGAGTCGGGAAATTCTTCAATACATTGCATTGTTGTTAATGATCAAATAAAAATGGGATGTGCTGCTTATTACAGCAATGGGGAGAATCTTTACATACAATGTACTGGACACTCTCCAACAAACTGAGATAAACAGGCTGAGATAAAGGTGACATCAGCAAATACAAAAGGTGCTCAGAACACCTTCATTATTTCAGCATAACCATCTCTTTAGACTCATTGATCCTGTGCTTTCATCCTGTACTATCTAGTCAGACTTGAAGATAAAAGCAGTGGAAAGCAGACTCGCAAAAACATCAAAGCAGACCCCAGAGACGATCTCATCCAGCGTGTGTGTGCGTGCATGTGTGTGTGCATGTGTGTGCGTGTGTGTGCATGTGTGTGCGTGTGCGTGCGTGTGTGCATGTGTGTATATGTGTGCGTGTGCATGTGTGTGCGTGTGCGCGTGTGTGTAGGGGGTGGGGCGCGTATGTAAGCAGAAAATCTTGGGACCTTCCCTGCTTTGGGAGGATGAAATCTCTTGACCTTGGCTTTGGCTTTCCCTCTCCTCTCCCATCTCTCCTCCCCACCCTGTCTCACCCACCAGAGGGGTCTCTGAAGGGATTCCATGGACCACAGTTTGGAAACTATTAAAGTCCAATCCTCTTATTTGATAGTTAAGGCCCAAACAGCAAAAGATAGCTTCATTAGTTAGGGACAGAACTGTGATTAGAAAAGTTAGGGGAGCAAATCAATCAGAGACTCCATCAGAAATAAATATATTTTACAAACAGGTGGTCGGTATAATCATGTTTCCCTTGTGGCTCAGCTGGTAAAGAATCCACCTGCAATGCGGGGCACCTGAGTTCGATCCCTGAGTGGGAGAGATTCCCCTGGAGGAGGGCATGGCAAGCCACTCCAGTATTCTTGCTTGGAGAATCCCGTGGACAGAGGCGCCTGGCAGCCTACAGTCCACAGGGTCACAAAGAGTCCGACAAGAATGAAGCCACACAGCACGCACACATGCAGATAGCCACACTAAGTGGACTCAGAGCAGCATTACCTTTCAGCATTATGAGCGGCGCAGATGGCTCCTCAGCGCCGTCAGCGGGCACAGAGGAATCTGCTCTGCTCAGAGTAATGCAGAAGATCATTTTCTCGTGTTCTTTTCCCACCTAATGAGCTTTTGAATATCCCACCCCTTATCAAATATTCATTCCAAGAAAGAACCTACTGTTGATCTTACAACTCCCTATGAATTCACTGTATGAACAGGCTGCTTTTCCCTGGGGTCATTAATTACTGGGAAAAAAGATTTTTTTTCCTGATGAAGAGAGTGCAGACTGGTGGAGAAATAAGTGGGATCTTTCTGAGACCCTAAAAATCCCTTTAAGTAGACAGCTGATGTACACAGACATTTCCTATTCTGCCAGTAAGAAAGTTTGTAAGCAAATTCTGTTGGATAAATATTATCTTTACAAAAAAAACTTAGTAATCTAGGCAAATGGCACATGAAATAAAAGATGAAAAATGAAAATGAAAATGCTCTATATCCACCTTGGCCTAGCTGTTCCTTCTAACTTTCCATGTTTTGAATGTTTAAAAAGGTAAAATTCAGCTAGTCTAGAAAAATTCACTTTATTCTAAGTGCCAGTATGAAAAGTTTGGGGCTTTTTTTTTTTGGTGGGGGAGGGGTAATGATGATCCGCATAGTGTTAAACAAACGTGATATTCTACTTAAATTTAATTAAATAAGCTTTTGTTCAATGCCTTTTATATGCCAGGCACTGTGCTACTGATTTCATGTGATGTAATATCTGCTAAACTAGGGGATTTCTTGTACTTATTAGGCATCCGGGTAATATTTGGAATCTCCCTGGCAGGCTGTCATAGACTGTGAGATACAGAACATTAAAGAACATAATCTACTTTATCCTTTCCTCTTATTACTTTACAGACGAGGAAACAGAGGCCCACAAAATGTGAAATGGCACATCATATGTCTCATTGATGGTGTGGGCCAAGGACAACCACACCAGATTCAAGCTGCCTCCTTATCTCGATAATGTCCCAGAATCCCGCAGGAGCCGTGGACCATTGCCCTGTCATCCTCTGTATTAGTCCCAGTTAACATCATGCGAGTTAACATCCTACGGCCCAGGCTGTACCACAGAGATGGGAAGCTCAAGTTGGCATCTGAACCCCAGGACTGTTCCAACAGCTGACTGTGTGGCCCTAAGAGGCTGACTATGTGGACCCAAGAAAGCCTGCTTTGACAGTCCCTTTTTAGATAGTGAAGGGGTGAGTAAAAGCAAAACCTTGGCTGTAGCTTACTATTTGCCCTTGATTTCTTTGGCATTGTTTCTTAGGAAGGTGCTATTTTTTCTTTTAATGATTAGATTATTTCATTTGAAGATAATTTGATCCAGTCTGTTTCTTTACACGTGGATTTGAAAATGATTTCCCTTGGCATATTTTTAGGTTTAGAACCTAAGCCCACAGGCATTAAAGCATCAAGTCCCAGAGCCAATTCTTCTCTTTTTCAAAAACAGGACTTTAAAAAAATCTCCTTCAAATAAGTTCTGACAGTCTCAAGATTAAAAACTCTACACAAGCAACGTGTGTGCTACCCTAGTGACTGATAATTTGAGCGTAGACACTAACCCGTATCTGTGAGGTAGAATGGCCCAGCTATCAGTCTGTTTTGTTCATTAGAACATGACCTAAAAGAAGAGGTTTATAAATTTTTTTTGCAGACTGGTGAAACCTGTTTTACTCATAAAAATATTTTCAAACTCATAAAACAAATTAACAGGATTATAAAGAAAACTATATTGATATATGTTTTATAAAACATAATTTAAAATCAGGATATTTTGTGTGCTCTTTAATTAACATACTAAATAACAAGTCTTAAAAATTACTCAGATTTTAAAGTCACACTGAGTGTGTATAAATGCTATTTCTAAATAGCTGTAACCAACTCTGCTGCTGCTGCTGCTGCTAAGTCACTTCAGTTGTGTCCGACTCTGTGTGACCCCATAGATGGCAGCCCACCAGGCTCCCCCATCCCTGGGATTCTCCAGGCAAGAATACTGGAATGGGTTGCCATTTCCTTCTCCAATGCACGAAAGAGAAAAGTGAAAGTGAAGTCACTCAGTCTGTCCGACTGTTAGCGACCCCATGGACTGCAGCCCACCAGGCTACTCCGTCCATTGGATTTTCCAGGCAAGAGTACTGGGGTGGGGTGCCATTGCCTTCCCCGAACCAACTCTAATGTTATATAAAAATATAAGCCATTTTCATTAGTTGCAAGGTCACAGACACTGCTGTTGTATTAAGGTTTGCTACTTATATTCAAAATTGAGGGAAATTCTTAGTTACAGTTAGAAACTAACACAGGTAAAGAGGTCATGTTTTTTCCCATTGAAGGTCACTCAACCCACTGATTTCCATATATGGAACTACTGGGGTAGACCAAGTTCAGAACTGTAGCTAAGCTACACCTTTATGAATTCTTTTTAATGTAGGAATATTGGTACAGCACAATGCCTTAATCAGCACCTACTCTTCCCCCAAGTTCAAGATATTATAATATTTTATATAACGAACCTCTTACTATTTTTTAAACTTTTTATTTTGCTTTGGGATATAGCCGATTAACAATGTTGTGATAGTTTCAGATGAACAGCAAATGGGACTCAGGAAGGCTTTATAAATTAATTGTGCCCTGTGCAACCTCAGGGACTCGAAATGGGATATTTTACAGGTGGTTAAAACTTTGGACTCATTTTGGTTTCTTCATGAAACTTCCTGTTTCACAAAGCATTCCTTTGCAGTCCACTCTGTTGTTTTATTCTGTTCCTAAATTTCAGACTCATCTTCACACAGCATTGTTCCCCAAGCACAAACAGGACTGCACCAGGAAATCAACTCTAATGCTTGATGGAGATGAAACAGTTGCAAATAAATAAAGATTCCTTGACTTTAGAGGAGTCAGAAACCCTGGCTAAAGGAATATCCTCCCACTGTCTACTCCCAGACTGTGATTGGTGGCACTGGGCCTAGAGACACAACCTTCAAGTTCAGAGACAAGGACAAGAGTCCTTGGGGCAATGGTCCAGTGCAGGGAAAAGGACCCGTGCTTGTCAGGGAGGGAGAATTAAGCTGACACAGAGATGCGGTGATGGATTGTCTTGGGAGCTGCTCAAAGGAAACAGTTCTCCTAGTTCTGGATCTAGAGTCAGCCTTGGAAAGGAATGTTAGGCTTTTAGGTTTTTTTTTACTTGTCCTGGCTTTCCTCTCCACTATCTCACTCTTCTCTTGTTCTTGACTTTTGTTCTGTTCTTTAGTGATCATCGATGCCAAGTTTTTGCTTCCCCTTATTGTATTCCCCCATCCATTCACCCAACCCATGCAAAAACATCACCAAAGTATCAATGGGGAGAAAGGAGAGGAGTTAACATTTTAGTAAGGGAGCAAATGCTAGGAGTGAAAAATAAACAAATAACAAATACATAAATGATAAAAGACTTTGAAAAGTGATCTGTCCTTACCAAAAAGAGAAAAGATTGCTGGAGGAAATCTAAGGGAAGAGGTTTCACTCTTAAAATCTGAATGCAACCATATTGTTGGAATTTTTTTTACAAATAGTAATACACATATCACTATTTTTAAAAACAATAGTAACATACAATAGTAATCGCATATTACTATTATATTTTACAAAAAAAGTAAGCAGAGCCTGTTATTATGTTCTCATTATTACTATTACTAGCCGCTATGACTTTATCTCATTTGGTGGGATGACAGTTTCAGTTTCATCTTCTAAGCCTATACGTTCCACATCCACTGAATAAACACAAATGAAACCAGTAATTTTCTGCTGATTTTTTTCTTTAGGGTTTTATTACAGCCCCTGTTGATCTGCTTCTCCACCTTTTTTTGTTTTTAAATAAAATACTTGAAGGATGAATGCAGTCCCTTGCTTCTGCTGTCACCAGTTTTAGCTTTTTGGCATCATTTCTTGGGACAACACAACGACAATCCTTGATTACTTTATTTCCTCCCTCCACCCTTTGTTTTAATTGCTTCTCATTTCCTAAATTACATCTCTGCTCTGGTGGCTAACGACCTCACAACGTCTCTGCACTTTTGACCAACTTTCTGTTTTTATTAACGCTCTCAGGATTGTAACAAACAAGTCAGTAAATGCGTCCAAGGACCCCTGCAGGCTGGACGATGCAGCCTGTACTTCCTCCTTTGGGACTTGCAGCTCTGGACGCTAAACGAAAGGAGAAAATACGCAAAACCCTTGCACCTGCCTTAATTCCCAAAGCCCCACACTGGCTGCAGATATTCTGCACGTCTGTGTGTCCCCGCTATGTTCTGCATTGGCACCACTGGTATGTTTCCCGAACGACCACCATCTGCATGTAAATATAATGTTATACCCACTCAAAGTTTTTCCAAGAACAGGAAAACAAAATATGACAATTACCTGCCCTGTCATTAGCTAGAAAGAGCTCTGTTTTAAATTAAACCAAAGAAAAACCACAGACTTTCGTTCCACTGCCAATATCCAAACATGTTTGGCTTCTGAGCGTCTCAAATTTCTTAAGTTCAAATCCATTAGTATATAAATCTACTCCTCAGCCTCCTTTCACACGCAGGCACGCAAACCACACGGAGCTACTCACCGAACAGTCTGTCAGTGGGTCCCTCATGGTGAAATGCTGTTTGCTTCAGTCCTTTTACCTACGCTCCAGCATTCAGGATGCTGCACCCAGAGCTGGGTGTGTCCTGGACTTCCGGGATTCAAAGGGCCTAGAGTACGTCAGTCCTTGTCAAACACTCCAAGAAGGAAGTCCCAGCCCTGGACTTTAATCCCATTTGCTTTCTGAAAAAGCAAAGAATGGCTCTGGGTTAAGAGCGCTGGAGTGAGATGGTGAGAATGATTTCTGTAAATAGTTAGGGGTCAGAATACTGAGTCGTGAACTCCATGGCCTTGAAAGACAGCCCAGAGATTATAAAGTGTTCCTGGTGATTCAGTCACTCAGGGCTGGTAGTAGAGAGATTCTCTAAGCCTGCTGTATTCACTATGTTTTTTTATTATCTGTTTTCTGATGCTTTGACACACTGGGGCCTTTGGGGTTGACGTGGACGGATTGCCCCTTCCAGGATTAGCTAATTTCTTGAGACAGACAGCAAACAACCAACTTGTAAGCATGGTTTTGATATAGAATACAAATCGTCCACAGCCAGACCCGCAATCCCCTCCCTTACCTACCTCTCACACATCAAGTCAATATCCCCCTGCCCCAAACCACCCAGGGCCAAGGTATCAAACAATTAAGACCATCCCTATATAACCAGGATTTCCCTGGTGGACAGTAAAGCATCTGCCTACGATGCAGGAGACCCAGGTTCGATCCCTGGGTCGGGAAGATCCCCTGGAGAAGGAAATGGCAACCCACTGCAGTATTCTTGCCTGGAAAATCCCCTGGACAAAGGAGCCTGGTTGGTTACTGTCCATGGGGTCGCAAAGAGTTGGACACGACTGAGCGACTTCACTTCGCTGTACAACAAGGGCTTCCCAGGTGGCGCTAGTGGTAAAGAGCCTGCCTGCCAATGCGGGAGATGTAAGAGACTCAGGTTCATCTCTGGGTCGGAAGATGCCCTGGAGGAGGGCATGGCAATCCACTCCAGTATTCTTGCCTGGAGAATCCTCTGAACAGAGAAGACTGGCGGGCTACAGTCCATAGGTTTGTGAAGGGTTAGACAAGACTGAAGCAACTTAGCACACACCCACGCATGCTATATAACCATGATGGTAGCGGAAAACGTCCAGAAAAGCGTATGAGACGTGTAGTAAGCACCTCAAGTGCCTAACCCAACCCCCTCACTACTACCCCAAAAGAACCAAGAGGCTAAACTATCAAGTTAAGGATTTTTCTATGTTCACCCTTTATTTTTGTTAATCACTCAAGAGGATAAATCAAACCAGAAATCAGCCATTAGCAAGTTATTTTTTTAATTGTTTTTTTCTGCACCTGTGGCCTGTGGTCAGTCCTGAGATTTCCAGCTAATGGCCTATAATAGCTGGTCTGTGGGTAGCTTTGCTCTGATTGGTGGGCGAGTAAATGCAGGTCCACGGTCTGGACGGAGTTCCACGCATACAGCCCGGTGGAACACTGCAGAGCTGCCCACGTGACTCAGACTCCAGTTTTCTGCCCACGGTATGCAAGCTGTGCACAGTATCCTTGGGCTTCCCTGGCGGCTCCGACGGTGAAACACCCGCCTGCAACGCGGGAGGCCTGGCTTTGATTCCTGGGTTGGGAAGATATTGAAGGGGCATCGAAGGGAAAAATCTCAGAAGGAGGGCATGGCAACCCACTCCAGTATTCTTGCTTGGAGAATCCCCATGGACTTTTTTGAGGAGGCTGATGGGCTATACAGTCCATGGGTTCACAAAGAATTGGACATGACTGAACAACAAAACAGAGCACAGCAGCACAGAAATAACACATGCAGAGGCAGAGACAATAAGAGCGGAAGACCTTCCCTGTAACCCAGGGCCCCTAACCTCTGGGACGTGCACCAGTACCTCCTGTCAGATCGGCAGCAGCATTAAATTAGAGCGACACACAGTGTGACAAGAGATAAATAGAACAGCGCATAACAGTGGATAAATGTGACAGTGCACTAAATATAATACGTTTGAATCGTCCCCAAGCCATTCCTTCCCACCCCTGGTTCGTGGAAAAATTCTCCCATGAAATTGGTCTCTGGTGCCAGAATGATTGGGGAGTGCTGCTGTAATCTGAGTAGAGAGAAGGGGTCCTTAGGGACCTCCAGTCACACACTTAACAATGTTCTACCCTGAGCTTCTGCCAAGGAAGGTTATCACTGGAGGTTACAACATGGAGTCCTAGCTATCCAGGGCTAGAATTAGATAAGCTCCCCGCCATACTGAAAGAGGCTTAAGACACACTGTAACCTGAGGTTAATAACTTGTTACTCAGATCCCACTGGAGAACTCCCTTGCCCTCAGAGAGTGTAAACAGACTTGGCTTGTGCCTCGAATCCAGAGCCTGGGGCAGCTCACTGTCTTGCCCCAGTCCTGCTGCACTTGCCTCAGTTCAGGCCTAACTCAGCTCAGCATGGGAAGACGGGCCTCCCTTACCGATCCCCAGAAGAAATACTGTCACCCCAAGCTACTGTGGTCTCTGTGGCCCTCTGGGAGGTTGGGAGGAGATTCCCACACCCATACTTCTCATGTGTGTTTCTTCTAGCAGGCTAACTAGTTTTCCCTTAGATCTCCTGGGGAAATTAAAATATCTGCATCTTACTATAGTCTCCCTACCACAGGCTACTTCTTGTGAAGGAAGCTGGGTGTCCTGACTGAATTTATATGGAGAATTAGAGTTTGGCTATTTGTTAAGCTTTTCAGAGGGTGTTTGGATCTGCAACACAACTTTGATTTTGGATGTTAGAAGAGGGCGGTATTTCTCTCTTGTCACAATGTGTGTGTGTTACTCGCTTAGTCGTGTCCCACTCTTTGCAACCCAATGGGCTGGGGCCTGCCAGGCCCCTCTGTCCACAGAATTTCCCAGGCTCCTCTGTCCATGGAATTTCCCACTCCAAATGGCAGTTGGAGTGGATTGGCATTTCCTTCTCCAGAAGGTCTTCCTGACCCAGGAATTGAACCCAGGTCTCTCGCATTACAGGTAGGTGCTTTACTGTCTGAGCCACCAGGGAAGCCCCTTGTCACAATAATGCTGTGTAAAAACTAAGATCATGTGCATGAAGCAGGGCATCCAAAGCTGGTGCTCTGGTACAACCTTGAGGAATAGGGTGGGGAGGGAGGTAGGAGGGGGGTTCAGGATGGTGGGATGCAGGTACACCTGTGGCTGATTCCTGGCACTGTATGGCAAAACCCACCACAATATTGTGGTCTCCAATTAAAATAAATATATTAATAAAAAAAAGAAACTCCTTCCGAAAAACTAAGATCATGGCATCCGATCCCATTATTTCATGGAAAATAGATGGGGAAACAATGGAAAAAGTGACAGACTTTATTTTCTTGGACTCCAAAATCATTGCAGATGGTGACTGCAGCCATGAAATTAAAAGATGCTTATTCCTTGGAAGAAAAGCTATGACAAACCTAGACAGCTTATTGAAAAGCAGAGACAGTACTCTCTGTAACAAATGTCCATATAGTCGAAGTTATGTTTTTTCCAGTAGTCATGTATGGATGTGTGAGTTGAACCATAAAGAAGGCTGAACGCTGAAGAATCGATGCTTTTGACCTGTGGTGTTGGAGAAGATTCTTGAGAGTCCCTTGGACTGCAAGGAGATCAAACCAGTTAATTCTAAAGGAAATCAGCCCTGAATATTCATTGGAAGGACTGATGCTGAAGCTGAAACTCCAATAATTTGACCACCTGATTCAAAAGCCAACTCATTGAAAAAGACCCTGATGCTGGGAAAGATTGAAGGCAGGAGGAGAAAGGGACAAGAGAGGATGATGAGGTGGTTGGATGACATCCCCGACTCAATGGACATGAGTTTGAGCAAGCTCCGGGAGAAGGTGAAGGACAGGGAAGCCTGGCGTGCTGCAGTCCATGGGGTTGCAAAGAGCTGGACATGACTGAGCAACTGAACAAGAACAATAAACGGAAGATCCAGTGGTTTCAAATGACTTTATTTAGTCCACAAATGGGTGGTTAGGTTGAGTGGTTCTTTGGTTCTCTTTGGGCCCACTCATGCAAAAGCAGGTCATCTCCAAACGTCTGCTGATTTTGGCAGGGCAGATCTTCTGGGCTCTGCTGGCGGGTGACTGGCTGGGAGCTGAGGTGAGTTTTTCTCAACCTGAAGCCTAAGCCAGCCTGTTCTAGGGTGTGTTGAGGAGCCAAGAGTGAGTGGAAGTGCTCAGGCCTCTCAAGGTGCAGGCTTGCAATGGACACACCATCGCTGTGGCTCCATTCAGCTGACCAAGGCCAGTCACAGGCCAGCCCCAATTCAAGGGGGTAGGGAAGATTCCAGTCCTTAGTGGGAGGAGCCGAGTGTCTCACTACAAAGGGCACAGACACAGAAACGGGCAAAGAGCTGCATTTTACATTCAGTAAACAGTCAATATTTGTTCTTCAGTGACTAGAGAGATAAAAGAGGATAGGACACTGAAAGGGAGGACTGAAATATGTCAACCTTTCCTTTTCTTCAGTTCAACCTCAGGGGACCTGTTTGGAACTTCAGCAGAGATTGAGGTCAGGAAGAGAAATAAGGGGAGTTGAGTTCATGACAGACTTTAGACATTGATTTGGAAATGGGGTGGTTCTCCTTTCTGACCCCACACCCCATCCTATACGTACACACCCCTCCCCTGCAGTGGGTGTGGGGGTGGGGGGGTGGGGGGAGGAGTAGCAGAGCAGGTTCTCCAAGGTGGCTGCAGCCCCAGAGGCTGTGGCTGGTGAGGCACCTTGGCAAGGAGGCCTGAGGAGACCAACTTGAATAAGTTTGTCCTGGAGCAGATGAGAATCCACAACCCCTGACTCCCAGAAATGGCCCAGCGAGACTGGGAAGAGGAAGCTGAGTTCCTGTGTGAGCAAGAAGGTGAAGAGCCTTATAGCTTTGGAACTGGTGTTAGCATCACCTCGCTTGCATCTGTAGGTTGGTGAGAATTCTATATAGTGAAGCATCTTAAAGAAGGTATTCTATATATTTTTTCTAAACACGCGGGCACCCAAGGCATCTTCTGAACTTGGTTCTCTTCAGGCTTGTCTCTCGTCGTAGGCTCCTGGCTTGCACTCATTCTCTGGCTTCATTCCAGTACGGGCCTTCGGCTGACCTGCTGTTCGATCGTTCAGATCCTTGTCTTCCTGCTTCCTTTCCCAGTCTGTGCTCAGCATTCACCTTCCCGGGATGACCTCTCTGCAGAAAGAAAATCTGCAGTGGATTGATCTGGAAGCCACTCCACTGCACTCCACCCACTGCATTTGGTGCTGTCTCCAAGGCAGACTTGCCTCCAACAACATGAGGACACATTTGTTAAGTGTCTATAAGCAGATGTTGGGTGTCTTAAGTCAGTAAGAAGGAGCCCAAGAGGTGCCTGCATGCTAAGTTGCTTCAGTCGTGTCTGCCTCTTTGTGACCTCACGTACTGTAGCCCTCCAGGCTCCTCTGTCCAGTCCATAGGAGTCTCCAGGCAAGAATACTGGAGTGGGTTGCCAGGCCCTGCTCCAGGGGATCTTCCTGACTCAGGGATTAAACCCGTGTCTCTTATATCTCCTGCGTTGGCAAGCAGGTTCTTTACCATTAGCATTGTTGTAGCCAAGCATTCTGGGAAACAAACTCACTCAGAAGGACAATGCAGATAGTGGAGTGCAGTTTATTACACCGGCGGGCCCAAGGCAGAGTCTCCTCTGAGCCAAGGATCCCAACAAGTTTTTGCGAAAACCTTATATACTCTAAGCGTACATACACAAACCCACCTCCCCAAATTCCCTGAAACTAGTCTGAACAAAGGAAAAGAAAGATACAATCAAAGTTAACCCATGATTTGTGTGCCTTAAGCCTAGGTAGTTGCTGCTGCTGCTGCTGCTGCTAAGTCGCTTCAGTTGTGTCCAACTCTGTGCGACCCCATAGACGGCAGCCCACCAGGCTCCCCCGTCCCTGGGATTCTCCAGGCAAGAACACTGGAGTGGGTTGCCATTTCCTTCTCCAATGCATGAAAGTGAAAAGTGAAAGGGAAGTCGCTCAGTCGTGTCTGACTCTTAACAGTGGACAATTATCAACAGGCCTGTGGTCATACCCCAATAAGCATAATAGAATTTATGATTCTATTTGGTTACACAGATAATTAGGGTATTCTTTTAGGCAACAGAGAGTCTAGGTATGAGCCCTGGGGCTCTTCCATCCGGGGGGTCTGGTTTTCCAGTTGGTAAGTTGTTTCCATAGATACTGGGCATACAGCTCAAAGTCCACAGTCCGGCCCAAGATGAAGTTCTGGTTTCACGATGGAGCCTGTTCTGTCTGTTTCCTCTTTCAGCCCCACCTGGGAAGCGTGTAACAGAGGTTAAGAGCAATTCAAAACTTGCCTTGACATTTCTTTAGTAGCCCAAGCATGTGAAGAATTGGAAATGGCACAAGCATGTATCAATAAGGACTTGTTTAAATAACTGAAGGTAATACGGGCTCCCATTTAGAGGACTTACCATGTGTCAATATTTAATATTTGTAAAGCTATACTAAGTGCTTTATAAACATTAACTTTTAAAATCATCATAGCAATCACTTGAGATAGATCTGTATTATTTTGATCTTTATAATACACATAGGGAAACTGAGACACAGGATGGCTAGGTGACTTTCCTAAGGTCACACAGGTCAGAGTTAGAGAGCTGGAATTCGTCTAACTCCAGCGCGCCTGTGTATCATTACTGCGCTCCCTTGCTACTCAACCCGGATATTGGAGTGAACGAGGCAAACAATGAGGACAGAGTATAAAACACACAACAGGTTGCAAGGGAAGTATAAGTCTCGTTTGTTACCTACATGAGAAAAAAAGATCCAGACACAAATACAGCAGGCAGATAATGCTGTCGCGCTGAAGGACGGCACTGTGGAGGACTCTTCCTTTCAAGGGCCTGCATTTCTATGTAATTTTAACACTTAAAACATATACTGCTTTAAAACCAAACAAGACAAATAACACTTTTTTAAAAGGATAACAATTAGGCTAACTTTAATTTTAATCTTTTAAAAAGGTTAGAACCAATAAGTGAAAGGGAGACAGCAGGCCTTGTTAGTCCATATCTTCATGACTTTGTATAATGCTGGTTCCTTCTACCTAGAATTCCTTCTACCTTTAAGTTGCCTTAGTGGGCTTTCGTTTATCTACAAAGTCCAGCTGGTGATATTTTCCCCAGACACCGTTCACTCTTGCCTTTGTACTGCTGTTATCCAAAGCTTGCCCTTCTTTTAATTCATCTATCCTATTGTACGGAGGTTATTAGTTTAATGGTCTGCCTCCCACACTACTCAGTGAGCTCCTTATATAAAGTTTGTGGATCAAGGAAGTGTTCAATAAATAAATGTTTTCATTTAATTGAATTCAATTCTGAGAAAGTGGCCCCATTAGCTAGTTCCTCTTCATCCATAAGATGAGAATGTTGCTTTTGAGTAGGCCTGTATCCTTAATTCTCAGGAAGCAGAGTTCAAAACATTGAGAGTCAAGATAAGTATGACCTCTGGGCAGGAACTCTAAAATGGGAAACAGTCCAGATGCCCTTGGGAGACTCTGCTGCTCTGATTAAAAATGGCCTTGACAAGCAGGAAACTGAGACGGAATCAGCAGAATCCCAAGGGGCCACTTAGAGAACTTTCTTGGAGATGTGTTGGTTAAAAATATATAAACATATGAGATAAGAAGGCTTGGAACCAAGGATTTAATCAAAAGGTGGCCTAACACTAAGAATAGATTTTTAAAAACTGGAGTCTTGGGAGGTTGGAGGGGGGGTTCATGTTTGGGAGTTCGTGTAAAAAAATAAATAAATACAAAAAAAAAAAAAAACTGGAGTCTAAAATGAGCCAAGTTCTGCAAAGTTTGCCAGGAACATCCGAAGGACTTTTTACTATATCCACAGCAAGAAGAATGCGAAGGGAGCATATCTCGGCTGGGGGCTGTTGAACCATTTCTGATGACTGAGTGAGCAGCAGCGCTTGGTCAGGTTGCAGGGTTCCAGGTGTT
Organism: Oreotragus oreotragus; assembly: GCA_006410675.1. Lineage (NCBI taxonomy): Eukaryota > Metazoa > Chordata > Mammalia > Artiodactyla > Bovidae > Oreotragus > Oreotragus oreotragus. The sequence goes on along the minus strand of SJYX01018845.1, from coordinate 276,098 downwards.
CGAGGGTCAGGCAGAGAGGCTGGCCAGCAGTCGATCACGTCTTCACCGCACTTTGACACAGCCTGCTTCTGGGTCCTGGACGAAGCCGAGTGCTCTTTGGCCTGTTAGAGCCGACAGAGGACCAGTACCCTCTTTACAGTCATTCCAAGCACATTAGAGCCACGGACAGTGTTTACAAGACATGACATCCCCTCCACCAATCGCCCTCAGAAGGAACTATAGACAAATCTCATTCTGACTAAACGACTGGTGGTTTGCTGCAGTGATTAGTTTCCTTAATTTCCGTGTCTCCCCAGAGCTGGAAGAAACATTTCTAAAGCCTTGCCTTAGTGCATACATTTAAAAAAAAAGAAAAAAAAATCTCTGCCCAAAGCCTCAGGGTAAGAAAACAAACAAAAATCTACCTAATTCAGAAGCTCTAATGAGTGTTTTACAGAGAAGGCAATGGCACCCCACTCCAGTACTCTTGCCTGGAAAATCCCATGGATGGAGGAGCCTGGTGGGCTGTAGTCCATGGGGTCGCTAAGAGTCGAACACGACTGAGCGACTTCACTTTCACTTTTCACTTTCATGCATTGGAGAAGGAAATGGCAACCTACTCCAGTGTTCTTGCCTGGAGAATCCCAGGGAAGGGGGAGCCCGGTGGGCTGCTGTCTATGGGGTCACACAGAGTCAGACATGACTGAAGTGACTTAGCAGCAGCAGCAGCAGCAATGAGTGTTTTAAACTAGAGCAGGAGTGGCGGAAGGGTCTGTGTGAGGGGTAACACAAGGATATTGTTACTGTTAATAGTCAGCCTAATTTGTAGCATCTAAAGTAACTTTTATTTATTTATTTTTTTAAAAGTAACTTTTAGTGTATGGATTATCTGGTGGTTTTAAAAATAGCACAAAAGGGGTGTGTGTGTGTGTGTGTGTTTACCACTTTCCAGTTCATAAAAATTTCCTAATTTTTAAATTGAAGTCCAAACTTGTTAATAGTCAGCCTAATTTGTAGCATCTAAAGTAACTTTTATTTATTTATTTTTTTAAAAGTAACTTTTAGTGTATGGATTATCTGGTGGTTTTAAAAATAGCACAAAAGGGGTGTGTGTGTGTGTGTGTGTTTACCACTTTCCAGTTCATAAAAATTTCCTAATTTTTAAATTGAAGTCCAAACGATCACAATTAAGTTACTTTATAAATACAAACCAGGCCTGTATTCATTGTGCTAGGGCTGAATTTTCGCTGTATGTGTCCAAGTTTCATATATATTAATTTAAAATCTCCAGGTGTTAATGGAATAAAGATGAAATCAAAGAGATAAATTTGCATAAAGCAAATTAGGATAAATTTGCTTTTCTCCAATAAGCCCTGGGAAATGAAAACCTAATGGACAACTAATTAACAATCAAGTCATCCTACAGCCATGCTCCACGGCCCAACTTCCCCCCAAAAGCACAAGAAGGATATTTTACAAATGCAGATTAGTCTAAATTACATTATATCTTCACTGGCTCACCTTTTAACCACTTTCCAGTTCATAAAAATTTACTAATTTTTAAATTGAAGTCCAAACGATCACAATTAAGTTACTTTATAAATACAAACCAGGCCTGTATTCATTGTGCTAGGGCTGAATTTTCGCTGTGTGTGTCCAAGTTTCATATATATTAATTTAAAATCTCCAGGTGTTAATGGAATAAAGATGAAATCAAATAGATAAATTTGCATAAAGCAAATTAGGATAAATTTGCTTTTCTCCAATGAGCCCTGGGAAATGAAAACCTAATGGACAACTAATTAACAATCAAGTCATCCTACAGCCATGCTCCATGGCCCAACTTCCCCCAGAAAGCACAAGAAGGATATTTTACAAATGCAGATTAGTCTAAATTACATTATATCTTCACTGGCTCACCTGTGTTAATATTCATGGGAATTACTTACATTTTCCTAAGCTCATCTAGGACCAGTCTTACAGATTTCAATTAAAATGCACTCTGGTATGTCAAGCAGAGGCTTGATTTGGTCCGCAGATCACAGTTTGGCATCTTTGTTTATGTAAATAATGTGCCAACCAGGATTTATTTGTCTTTTTCATCTTGGTTATACTTCTCCATTATAAATCACCGATTACAGTTATTTCCTATAAATCACTGCCAGGTTATGGAGATAGAATCTCAGAAAACAAAAGCACTCCAAAGAGTTGTTTACCTCGGTTCCTTTGGCAGCAAGAACTGAGGAGCTGGGGGATGGGCATGGAGAGGAGGAAGGGCTTTACTGTTTCTCTTTTCACATTTAGAAGTTTATATGATGTGCTTGTATTACCTATTCAGAAGAATAAACTAATTTGTTAAAGCCATTGCATATCCCTGGGACTGAGGGCATGCAGTGCATAAACCGGTTTACTCAGAACCTAGATTGTCAACCAGTCCTCTGTGTATTTATTTAAAATCTCTCCCTGTTGTCTTCTTAAACTATTTAACCCCTTATTTAGCTTCTTTCACAACATTCAGAAATGGTCCTCCTGAAAAATCACTGTTTCTTTCATTTCTCCTTCTTGAAAGCATCTTATGTGGGGCTTCCCTGGTGGCTCAGCTAGTAAAGAATTCGCATGCAATGCAGGAGACCTGGGTTCAATCCCTGGGTTGGCAAGATCCCCTGGAGGAAGGCCTGGCAACCCACTCCAGTATTCTTGCCTGGAGAATTCTGTGGACACAGGAGCCTGGAGNAGCTAGTAAAGAATTCGCCTGCAATGCAGGAGACCTGGGTTCAATCCCTGGGTTGGGAAGATCCCTTGGAGGAAGGCCTGGCAACCCACTCCAGTATTCTTGCCTGGAGAATTCTGTGGGCACAGGAGCCTGGAGGACTATGGTTCATGGGGCCGCAAAGAGTCAGACAGGAGTGAGCAACTAACTCGACACTACGTAAGCCCTCACTGAATGACTGAAAGGATGAATAGGTATCAATGAGTTAGCAGTTGTATAAGATGCTGTGCTGTGTGCTATGCTTAGTCGAGTGGGTAATCATTCCCGTCTCCAGGGGATTTTGCCAACCGAGGGATCGAACCTGAGTCTTCAGCATTGCAGGCAGATTCTTTACCACTTGAGCCAGCAGGGTAGCATGGTGAGGGACATGAAGACGAATAAACTCCAATCTCTTCTTTCAAGGCACTCAGTGTGATGAAAGGAGGCTATATTATGTAGTGACAGATTATATGAAAGAGCTCTTTACAGAAATGTGATGGAAATTCCAGAAAAGTACCCTGCTTGCTCATCTTAGTTGGGGAAGGGAAGAATGCCAGAAAAACACTAACAAGAGACGATCACACTTGCTGATGCTCAGAGGGCACATATTAATTATCTGTGCATAATAGAGTATGTGTTGTTTTGTTGAGAAGAGTGCCTTGAGCTCAGGTTTGTGTTGAGGCTGGAGAGATACTCAGAGATGAGTTGTGGGAAGCCTTAGGTGCCATGTTCTAATTTTAACCCAAAGGTAATTGGAGCCACATAGGGGTCTTTTTCCATGTAGGAAATTAAGCACATTGTGATATTCAGATGTGCATTCTAGACTGATCACTCTGACAGCATATGGAGACTCTGAAGAGGAGTGACATAAGGAACAGGAAGAGTGGGAGCTTGTTGCCAGGAGAAAAATAGTGAACCCTTAACATGGAGAGAAAAGGGTAGAGTTCTACAATGGAACCAGGAGGACATAGTGATCAATTGGATTGGAAGTAAACAATGAAGAAGTGGGTGGATCTAGAATGAAGCCTAGGCTTCTGGAATCCTCTGAAAGATTCCCTTCTCTATGGCTTCCATAGGAGGCACTATTGAGCAGGAATTAACAGGACAGGCTTTGGCATGGGAAAAATATGATTTTAAAAGTTGGTTGTACTCTATGTTAGTATGCTAATTTTGGGGGAAATTTCTTAACCCCCTTTAAGCCTTAATTTCCTGATATGTAAAATGGAAATAATATACCACATAACTCATAGCAGAGTGTACACAATAAAATGTTCATTAAACACTAGCTGTTTATATGACTTATCTTTTTATTTTTGCAAAATAAGGTAAGGCATTATTAAAGATGATTGCACAATATTATACACATAGAACACTGAAAACTACAACTATAATTTAAAAACTACAAAAAAAAAAAAAACTAACATGAGTATTCTACTTAACAAGCAACGTAGAATTCTCAAGAAGTTTTAGCTAATGTATTTTCTTCTCTCACTATATTTCCCTTTAAGAGAATGAGACACTTTGTATTACTTTATTGCTCTTGGAACTCAAAGATGACAGTCTCATTTTTAAAGTGACTTTGTCACATCTAAACAAGTACAAATTTCACTTGAGACACATTAAGGTTTTGAAAACAAATATATGGATTTTAAAAGTTATCTCAAAGTTGCAGACAAATTGTAAGTTCAGTACACAGAATTCTTGTTTCATACCTTAATATTTCAGTGTGTATTTCCTGCAAACAAGGACATAATTCAACAAAGTCACAATACAACCATCAAAAGCAGGAAATTAACACTGATATATTACTACCATCTACCTCTCAGTTCCACCAATTGTCCTCACTGTGGTCTCCATCGCCGCAGAATCCAGTCCAGGCTTGTGCACTGTATCTAGTTGTCAAATATCCTGTTTCCTTCGCTCTGGAGCAGTTCTTCAGTCTTTGCTTGACTTTCATGCCATAGAGACACGTGCTGCTGCTGCTAAGTCGCTTCAGGCGTGTCCGACTCTCTGCGACCCCATAGACGGCAGCCCACCAGGCTCCTCAGTCCATGGGATTTCCCAGGCAAGAGTACTGGGGTGCCATCGCCTTCTCCTGAGACACTTGAGGATTACCAGTTAATTATTTTGTAGATTTGCATTTGCCCCTACATTTGTGCTTATTTGATATTTGCTCACGATTAGATTCAAGTTAGGCACCTTTGGCAGAAATACCACAGAAACAATGCCGCTTTCTTATTACATCCAATCAAGTGACTAAGATTGCATTTCTATCATTACTGATGGTGTTTACTTAATGGAGATGGCATCTGCCAGGGTTCTTTGCTGTAAAATTACAACTTCCACCTTTGAGGTTAATAAATGTGTAGAAGAGATGTATCTTGAGACTATGCAAAACACCTCGTTCCTCATCAAACTTCCAGTTTATTTATTTACTGGTTTATATGAGCTCAGTTTCTCAGGCTTGGTGTCTCATGCTGGGCCCCAGCTTGTATGGACACCCTCTTCACCCCACCCTGGTTCTCCATGCAGTGCCGTCCTCTCTCTGCAGACGTCTCCTTAAGCCCATTTGGCCTCCAGCACCCGACTGTGGGCCATCGTGACCTGCCCTCCTCGCCCCTCGCCACCTGGCATAGACGTCGTCTTGTTCTGTCCCATCCTAGGAATGAACAGGTCAGAAAGAAAAGAGAAGGGAAGGAAGGGAGAGAGGGGCAGAAGGGGGAGGTCATCTTTATCATTGCTGTGCTTATTCGCTCAGTCTTGTCCGATTCTTTGTGATTCTTTGCGACCTCACGGACTATAGCCTGCCAGGCTCCTCTGTCCATGGGATTTTTTTCAGGCAAAAATACTGGAATGGGTTGCCATTTTCTCTTTCAGGGGATTTTCCTGACCCAGGGATCAAACCTGAGGTTGATTCGTTACCTTCTGAACCTTCCAAGAAACCCATCATTATCATTAACATCATTGTACTCCTTTCTATCTTTGTTATCAGTGAATTGTTTGCCGGCTTATCTTCTTCCTTGTATTCTTCTGCTCTGGACATTTCCTAAGGTTCCAGTTTAGAAGGCAGCAGAGGAATGACTCAGAGCTCCAACTATGTTATCTGCATCACTGCTTTCTGATTCTGAGACTCAGGCAGTGTTCTTATTCTCTTTATACATCTGTCTCTCTCTCTGAAAAAAAAAAAATGAAAATAATAATGGTACCTGGTTGCAATCCCATCTTTCCAATTTTGGGCAGACATTTCCAGATGAATGGACTCACATCAGCTCAAATTCAAAATGTAAAAATCAGCTCATTTCCCCCTTACAAAACATATTCGTCTTCCTGAAGCCCCTATTTCTGTAAATACACACATTCATGCTACAAGCATTTATTGAGCGCTTACTGTTAGCAAGCATGGTGGCTAAGAATCCAGATATAAAAAGCAAGGTCTTTGCCCCCAAGATGCTTAGAGTGGTTGTGTGGTAGTGGTAGTGTGGTGGGGTGGATGCTTAGTGAAGAAGATAGTGTGATGAGCACGCTGATGGAGTTAAATGGTGGCATCTTTTCTTCTCTAGGAAGAGTACCACATTCCAAGAGACTAAGGCTTTCTAGCAGGTGGCCCACACAGAGTTAGCCGGATGGAGACAAGGGCCAAGATCTCCTAGGCAGAGTGAGCAGCATGGCCAAGGAGCTGGAGCTACAGTGCAGCACAGCGTGTTCCGAGACCACAGAGGTCGTGGGGAGGGATGAGGATGGAATGGAGGTGACCGGGTTCAGGGGCACTGCTGAGGGCTTACCTGTCGGTTCTCCTAAACCCTGTGTCTCAGATGGCCTTCTTCCCACTCGACTCACCCAAATCCTACCATTCATTTAAAAAAACTTTTATTTTATTTATTATTTATTTGGATGCACTGGTCTTAGTTACATGTGATCTTCGATGGGGCATGCAGGATCTTCCAGGCGTGGCACGTGGGATCTAGTTCCACGACGAGGGATCAAACCCAGGCCCCTTGCATTGGAAGCCTTGAGTCTTAGCCACCGGATCACCTGGGGAGTCCTGTGAATCCTATTCATTATTGTTGGCTTTCTCTCCGAGACCTTTTCTTACCTGATCTTGAAGCAACTTCCCTCTTCTCCTAACTTTTCTGGCAATAACCATCCTATAGTGTATTTCATATGATGATGATAATAATGTCTTATATATGTAGAGTAGTCACAGTCTTCAAAAACATTTTATCTTTATCGTAAAGTTTGATCTGCATAATAGAACAAGTACCATTTCTTTTACAGCGTTGTTGACCCATTAAAGTGGCCACTGCTTGTGCCTTGCTCCTCTAAGTAGGTTAAGAACCCCTTCAATTCAGCAGCTTTGCCTTCGTCTTATTTAACTCTCTCACAATGCCTACCAGAAAGTCTCACAAAGAATTGGTGCTCAAGGATCGTATTGACTTAAGATTTATGTGAATTTCACTGAAGTCATTAATACTGTAGTCCTGTGTGTTTTTAGCTAGCTTATATATCCTTAGGAGTACTTCCCTAGAGATTTTCAGCTGAGTCTTAAAACCCAGACTTCTGAATAACTATTTTCACTACCTAGATACCTTCTACACTTCTAATCTGCAATGTGTTGAATTACTGAACTGCTTGAATTGGCTCCTTTTAGACCTGTGTTCTGGGTTATTTGTGTGCCCCTACAAGCTCCCAGGGTGAGGCTGAGGAAAGATATGTGTGCTTTGTGAAGTGGAACACCGCAGTGAACTTGGAAAATTGAGTTCAGTCATTGATGTATTAGGTTTATTGAGAATTTTCTCTAAGAAAGGCCTCTGATGTAGTTGAGAGCACTAAACAATATAATGTTGAAAACAGGGGAAATAGAAATACGAATGAAAACTGCAGGGGAAAATATTTGAAATCTGTAAGAAAAATTAAAGGTGGTAATTAAAAAAAGCCAGTGGACAATTCAAATGCAGTAGAAATCTGGGCATCTGAGGTCTGCAGAAACAAAGGCAAACATTGGAAGAAGTGTATTGCACTAGGAATATATATATTTTGAAATCACTCAGATATAGGGTCAAGTCTCAGTTCTACTGCCTGACAGTTGAGTGACAGAGATACTTAACTTCTTCGAGTCATAGTTTCTGCCTTGTAAGTTGTGGGTGATTGTGGTGTGCTGGTAAATGTTTAACAACTGGATCATACAAACAGACAAAATCTCAGTTTGCAGATTTTGCCCATTTTCACAGAGTAAATTCTCCTACCACAACCAATTTCAAGCTGCCCATTTAATATCACAACATATTCTTGGGAAGAAGTGCATGGTAGGACACCATCATACTTTAAGAGCATAGGTGATAGTAAAATATATGAAAATAATTAGAAAGGGATTTTTTTTTAGTATTATCTATATTTTAAAATATAATTTCAAATTGTAAGTTTATATAATTTTAATAATGGCTATTTAATAACCAGTTTGCAAAATTCCAGGATATTTAACAATCGGCTCAAACAAACTTTGTTCAGGCAAATGTTATGGTGCTTTCGGCTGTGAGTTCAGCGTCAATGAATTAGAAATATATTTTACATAAAAGTGTCTTTAAACAAAAACATGTGTAAAACAAAGTTATGTATTGATCAGTTGATGCAAACACTGTGGCCAGAGGCTCTCAGGAAACCAGCCCCGTATTTTTCTCAAGGGAGCGGTAATTAACAGTGAGTTTATAGAACATCACCACCGAGAGTAACAAGAACCAAGTGGAACTGCCTTTTGGGGGATGGTTTGATTAAGACAGCTTTGCACTTAGCACAATGCCTGCACACAGTAGGAAAGCCCTAGGAGGTCCCCTTTCTTCGGCATCTCGCCTGTCCTGCCTGGGTAGTCTGTGCTAAACCTTGCAAGCTAGCTCAGTCGCACCCATCAGTTATGAAATCTACAAATAGCAAGTGTTGCTACTGTTGGATGCTCGCCTCCTTCAGGGAGGTGTTATGGAATTTGTGATCATCCATCAATTCACAGCCCATTAGATGCCTTTGAACAACACAAAGAAAGGTGTTAACAGTAACAACACAAAAGAACTACACTCACTCAGGAAGTTTGCCCTCTTCCCCAAGTTTCTCCCCTGGCTGATGATTGCCAATCCCTCATCTTTTTTCAGGAGAAGGCGATGGCACCCCACTCCAGTACTCCTGCCTGGAAAATCCCATGGACAGAGGAGCCTGGCAGGCTGCAGTCCATGGGGCTGCTGAGGGTCGGACATGACTGAGCGACTTCACTTTCACTTTTCACTTTCATGCATTGGAGAAGGAAATGGCAACCCACTCCAGTGTTCTTGCCTGGAGAATCCCAGGGATGGGGGAGCCTGGTGGGCTGCCGTCTATGGGGTCAGACAGAGTCGGACACGACTGAAGCGACTTAGCATCTTTTTTCAAACTGCTTTCCTTAAAGGAAACTGGAGGATTTTCCTGTACCAGAGCTCAGTAAAATCTTCTACCTTTCATTCCCTGTCAAAATTCAGTTTGTTGCCCGAGGGTTGAATCCTCAGTGATGCTCAGCCCCCTATTTCTTCCACTAGCCATGCGTCCGTCACCCTGCCTTATCATGTGATGCCCACACCGCTGCACACACCACTGACCTGCTCCAAGTTGGCAGTTTTTCCTGTCATGGTTAGGATCGGCATTATTTAAAATAATGTTCCAGTCGTGGTTGGTATGGTCATCATTTAAAATGCCATGTTCTTTTTTTCATGAAAAATGACAGCGTATCAGATTATGCTATTCTAAAGTCCTTGAAAGATTTCCTATTACTCTTACCTAAAACTTGCCCTCCTTACTCTGGCACACAGACTCTGTATGACCCATTGCTCCCTGACGTTTGAATGTCAACACCTGCACTCTCCTCCTTGTTTATCTTGCTTCATCACACTGGCCTTCTCACTGCTCCTTGAACTTACAAGTCTGTTCCCACATCAGAACCTTTGTGTTTCAGGCTTCTGCTGCCTGGTCTACAGCCATCCAAGTTCCTCCCCCAGCCACTCCTGTTAGTCACGTGCACGCTCAGTCCTGTCCGGCTCTGCAGCCCCGTGGATTGTAGCCCACCAGGCTTCTCTGTCCGTGATATTTTTCAGGCAAGGATACTGGAGTGGGTTGCTGTCCTCGTCCATGGAATCTTACCAACCCAGGGATCAAACCCACATCTCGTGCATCTCTTGCATTGCAGGCAGATTCTTTCCCATGAGCCACTGGGGAAGCCCCCCAACAGTCACATCTCAGCCCAGATCCCCTGTCTGCAAGGCGTCTGTGAGTGTGTAGTCTGAAGAGCCCTGGCAGAACCATGCAGTCGCCTCGTTCCTTCATTACTTTTATCCTTTGTCATTATGTGACATCAATGTGTTTTATGGGTTAAACTGTGTCCCCCCAAATTCATATTAAGTCCTAACTCCTAGCACCTCAGGAGGTGACTGTTTTTGGCGACAAGGCCTTGAAAGAGGTGCTTAAGATACTTTTCAATTTATGCATTCTATGTACATTTCCCTAAAAGTCCCTAAAATAGGTTATGTGTATGAATCAGTGTTTATTGCAGAAGATAGAGGATGTTAACTTTTTGCCAAATTACGATACGCTTGAAACTTTGTTTTTTCCCTTTTGTTGGAAAAAAGAGATTAATATAACAAAAATTTCATCAATGGTTAAAAAAAGAGGCGATTGAGGTAAAATAAGGCTCTTAGGGTAGGCCGTAATTCAGGATGACTGCTGTCCTAAAACGAAGACGTTAGGACACAGACAGATGCAGAGAGAAAAGACGGTGTGAAGACGCCGTAAGAAGGCAAGCCAAGGAGACGGAACTCTGAAAACAATCATCCCTGCTGACACTTTGATTTCAGACTTTTGTCTCCAGAGCCAGGGGAAGTGGGGGGAGTGATACATTTCTGTTAAGTCACCCTGTCTTGATATTTTGTTATGGCAGCCCTGACACACTAATATTCATCATTTTTGTTTGTTTTTGTTTTTCTCTTTCCTTCAGTTCAGTTCAGTCGCTCAGTCGTGTCCAACTCTTTGCGACCCCATAAATCTCAGCACGCCAGGCCTCCCTGTCCATCACCAGCTCCCGGAGTTCACTCAGATTAGCGTCCATTGAGTCAGTGATGCCATCCAGCCATCTCATCCTCTGTCATCCCCTTCTCCTCCCCTCCCAGCATCAGAGTCTTTTCCAATGAGTCAACTCTTCGCATGAGGTGGCCAAAATACTGGAGTTTCAGCTTCAGCATCATTCCTTCCAAAGAAATCCCAGGGATGATCTCCTTCAGAATGGACTGGTTGGATCTCCTTGCAGTCCAAGGAACTCTCAAGAGTCTTCTCCAACACCACAGTTCAAAACCACCAATTCTTCCATGCTCAGCCTTCTTCACAGTCCAACTCTCACATCCATACATGACCACAGGAAAAACCATAGCCTTGACTAGATGGACCTTAGTCGGCAAAGTAATGTCTCTGCTTTTGAATATGCTATCTAGGTTGGTCATAACTTTTCTTCCAAGAAGTAAGCGTCTTTTAATTTCATGGCTGCAATCACCATCTGTAGTGATTTTGGAGCCCCCAAAAATAAAGTCTGACACTGTTTCCCTTTCCTTACTAAATTATAAATTTCATGAAAGCAGGAATTATATGTGTCTTATTCACCCTTCTAGTCTTAATGTCTACAACAATTCCTAGCACCAAATGGGCTTTCTGTAAATATTTTTAAATGATTGATGATTGAAGGATGCATCCAGCAACGTGAGCCTTTGCTGTTCAAGTTATCTCTAGCTATGCCAACTATTGTCGTTGTTCAGTTGCTCTTTCATGTCCGACACTTCGCAACCCCATGGGTTGTAGCACCCCAGGCATCCCTGTCCTTCACTATCTCCTGGAGTTTGCTTAGACTCATGTCCATTGCATCAGTGGTGCCACTCAGCCATCTCATCCTCTGTCACCCCCTACCTGCAATCTTTCCCAGCATCAGGGTCTTTTCTAATGAGTCAGCTCTTCGCATCAGGTGGCCAAAGTAGTGAAGCTTCAGCTTCAGCATCAGTCCTTCCAATGAGTATTCAGGATTGATTTCCTTTACAATTGACTGGCTTGATCTCCTTGCAGTCCAATGGACTCTCAAGAGTCTTCTCCAGCACCACAGTTTGAAAGCATCAGTTCTTCTGTCTCCACTTTCTTTATGGTCTAACTCTCACAGCCATACATGACTACTGGAAAAACCATAGCTTTGACTAGTTTTATTATTCATTACTTTAAAAACAAGCAAAATGTTTGCCTAAAGAATTGCTTCGATACTTGTTATGAGTCCCAGAGCTTAGACCTTCTTAATCCATTTTCCCCCCACAAATCTAGTTGATTAATTCTCCCAGCTCTTCAACACCCTCTCTGCTGAGTTCTTCTGTTTGTTTCTAGATACTTCTCTAACCTGCCTCTTTCTCCACTTATGTCCTGGGTGCCTGGATCAGTGAAGTTGGTAATGCGGCTTCCCTTATCTGAGTCCTACCACAAACCCTTCAACATTTCTGTCCCTGGCACTAGTGAGAGGATGTAGGCCACCCCCTTTCCGCCCCTCCCAACCCCACGACAGGGAAAGACTTGGAGACAAATTGAGAAAATACTCATCTTACTTCCTAAGTAATGCAATATTTATTGCTGACAGCTCACATCTCACCAGTGGGTTCTTGTTTCTCCAGCATCTTTTGTGCCCTGTTAATTGCCTGGCCCTAGACAAGTCTCCAGAAACACCACCAGAACCCAGCTTTATGCTGGTTATTCTGTTTGCTCTTCATTTCCACCCCCTACCAGATCTCTGCTCCACATGTGGGAGGCTGACCCCTCCTGTTCGCATCTCCCTGGGCCCCCATTGGGAGCTTTTCAGCTGAGTGCAGCCAATGGCGGTGTGAGGTCAGCATAGAGAGATCAGAGGATGTTGGCTCCCCATTCAAGTTTCCAGTCCCCACAGGGCAGCCTCTCCACGCCACCTCCTTTTAATGGCCTCTGGTTACAGCCGAGGGTGGTAACTGCTTCCCATGCTTGCTGCACTCTGGGTGCTTTACCATCCCGTGTTTGATCTTATAGTCCTACCCAGGCCTCTGAAAACAGTCCTTTCATTGAAGTTTCTTCCACTCAACCATCTAACAGTGACTTCTGTTTCCTGCCTGGACTCTGAAAGACACTTGGTATAATTTTCAAACCGCAGTGTTTAGGAATGGTATAACTTTTCTTTGTTCAGGTTACAGCGTCTTTGGGGATGTGGTCCTCAGGCTCCATCCGCGAGGTGCCTGGTTCTGAGGGACCGCCCTGCATGCTGGTGCGTGACCCTGCTGTCGGTTTGGGCTGTCCTGCCGTCTTTCACCATTGTTGGCACCGCTGCCACTGCTCCGGGTGAAGCGAGCGCGGGGCTGATGGGAGCAGAAAGCGCGTGTACCCGGATGCATGCTTCCCAGCGGTAAGGAAGGGGGCCCAGAGAAGCCAAGTTGCACCATGACTATTTGCGAGAGATGCTTGTAGAGTTAGAACATAGATGCTACGCTATGTTAACAGATCTGGAAGAGCTCCTGGCTTCCTCCAATGGTGCATCGCTAATAGTCTTTTTGTGGCTCAGAAAAATTTTGGTGGTTTAATTTATTACAGTAACTCATACTTGGAGTCAGAATGTTGTTGGGGGGTGGTTATGATATGCGTGATTTTTAATAGGGTGTTTCCTTAATTTATTATAATCCTGGTGGTGGTGGGGGCTGTCTGGTTGAATGTCAGTGCTATTTTTATAGCTCTTGGGATATGAGATGACCTAAGCTTAGAGCAGAAGGGCCGCTGGGGGAGACAGAGTTACACAGGAAAGAAAGTGAGAGGTCTAACCAAGTGGGGCATGGACCCCGAGAAGATGCTGTCAGTCAGGCTCCTGAGCGCAGTCTCTGGGGGACAGTTTTGTGTGTGCTGGCCTTTGTGTTGTTTACCCTAAGTGCCTTTTTTATAGCTTGGAAAAAGTCAGTGCAGTTTGATATATTCGAATGGACAACTTTGTAAATTCTAGTTTTTCAGAATGAAGTACTACATAAAGTTTAACTTGAAGCTTTTATATCTTNTCACAGCCATACATGACTACTGGAAAAACCATAGCTTTGACTAGTTTTATTATTCATTACTTTAAAAACAAGCAAAATGTTTGCCTAAAGAATTGCTTCGATACTTGTTATGAGTCCCAGAGCTTAGACCTTCTTAATCCATTTTCCCCCCACAAATCTAGTTGATTAATTCTCCCAGCTCTTCAACACCCTCTCTGCTGAGTTCTTCTGTTTGTTTCTAGATACTTCTCTAACCTGCCTCTTTCTCCACTTATGTCCTGGGTGCCTGGATCAGTGAAGTTGGTAATGCGGCTTCCCTTATCTGAGTCCTACCACAAACCCTTCAACATTTCTGTCCCTGGCACTAGTGAGAGGATGTAGGCCACCCCCTTTCCGCCCCTCCCAACCCCACGACAGGGAAAGACTTGGAGACAAATTGAGAAAATACTCATCTTACTTCCTAAGTAATGCAATATTTATTGCTGACAGCTCACATCTCACCAGTGGGTTCTTGTTTCTCCAGCATCTTTTGTGCCCTGTTAATTGCCTGGCCCTAGACGAGTCTCCAGAAACACCACCAGAACCCAGCTTTATGCTGGTTATTCTGTTTGCTCTTCATTTCCACCCCCTACCAGATCTCTGCTCCACATGTGGGAGGCTGACCCCTCCTGTTCGCATCTCCCTGGGCCCCCATTGGGAGCTTTTCAGCTGAGTGCAGCCAATGGCGGTGTGAGGTCAGCATAGAGAGATCAGAGGATGTTGGCTCCCCATTCAAGTTTCCAGTCCCCACAGGGCAGCCTCTCCACGCCACCTCCTTTTAATGGCCTCTGGTTACAGCCGAGGGTGGTAACTGCTTCCCATGCTTGCTGCACTCTGGGTGCTTTACCATCCCGTGTTTGATCTTATAGTCCTACCCAGGCCTCTGAAAACAGTCCTTTCATTGAAGTTTCTTCCACTCAACCATCTAACAGTGACTTCTGTTTCCTGCCTGGACTCTGAAAGACACTTGGTATAATTTTCAAACCGCAGTGTTTAGGAATGGTATAACTTTTCTTTGTTCAGGTTACAGCGTCTTTGGGGATGTGGTCCTCAGGCTCCATCCGCGAGGTGCCTGGTTCTGAGGGACCGCCCTGCATGCTGGTGCGTGACCCTGCTGTCGGTTTGGGCTGTCCTGCCGTCTTTCACCATTGTTGGCACCGCTGCCACTGCTCCGGGTGAAGCGAGCGCGGGGCTGATGGGAGCAGAAAGCGCGTGTACCCGGATGCATGCTTCCCAGCGGTAAGGAAGGGGGCCCAGAGAAGCCAAGTTGCACCATGACTATTTGCGAGAGATGCTTGTAGAGTTAGAACATAGATGCTACGCTATGTTAACAGATCTGGAAGAGCTCCTGGCTTCCTCCAATGGTGCATCGCTAATAGTCTTTTTGTGGCTCAGAAAAATTTTGGTGGTTTAATTTATTACAGTAACTCATACTTGGAGTCAGAATGTTGTTGGGGGGTGGTTATGATATGCGTGATTTTTAATAGGGTGTTTCCTTAATTTATTATAATCCTGGTGGTGGTGGGGGCTGTCTGGTTGAATGTCAGTGCTATTTTTATAGCTCTTGGGATATGAGATGACCTAAGCTTAGAGCAGAAGGGCCGCTGGGGGAGACAGAGTTACACAGGAAAGAAAGTGAGAGGTCTAACCAAGTGGGGCATGGACCCCGAGAAGATGCTGTCAGTCAGGCTCCTGAGCGCAGTCTCTGGGGGACAGTTTTGTGTGTGCTGGCCTTTGTGTTGTTTACCCTAAGTGCCTTTTTTATAGCTTGGAAAAAGTCAGTGCAGTTTGATATATTCGAATGGACAACTTTGTAAATTCTAGTTTTTCAGAATGAAGTACTACATAAAGTTTAACTTGAAGCTTTTATATCTTAATTGTCAGAGTAATATTATAACATAGATATGTTATATATGTACATATAACATATACATATAAGTCTGCTAAATTAACCTTTGTTAAGTGGAGCACAGGGTGTTGGATGGTGAACCAACAACAGAGTCCAACAGACCACAGGAGAACTTGAAATAGAGAGGTTTATTATTCACAGGTCCTGGGGGGAGCACATGGCACACCAGGAGGGGCCACAGAGGAAGGTCAGGCAGAGTACAGACAGAGAGAAAGAGACAAGATCTGGGGCACATGCCTTTAGTAGGGTCCCTGGATGCAGAGCCTTGGAGTCCCCAGGCTATGGCCAGATCAGTCAATTCAAGCCAAAAGAAAGAGGTTCTGGTAAGCCCCCTGCCCTGGGGAGGGTGGGTCTTATCTAAGGGATGCAGAAGGCATACAAAAGCACTGGGAGGCCGGAGACTGTTGATCACAAGGGCTGTTGGGGAAGTCATATCAGGGAGTTACATTTGCTTGTGACTCTGGGCTGCTATTCAGGACATGCACCTGTAGGAGGGGCTAGTGTCAAGCTATGGGCCCTGCAGGCTGTTTGCCAAACAAAATGGATGCTGAGATAACAAAACCATCAAGTAGCTTAGCTAAAGTCTTGACAAAATAACCTATAACTATATATATATAAGGTATAAATACTACATTCCTTTTTCGTAATCATAGCGACTACTGGGATTTGAGGAGGCTTACAAGAAAACTGCAGGATGATGTGAACACTGAAATGAATCTTGTCCAGGAAGATGTGGCACATTACCAATACAAGTTCAGTGGTGCTTACAGAAAAGGGCATTTACTCTGTACTCTTAAGACTTATCTTTATTATGAAAGTGTTTTCAAAGTAAAATGATCCTCATAATAATGACTGCTTCCAGAGATCAAGAATGAATAATTATATTTTCATATAAAAATCAGCAAAATACAGTAACAATACATAAAATAATTCTAATTGGCTAACAGTACATCATTCCATTTCTGACAGAGATGCTCAAGCACTGAATTGTCTTATCAAGTAAGGTTTTGTCACCTATCCTATTTCTCACTGAAAGTTGAAAAAAAATCAAATCCCCAAACTAACCACCTCCCTTTTGCATGACACCAAATGGCTATGGAGGTAACTGATCATGTGAGCAAAAAGGAGATGAAAATCATGAGCTTAGAGGCTTTATGAAACTTTGGGAAATCAAACTTGGAGGCTATTTTCCATATTTAAATAAATGAAGCACGAAGTTAAAGTTCCAGAATCACCATGTAACTGTTCCTATTACAGAGTGAATTTCTATTTGGCAACCAATCTTTAAAAACTCTTATTTTTTTTAAGGGCAGATTTATAATCACAGTTTAAAAAAAAACTGTTGTAGATCCAAAAGAAAAAAAAATGTCTCTATAAAACCTAATTTTCACTTAAAATAGAAATCACACCAACAGCTGTTATTCCCTGGTTGCCAGGCCATGCAACACATACCAAAATAAGAAGCCAAGCTCTCATTGACTTGTGTTGAGGAAAACAGGCTCATATGGGCACAATATTTTTTTTTCTAATGGAATCAGAGAAGGAAATGTGATACACAACTGATCCAATGGTTATTGGGAAATTGATAGCAGATAAGAGACAATATTTTAGATTCATTTTATTATGAGTTCCAGACTTAAAAGAAGGTGAGTGAAAGGTAAACAAGCTAGATCTTCCCATTCCTTCCTGGGCACTCTTGAGGATGTCTAGTCTGTGGAGGCATCGTATCATGTGTCATCTGCTTGCAGAGACTTGTGTGTCTTTGATTGGATGGGGATCTTAGCTTATGGACTTTTGGTAATATGTTCCGTTCAAAGGCTTCAGGTTGATCTCACATTGGAAAGACTAAGGTACTCTTGTGGGTGATTACAGATCTTATTAATAGCTACTTATAACGTTTTATGTTCTTTAATACAGTTTTCTCCACAAAAAACAGCGTCAGGTATGCTTCCAGTGAGCATATGTTAGGCATTTCGACAGCACAGAGTGGACAAGTGGATATCTACTTGTCCACTACCTCCTTAATATCTACTGATCGCCCCCTAGGGGACGGGAGGAGACCATGCATGCAAATGCAAACCACAGGGCCTGGTTCCAGCCTATTAAAAGGGAAGAATTAAACTGTGGCTACAGTAAACAGTGGCTGTAGTGTTAATCACTATCTGCTAATTTGAAAATGGCACAATTTCATTTTACCAAGAGAAATTTAAACCTACTATGGGGACAACAATAACGTCACTCAAAAAAATATCTTGCTGTACTTTGCATGAACTGTTTGTGATTGACAGTACTCCTTTCATGGACAGGACACTGGTGCAGACTTTGATCTGATTTGATTTTTTCTTATTTGAACACTAGAAACATTTCAGGGCTACTAATGTTTATCTACAAAGCAGGGATCAGCCAAAGACAAAGAGGAGGAAAAAAGTAAGCTAATTAGACTCTTAAGACCTCAAATAGCATTGGAAATGTAAACATTTAATCTCTTAGTTCTAAAGAATTTCTTGAACCCTCTTTGGACACAATGACATCATAGGACATACTAATAAAGAGAATTATTTAATACCTTTGTAACTATTCTGTATAATTTTCATACTTCAAATTAAGAAAAAATGCTCAAATATTCAGGCAACTTTGGCATTAACATCGCCAAGTTGGGGACAAAAATAACTACCAATGCAAAAATCATGAACAGCTCATGGGTGTCCCTAAAGTTTTCTTGGAAGAGCTCTTTTTTAAAAACTCAGGTGTGCTGAAATGAAATATGGTTTCTTACTTCAGCCCAAATAACAATGAGGTTGAAATATACAGAGTGGAAAATTCAGACCGTTTCTACCCAAGCTGCAAGTGTGCAGTTTGCTCAAATTCAAACTCTGTCAAATACTCAGAATGAAAGTTTGGCAACAGAACAGGACATTTTCAGGTTTACCTGTCATTTTGGCTACAGGTGACCTAATTTTATCCCACTAAAGAGTTATTTCCCTCACCCAATTGCTTGTTTACTTTAGAGAGCCTACCTTTCTTCCTAGTTCATCTTTGTCAGATGCCTGTTTCATTATCTGATGGTATCTCAGGACACCATCTGTCCAGCAGCTGAGCAGGATCTGAATGTTAATAAAATCCTTGGGTGGAGCAGAAATCTTGTGCATTTTCCTCAACACTTAGTTTAATAATCCAAAATACAGATAGCTGCTCCCCTACTCTCAACATCTGTAACACTTAATTTGGAAATGGGGACTATTTAGATGCTGACTAAACGTCTGCCTACAATGCGGAAGACCTGGGTTCAATCCCTGGGTCGGGAAGATCCTCTGGAGAAGGAAATGGCAACCCACTCCAGTACTCTTGCCTGGAAAATCCCATGGACAGAGCATGGTAGGCTGCTACAGTCCATGGGGCTGCAAAGAGTCAGACACGACTGAGCGACTTCACTCACTCACTCACTAGATGCTGACCTTAGGGCCTTCATGATCTGAACTCTGAGGCAAAGAGGCTGAAAGGAGTCTTCCCCTCTCAGCTGTGGAGGTTGCGTGAACAGGCAGTACAAAGGGAGGTGGAGAGTTTCTATTGCACATGGTGGATGGTTTTCATGAAAAGAATATGGATAAGGATGAGTCAGTGATGTTTTGGTTTTATCACATTTTTTTGAGAAACCTACATGTACATACACAGATCACACATTTTTATATCATCTATTGACCCAAGGCCCAATTCTACTTGAATTTCTACATTTCTCTCCCTCTAATTGGTCTAGAAAAGCTATAGAATTGGAGAATAAAATATTACTTTTTCTAAATTCCCTCCTACATACCCCTTTGTACCTTGGGAAGATTTGAATATGACCAGGACAGGCTAAGTCAATTAATGGGAAACAACATTCCTACTCACCTACAGCTAACATGACAATACATACTTCCAAAGCTATGGCCTGGCACAGGTAGAAGATATGAGATCTCACAGATTTTCTCTCTCAGGCTTATCAGGCCACCATGGGAGAGCGGTAGACAGAGATACATTATTCTTTATCTCAAAAGACCTACAAACACCGTTTTGATGAATCAAAAAGAACTCTGCCTTAAAATGTAAAATGAAACACAAATGCATTGATACATAGAAGACTGTGTTGTTACTGTCAGTGGTCAGGGAGGCTCTGAAAATTCCCAATTCTCCTTCTAAGTGACTTTTGGGAAGAACAAAAGGCAGACAGATGTTCAGATGTCTTTTGCTAAGGACAGGCAATTTTCTTCATGTCATGCAAGTCTTCTAAACCTGAATTTATAAGCAGATCTTTTGAAGTTATTCTTCTGCGCTAAAGAGTGGCCAATGACCCAAATAGAAGCACACTGTGGCTTTCTGGTTTATTTCACCCATCAGAGGACTTGCTCTAGATACTAAAGCAGGGCACAAGGCTTTCTTCTATTCCATATTTTAGTTGAGAAGACATTTTCACCTTATCAAAATTTTTCAGCTATGACAATTTTATATATCTGCATTTTAGCAGATGTTTAGATGACAAGTACTTTTCATACTTAATGATTGGTCTTACAACTTGACCATCCATAGATTACTCTCCTAGACATACCCCTGTTCTGTGAAATAAAATAATAAGGTTTTCCAAGGAAAGTTAATTATATCATTTCGTCAACAAAAAAGCAGACATATTTCTAAGGCCCTTCAATCATTACTACAGACCATACAAAAAACACATTATTTTATAAATAGGTGGGAAGAGATTTAACATTTACAGTGTGAGGTTTTGTTTGGGAGCATTCTTTTAACTATTAACAATCATGGTGCACATTGTGGGCACAAAGTTTTACTTCAATTAAAAAAAAAATTGAACTGAATGTGAGTGGCTTTGGGCAGGACATGCACTTTTTAGTACTTTGCTGTCCCTTTCACTAGTCCTGACCTGCACATTGATATCGCTTTGTGGTTTTGGATTATGTGTTTCAGGAGAAAGTCTTCCTGATTTATGAAATAAGTATTTATTCCCTTTTATTAAAAGCTGGAAGAAAAGAGATAAAATCTTTGGTTTATGTGTATGGTCTTCTTATCTATACATAAACACTGCCCTGTAGGAGACTACGGACACGTATTTTTTCAGTAGTCTTTCTCATTTACTGAGTAGAATTTTTTTTTTTTTCTGGAAATAGCTCCCTTTGAACAAAAATTCCTGGAAAATCAACAAGTCCTTCAAAGAAGCAGACAAAAGGACCTACCGTGTAACACGGCTCAGTTTCTAGTAACAGGGAATTCTGTTATGTTAGGGTTATGTTTAAGGAGAAAAGACAAAGGGTAAAATGGTCTTATTCTCACTGGCTTTATTTTGCCCAGAAAAAAAAAAAAAAGATCAAAAACTAGATAGGGTGCTTTCTTGAAAGCTGGTTGCAGCAATGTGCTTTGCACTAGAGGTGGCTTTTGGTAACTCTTGGAAGTCCCCTTTTTCTGTCCCCAAATATACTTAGCTTCTTTTTTTCATAGCATAGTGGAAGACTGCACTAATTAAAAGGTAGTGGTAAAACCTGGTTGAAATCTGCTGCCCTCTTTGTATTATTCTCAGATCATGGGACAAATTCCGAGTTGGAAGACTGATTCCTTTGTTTGTGACCATGAACTTAAGTCTTCCTTCAGAGCTGGAGCACTGACCCCATAATGGAGAACAAAGGGAAAAAAAAGTCTCTATAACCTAAAAAGTGAATCCCCAACCAGCTACCATTCTCACTGAAGAAACTTTGGCTGTGTGAGCAAGAAATGAAGTCTATTCCAAAGCAACTTAATACATACAAAACAATTTTAAGTCCTCCAATAACCACACTCTATTTGGAACAGCTAATTGACCATGAAGGGCTTCCCTTGTAGCTTAGTTGGTAAAGACTCTACCTGCAGTTCAGGAGACTGGGTTTGATTGCAACCCAACCAGTGTTCTTGCCTGGAGAATCCCATGGACAGATGGGGTCAGGCACGGCTAAACCACCACTATCCCAACTGCCCATGAAAAATGACAGTTACAAACCTGAGCTCACCCTGCTTCAACTTTACGCTGGGAGAAAGGTCACTTGAGACCGAATAGGCCATTTCAGAATGGGCATTGTGACACAGAGAGAGCAAACCTATTTGGAGCTGCGTGAGAATCTTGCACTGGGTTTTGCTTGCTCTAAGTGACCAGTTAAGCTGATGCTCCTAGTGGGCTAGGTCACAGCAAGAAAGGGGTAGAAGCAAACGGAGCATCTCCCTCACTTGTCATGAACCCAGAGAGTAAAAAGAGTGAGGAAACACTCTTTTGTCCACAGATTTACAAACAAATACAAAAAGAAAATAAATAATATTCTAAGACAGTACAAATGCAAATACCGTTCCCTTGTGTCAATTACATAAAGCATGCCTACATATATAGAATGGTAATTCTTCTTCATTCACAGACAGGACATATGGCAGTGCACTATTCAAAATGCTTTGATAATCCTAATTTTTGTTTCTGGTGCTGAGAGATTATGAAAGGAACTGCATTTGCAATTTATTAAATACTTCCAGGAATGAACAGTTCACTTTGTTTGGGACTTGTAGTTTTGAGTAATTAATCATCCATGGCACAAGCGCCAGTGAGGAGATACCCGTTGGTACCACTGGTCCCATTGGTGGTGGTCGCAGTATGGGGGTTCTTTCCTGGAGGTTCTGAGTCCTCCTCATCTGAGCTAGACTCAATATCACTTCGATCATCCTTGGACACCTGTGGAACACAAGAAGGTGAGTGCAATCGGCTCTGAAGAAATCATAAAGGTATAGCATACTCAGAAGTACATGCAGTCATACATAAAGGAAAACATCTAAGTATTAAAAAAGTCAAACAGGATAGGAACATTGCCAGAGTAATACGTTTCTCTTCATTGGAGACAGAACAAAGTCAGTGATCAAGGAATGTAGGTGGACTTAGGCATCACAGGGGGTTAGCCTTGCTGATTTCCTTAAGTTACCTTTGGATATTTGGAATGTACTAGACCAAACCCCACTCTTACTGGCAAAGTAGCATACCATACTACTAGAATGGCACTATAGAAATCTGGTACAAATGGAACTATTTATTCTTTGATGATCACATTCTCTTTGAGAATCCTTTAGAGTCAGCTCTCAGTTACACTAATGGAGATATTTACTAGCTCTGATCATTAAAACATCATTCTTATTTGGCTTTTTAATGTATTCTTGTATGATTTAATTTGTCTTTCTGTCTGCTAGAATTAAGCAGAAAGTTTGTTTTACATACAACATAACAACTAATGCCAGCAGGAGGCATTTGGGGTACTTGCTGGGAAAGGAATAGCTTAAAATATTTCCCAAGAAAAATCTAGTGACTGGATCATCATGAATCGACTCCCATCATTCCAGAGTTCTTCCATCCTCCATTCAGACTCATCCAGTCATGAGGATGACTTGGCATTAGGATATAAGTCTATACATTTCCATAAAGAATGAAAGAAAACCATATGGTCTCATAAGGAGGTAACATAGGAAGAAATTAAGGAAATACTGCACTGCTTTGAAATTAAAATCGTTTGTACCTCCTACTTTATGCCTACAAACATAGTGAACATTTACCCCAAAAGGCCTTAACACCCCTGAGTAACTGAGTGGCAATAGGGACCTGGTGGATTGTTTGGCTTCAAAGAATGTTTCCCAGTCTAGTCCCTTTTGATTCTCTAAGAGCTGGGTTGAAAAGATGGCAGAGTCTCCTGGGAAGCATTTCAGAATGAACTGAGGGATTTCCTACATCTCATTCTGTGTCACTGCTACCCTCCAACCGGAGAACCCTGGAATCCACTGCACTCCCAGCCTGAGAAGCCCCCATTCCTGCAGGACAATTATCACCTCTATCAGGTGGGGTGGGTTTGGGAGAAGGTGAGAACGGAGGACTGCTGCTCCAGCCTAAGCAGAGATGATTGAGTAAATATGTAAAAATAGATCTCTCTCTAATGGCCCTTGAGATGAGATTTAGCTCACAAGGACCATCTCCAAGAAGATTTAGATACTGAAACACCAAAAGGACTGGATTATAAGGATACTTTAACTTAAAAATAAAAGATGGGTCACAAAGAGAGCATTAGAATAAAAGCTCCACTACATTTAGCAATCCATTAGTCATAAATTAAGCTGCTAATGGGAAAGAAAACTCCAGTTTCAAAGAATGATTAATTTACATTTGCATGCTTAGTAAGATTATTTTTAATTGCATTTGGAAAAAAATTTATACTTAAGTTACCTTCAAAGAAAGGAACAGTTTAGAGTATCTTAAAATAACGCACAAGAATATAAAGCCCATGACCCGTGGCTAAAATTTTGAAGCCTGAGATCTGGAATAAAATTGATTGCCTCCTTGAAAAGTTGAAGGAGTAAGCTGGAGAGAAGACAATATACCTGGAAGAAATAGCAGTGCAATAAGGCCGCAAATTATCTAATCTATGGCCCCCTTGCATTTTCAGTTACCATTATCATATTGACAGTATTGTGCAATTTGTATGCAAATGAGGACAGGAGAGGCTTTTTGTTGTTGTTTTTGTTTGTTAGTAGAAATACATGCTCATTTTAGAGTAAGAGGTCATAGAAGAGATAAACTTCTGCTTCTAAACAATTCATTGCTCTAATTATTTTGGATTTACCTAGGAGATGATGCCAAGAATAGGCTTCGTACTATGTGACTCAATGCTCCGAGCCCTTGTGGCAGGTGCTTATGGAGGACAAAGTGGTCAGGTGCTGTCCTGCAGCCCAGGGCAGTCTTGGCAAAGAGCTGATGCTCAGACCTCCCTGCTGATCCTCTCCTCAACTTAGTTCTGCTTCTCCTACTTCACTTGGGTCTATTTCTGTTTTTCAACCAATATTGAACACCAGTGAAAGAAATCCACTTCTTTCTCTATTGGATCATGCAAAATTTAGCAGAATGCAGGCTCACACAAAAGGGCACTAACTGAGCTGTCCCTAGCATCCCTCACAGCTGGTGGGAGCCACACCTTGGTTAGAGACTCGAGGCGGTGTCAGCAGATTAGACAGAACAATATGCATGGAGACAAAAGCACCAGAGTGTTGCTCCAAAAGGCTAACGTGGAAGCCAGGATGGAGAGAGAGAGGGGTGAGAAACTTACATGTAAAGGGTTCCACTTCCCAGACTTCCAGGTGGGCAGAAGGAAGAGAACAAACAACGAAAGTAAGAAAATGTTGCAGAGAATGTTCCAGAAAAGTCACTGCTCTACACAGAGGGGTTTGAGGCCCAGGATGCTTTATTATGAGCCCCATTTTTAACCAAAGAGATTTAACTAAATACTTAATGGCAAGTTATAAATGGTCAGAATGCATCAAGTAACACTTCTGATAAAAGTTATTAAATTTCTGTTTAAGTATAATCAGAGAAGGACCAAAGGAGATAGAGAAAGGGAGAGCAGGAACACAGTAAATAATATATCCCCATGAATCTAAAATCATGAATGCAGATCACTCAGCAAAGCAATACTACATGTAAAAAAATCACGAAGAGAAAATGAAAATTTGTTTTATGTTTCCAAGAGGTTATGTTAAACTTTGAAGGAGAAAAAGCAGTTTTGATGAAATTCTAAATAATAAATAATGTTCTTGGTGATTCAGAAGAACCCCAAACCATAATTTTCTGTGACACATTAGAAAGGGTGTTATCTTACCTTGCCTTTGGAAATAGCTTTGCAAGCTATTTTTACGATCAAGTAAGACCAGAAGCAGTTCAAGCCTTGTATTACCAACAGCAGTAGGTTAAAAACCCACCAGGAAGGGTAAGGTCCAACAATCTCCCAACTTTCAAATAATGTGGTATTTAACACCCTAAGGAAAAGGAGAAAGTAATCATTGAACACAACTTTTCACTGCCTTCAAAGGAACTCTAGTTACTGCAAAGAAGCGTGAAGCCAGTGATACCCAATGACTGCTCCCTTGCAAGGATGGTCTAGAAGCTAAGTACTTCACCTAAGAGTCATCACCTGGATGATTCCACCAGAGGCATCACATCCCTTAGGATTCTAGCTTGAATGTACTAGTGTACTTAGGTTCCCCTTCACTTCTGTGGTCATTTCTTCCATTAATTTTCATCACAGGTTTTGACTGATTCTATTTCTCATTACTTGTTAAAAGGCCTCTACTGTCCTTGTTGCTTTGGGTCTTTAAGTGTGAGGAACATCATTTAGTAACATTACATTGCAAGAAAAAAAGAGCAATTAATTTCAGAAACACCAGTGAAGTTTCAACTATATGCCTAGCATAGTGAGAGTTGGCATATACATAAGACCTAACCCCCGTCCTCAAGTGGTGTATAGCCTCAAAGGAGAGCCTTAATTTGGGGCTGGGTCCATATTTTGTAACCCTTTTCCTGGTAAAGAACTGGCAACTGAAAGATATTATACGGAAGTGATGTCTTAAGATGAGTGTTGGAAGGATTTATTTTTTAAATTATTAGAATATACTGAGTGAAAGTGAAGTTGCTCAGTCGTGTCTGACTCTTTGCGACCCCATGGACACCAGGCTCCTCCATCCGTGGGATTTTCTAGGCAAGAGTACTGGAGTGGGTTGGCATTTCCTTCTCCAGGGCTTCTTCCCGACCCAGGGATCGAACCCAGGTCTCCCGCGTTGTAGACAGACACTTCACCATCTGAGCCACGAGGGAAGTCCAAGTGTACTCAGTTTTAAGAGTATGTACTTAAGGCAGGCAGAAGTGTTTGACGTAATTGCTTCTCTCTGTTATCCACCATCAGGACAAGGACGGAGCAGCCATGTGGGGCGGATAAAGGATACAGGATGGCTGGTCTCAGCACGTCACGCTCATCTCTGCTGTGTCTACTCCTAAGCCGCTGGAAGGTGATTTTCGCCTTCTGGACTCACAGTGCTGCCACAAAGAAGCTCAGCAGTCACAGATTTTGGAATGATTCCACTTCCTTGCCTTCCTCCTTAGCTGAGTGCTGGGCTGGTTTGGAGATCTCAGTGGGTTGACAAAACTCATCTAAGTGTATTTCCACCAACTGTCACTGCAGTGCTTTGCCAGGACCCTACAGGAGAGGTCAGGTGGACAGCACTTGCTGACTAAGGGAGAAGGATGGAAAACTCTTGAATGCAAGACCACTCGTGCAAGAGCAGAAGGCACATATACAGAACATTTTAATATAAGAGTGTGATGAGTGCTTTGAAAAAAGTTAAGAAAAGTACTTAGTAAATTCACCAAAGAAAACACAAATTGAGTTAAGAGATGAAAAAATGGAGAATGAATACTAGAAAAACAGGTCTATGTCCAGTTCAGGTAACCTACATTCAACAGACCAGAATGAGACAGAGTGTGACTCTCATCCTGCCACGCCAGTTACCTCTCAAGAACAATGCTCAACACACGTGAATGTTGAAATCCTAAAATTGAGTATGGAATTTAATTTGACAATATATTAAGAGTATATTACTCTATGACATACTAGTAGTATTCATTCTTGTGGAAGAGGACCAACATTAGGAAATCTATTAATAAAATTATCAGACATCCATAGGCCAAATCGGTACAAACCTAATTATTTCAACTACACTAAGAGACATTTGGCAATGTTCAATTCCCCATTGCTGATATTTAAAAACTGGAACTCAAAGTACTTAATATGATTTTTATTCCATTCAATTCAGCAGTGGTCATAATATCAGAGTTATTGACTTTATAATCAGGAACAGTCAGCATCACCATTATTATTTAACCCTATTCTGGAGGTTCCAGCTATAAAGTATGGTAGAAATAATAGGCATTGAAATAAATAAAATAATAGGCATTAAATTTCTATAACAGCAAACAATGAAAATTTCCAATAAAGGAGTGGTTAAAAATTATAAAGAAATTCTAGAAATTATTAAGTCACTCAAAGTGGTAAATATGTTTCAAGACTTTCTTTTGATAGCTAAAAATCATAATATCCCAACTCCATAAGATAAATATATATTTGTGTATACACACAGAGAAAATGAAGAGAATTACAATTCATTGGAAGATATTAATCAAAGCCATGTTGGGCTTTCTTTGGTGAACTGGGGAATTTTGCATTTTCTTTAAAAAAACTATTTATTTATTCATTTATTTTTGGCCGCGCGGGGCCTTTGCTGCTGCTCGGGTTTTTCTCTAGTTGACGCAAGCGAGGGCTACTCTAGTTGCAGGTGAGGGCTCCTCTTGTTGCAGAGCCTGGGCTTGACTGCATGCGCGCCCCAGTAGTCGCAGCACGTGGGCTCAGTAATTGCAGTTTCTGAGCTCTGGAGCACAGGCTCAGTAATCGTGGCACACGGGCTTAGCTGCTCTTCGGCACGTGGGATCTTCCCGGATCAGAGATTGAATCCATGTCTCCTACACTGGCAGGTGGATTCCTTACCACTGAGCCACCAGGGAAACCCTGTATTTTCTTCTTTACATTCTTCATTTTTCCAAATCCATCACAAATAATTAGGAAAAAAACAAGTTTTTTGTAAAAATGAATAAGTTAGGATAATGCCTGTAAAGAGGCAGCCATCTCTTTTTACACCAGGTTGCAGGCCCCAGGACAACAGGTCTAAACAAAGTTCAACTCCTGGATCGTGAGAGAGGACTCCTACATCTCAATGTTTTCTATCTCCAGCACCTTGCAAAATACTGGGAAGTAATTTGCTCACTGGACCTGCTGGCTGACAGACCGTGTGTTAGTTCAGTAATCAAATAGATATGCACAAGACAGCTCTGGAATAATCACAATAGTTTTATTTCAGAACCAGCTCTGCTTCTTGACATATTAAACATATTGACCTTCAGAGGGAATTTAGTTTCATTTGAACAAAAAGAGGTCTTGTAGAAATGGCAACAATGACTGTGTGATGCTACGCATTATAAATTAGCCTTTGCTGAATTATGGATTTGAGAGCCTTTCTCACCATTACAGTTTGTTTGGCTTATTATGAACAGAGTGTCATGCAGTCGCTGGTGACATGATATCCACATTAATTTTGGAAATGCTGCATCAGAATTCATAGGCTTTGCCATGACAGTCAGTGGCATCTCTGAGATTCCGCTCAGAAGTAATGGATTTCTTTGAAAATTGACTTGGCTGCCTGCAGAGACACTTGGGAAAATACAATCAGTGCACCAAATGGATATATCTCTCAGTGAGAAGCTGGGGAAGAAAAACAACATATGAGGAATTGGGACTGAGGAGAGAGATATTATGCCACCTGGATTCTGAAAAACAGTAAACCCAGGAAACAGAACCTCTGTTTAGCCACGAAATGTTTCTCATGAGAAAACTGTCCCCTTTGGGGCAAACTATTAAAATGGTGATTATAGGATTTTGCCCTTTCCTGGAGGTTAGGGTTAGCAGTGTCTATTTAATGATGTCATTACAAATCTATGGTGACAGGTCTCTGAAGAGCGGTTATATCAGAGGGAGGGCTGATGGAGGGAAAAGGAGGGAAGCGCGTGGGATGCTGGAAACATTCCTGATCTTGATTCAGGTGGTAATTATGAAGATTATTTACAGGCAAATTTTTACAAATGTAAAAAATGTATCAAGTTATATATTGAAGATCTATGTAGTACATTGTGAACATTATATCTCCATCAACTAAAACATAAAAAAGTACTCTGTGGGCCAAACACTGCCAATTTGCAACCTCTGGGTTGCATAGTTACTATAATATCAGTATTTCTACCTGCCCCCGCCCCGTGCCACCACCTAATATAAATTCAAGGTATGGCTTCTGAGAAAACAGATTTTTTTCCTTCCCCCCAAATAGCCTACAGCATCAAACCTCCTGTTGCTCTAATCAAGTGGTGGAGAGTTTGGAGACATCAGGGACCAGAATTTCATTAAGGTTAGGCTCACTTAACCACTAGATGGCGCATCACACACGTACAAAGTGTGCTCAAGTAGGTCTATTCTGCCAGAATCTTGTGCCATAGTCTGGGTCCCAGACAAAAAAAAATCACTCCATCATCAGGTAACACCTTCCTAAGAATCTCGCCAAACAGTGGAATCAAGAGTCCCAGTCCCTTCGGTGCTGCTTTCTTCCTGCATAATTCCCACTAGAAATGATGCAAGCAGTTCACTGGTGATGTGAAGACGCACAAGTTGCCACCCCAATAGTTTAGCTCTGATGGGGTATTTTAATGGCTTTTTAATGAACCATGAGAATTTAGTCTGACTGTGACCTATAGTTACTTTCGCTCATGCTTTCCTTTTATGGATTCTTCATATTAAATTTGATTATTTCAGAAATATGTATATACAGGCTACGTGGGGATTGTGGGGGAAGGGAATATATACATTTGTACAGAAAATTGTACCTTTTTTTTTTTTTAAGCAAAGCAAACTCAGAGTAGTCCCATTTCAATTCTATATTTAAGGCCTGACTCATTTATATTCTAAACCGTCAGTGTAACTTCTGCTTTCCCCTCAAACCTCAGAATTCCAAACATTTCCTACTGTCAGAGAGCACAGTGTCAAAAGATCTCCATTGATATCTCATTCGGAAAAGCTATAACCAGTGCCTTTCCCCCATTCTTATCATGACTGCCAACTCGAGTTTAGGTTGATATGCAAAGTTATGCAAAGTTAGATAAACATCCTTACTTTCCACTCCATGTATCTTACTTTGAAAATATCCCACTGATTTAGAGGCAGGACCACATATTAATGGTTGGAATATAAGATGACAGAGGCCTGAGTT
The DNA here is from genome assembly GCA_006410675.1 of Oreotragus oreotragus. Taxonomy (NCBI): domain Eukaryota; kingdom Metazoa; phylum Chordata; class Mammalia; order Artiodactyla; family Bovidae; genus Oreotragus; species Oreotragus oreotragus. The sequence goes on along the minus strand of SJYX01018845.1, from coordinate 245,632 downwards.
CTTTCACTCTATGAATGAAGTTATAGGTGGGTGATTATGATGAGGCCATGGTATGTAACCATAAGCTTTGCCTGCTCCCCGTCCCCTTCTACCTCCACCTAATAGCTCCATCTGAGCCTTGGGTTGTGTGTTTCTAGAATGGTCTATATAAAAACCACAATAATTAGATCCATCTAAAGGGCTTCCCAGGTGGTACTTGTGTAAAGAACCTGCCTGCCAACGCAGGAGACTAAGAGATGTGGGTTTGATCCCTGGGTCGGGAAGGTCTCTTGGAGGAGGGCATGGCAACCCACTCGCATTCTTGCCTGGAGAATCCCACGGACAGAGGAGCCAGGCAGGCTACAGTCCAGAGGGGTGCAAAGAGCCAGACACCACTGAAGCAACATGGCATGCACACTCATACCCAAACATCCAAAGAGGGTCAAGACTGCTTCTCAGGGAGAATCAGGTTTAGGGCCTCACAATGGGGATTGCTGCATGATGCCAGTGGGGGTAGATGAGAAAGGGAAACTTGTTTTACAGTCAGAATTAAGGTGTTCTTTACTTTAGAGCTTCTGAATGGTCTTTGACTTTGCTTTTTCAGAGAGACTGCAGTATATTTCAGGATGTGTGCGTCTCTGGCATTTATTTTCATTCGACCTACATGAAAGAAAAGTAGATTCTACCTGAAACTTATCCATAATCTACTGGCATGTGTTGCTCATTTTAAAGTAGATGCTAATAGAAAAGCATTTATAATGTACTCTCAACAGAAACCATGAACACAATACCTGAAAAAGGAGTCGGGCAGTTAATTCACTGTGATAAGAAATCCTCTTTGTCCCGGGTTTCCTAAGGCAATAAAAACCCCGGGCCTAAAGAACAATTTGGTCAGGTGTTGGGTAGTCAAGCCTGCTACGTGACTGAAAAACTCACTCTCAATTTTCTTTTAACAAGATGGCCCCACCCACAGCTTGGGTTTCTCCACAGCACTGGTGTGGGTCAGCAAGATCTCACAGGAAGACAGCTGCTGGGTGGCTCGCAGCTTGGGTGCCTAATTATCTCAAATAATAGATACACAAAGTCTGTAGCAGACATAGGAGTGATTTCTCTACCCTTGACAGGAGGCGAAACGAACATGGAGGGACCACCTGTCTTTCCTCCAGCAATGGGCATATCAGTTCTGTCATATTCTATCCAAGTAAGACATGGGATCAATTCGTTCATTTTTATTTTTAGGTCATAGGCTGGTCAGACTTAGACACTGATCCCTTATAACACAGCAAGCTTGTCTCTGTGACTTCTTTGCCAAGGTGGATGTTTTTCTCAAAATTAGTCATCGCCCTCTTGCTGCCCCATTTGCCGTCTGTCCGCCTGAGTTCCCAACCTCTTCACTGCCTGGTCTGTCTTTCTGTGCTCCTGACCTCCCAACCTGAGTTTCTCTATCCTAGAACATGTCCATCAAGCTGTATCCTGATTCTTACATGCCTGCTTTCAACCCTCTGCCTACCTCTTAGTTACCTACATGACCCTAAAACAGACTTCTCTGGTTCTCAATAACTGCTCTTTATTAAATAGTTAGTATGTGTTGCGCACTGGCCCAAACAGGATAAATACATGCACTGTGCTTAGCTGCTCAGTCGTGTCTGACTCTTTGCGACCTCATGGACTGTAGCCCACCAGGCTCCTCTGTCCATGGAGATTCTCCAGGCAAGAATACTGGAGTGGGTTGCCATGCCCCCCTCCAGGGGATCTTCCCAACCCAGGGATCAAACCCAGGTCTCCTGCATTGCAGGCAGATTCTTTACAGTCTGAGCCAGCAGGGAAGCCTATGAATACTGCAGTGGGTGGCCTATTCCTTCTCCAGGGGATTTTCCTGACCCAGGAATCGAAACAAGGTCTCCTGCGTTGCAGGCGGATTCTTTACCAGCTGAGCTACCAGAGAAGCCTGTTATTGACATGATTCTTTCAAAAACTCACTAGAAACCCCCTATAGCAGAATACTTACACTAGCGAACACTTATTCTTAACTATGCGTTAGGGGCTGGGCTCAGGATTTACATGCTTTAACTCATTAAACCCTCATTAAATAAACCTTATGGATGAATCCTATTTTTTCAAAGTAGGTACTATTTTATCTATTTTACAGTTGAAGAAACTTAAGCACAGGTTTGTCTGTATACCCAACACTACCCCCTCACTGTGGGGGATACATACTAGTGAGCCTCAAAGAACTCATAATTAAGTTGGGGAACCGGGGTTGGAATATAAATTGGCATATTGTATTTGGTGGATAATGCTACCACATGTATCAAAATGTTCATATCTACTGAGGCTGCGAATCTATTTCCAAACCTTTGTCCTAAGGAAGAGTTTCAGGGATTTATAAGATTTAGCCATAAGGATATTCATTTAAATATTATTTATAGTAGCACATTACTTGAAATATCCTAGATAATGTCTAAAAGTAGAGTACTTATGAATAAACAATGATCTTCTCATAAGATGAAATACTCATAGCTAATAAAATTATGTTATAGAGGAATATTTAATGAAATGGAAAAAAGTTTATGGCACAATGTTAAATGAGAAAAACAAAGCTATAAAACAGTATGTGCAGAATGAGCCCATTTTGGTAAAGAAGATGTAATTTTAAGCATATAAAATGTTAGAAACAAAGATATCAAATTATGAACAGCAGTTATTTCAGAACTATGGGACTTTTTTTCCTTTGTGGTGTTTCATATTCCATGACATTTCTATAGTGAAATCTGACTATAACATGTATATAACTCCATAAATAAATATCAGTTTAAGTTAAAATTTGAGGAAATCCAATGAGAATGATAATTGATTGCTGTTGTTCCTGTTCAGTTGCTAAGTTGTGTCTGACTCTGCGACCGCCCGGAATGCAGCATGCCAGGCTCCTCTGTCCTCCACTATCTCCCAGAGTTTGCTCAAATGCATATCCATCGACTCAGTGATGCAAATGATCTCAACCTTTGCCACCCCTTTCTCCTTTTGCCTTCAATAGCCAAGTGCTATCCAAAGCCTGTGAAGGTCTGTCTAGGGCAAAGAAGGTAACAAATTTTTGTAGAGGTGGATGGATTTCCTGAAAGCCACCTCCTCCAAGTCTCAGAGCTGCAGAGGGGCAGCCCGGCTTGGCTGGGGTGGTTTGAAGTCCCAGCTTCCTGCTCTGGAGGGGAGATGATGACTGACAGCGCTTGTCTGTGGTCACCCAGCTGGTTGCCCTGTCCCCGCAGGCGGGCAGGTTTTATATGAGCGGGGCGGGGGTGGCTGGCTCCTGGGAGTGGGGAGGAGAGCTGCTTACAGGGCAGGGCAGGGTGTCCAGTGGTGGCGAAGCCTCTGCCTCTCTGGGATAAGTGTTCACAGCGCTGCCTCCAAAGACGGAAGCTTTTATTTCCTCTGAACAAAAGCAGCAGCTTGCTAAATTCAACCGTGGAGATTTCTGAGATGGCAGAGAGGCCAACTGAACACACATCCTAGGCACATTTGATTTGATCACCTTTGTCCCTGGAACGGGGGTTTGTTGGCCTGTTTGGGGCTGTTTTCATCAGAGTTCCCGGGATTTAGAGCTAATAACTGGCCTGAGAACTGTGAGACCCACCTGGTCTCTGTACTCTCCTCTGTTACTTTCTTATTTCATGATTTTGTGAAAGAAATGTGTCCGCAAGATATAAGAGACAGCTTCCGAAAACTGTGGGTGCAACACCTGCAAATCTTGTCTTTGGGGGCAGGAGGAAATGGAAAGAGGATGGAGAAAGAGAGCAGAGAGAGAGAAGGTGATGTGGGGATGGGAAATGGGCAGACAAACGAAGGAAGAGACAGGAGGCCTGCTTCCCTGGGGCCGTGCTCCAGCCTGGATCTTGAATCAGGACCAGACCTTGCACAAACTCAGCATGACATTTAATACCACCCTGTTCCTGGGATTAAATGTTACACTAATAAAAAGAGAGCCGCAAGACAAACATTTGTGCCCTGGAAGTGGAGAGGAAAGCGGCTGTGCAAAGCTCAGGGCATGAAACTGAGCTGCTTCCACCTGTAACTGCCTGCTGCAAATCTGCCCAGTGTGATTTACTTGCTGGCAAATTCAGCGCAGGTGTGTATTCTAACAATTTACTGAGGAAGCGAGAATTACAAACCCTACCTTGCAGAAGGGAAGGCCAAGATGCAGCAAACCTAAAGCCCCCCACCCCAGCATCTGACTCAGGCAGTCCCAGGATGGCCGCTCAGCCAGGGTGTGCAGTTTCAGGACAGCAAAGAGTTCTTTTGCAGAAATGCCAACTGAAGATAGATCAAGGTAGTGGCCCTTGAACAAGTGGTTTTATCTGTTAAAACTCATCTTTGAATACTTTAAAGGCTGAAGCTCCAATACTGTGGCCACCTGATGCGAACAGCCTGCTTACTGGGAAAGACCCTGATGCTGGGAAAGATTGAGGGCAGGAGGCGAAGGGGGCGACAGAGGATGAGAAGGTTGGATGGCATCACCGGCTCAATGGACATGAGTTTGAGCAAACTCTGGGAGATAGTGAAGGACAGGGAAGCCTGGAGTGCTTCAGCCCATGGGGTTGCAAAGAGTCGGATACGACTGAGTGACTCAGCAACAACAACACAGTTTCCTGGGGGCTTCATCTAAAAGCCAAAAAAAAAAAAAAACCTGGCAGGACAAGATACTCTGCTCCTACTAGTTAGAGTGTGCGTGTGTGAGTGTGTGTGTGCGTGTGCACTCAGCTGTGTCTGACTGCGGACCCCATGGACTGTAGGTAGCCCGCCAGGCTCCTCTGTCCATGGGATTTTCCAGGCAAGAATACTGGAGTGGGTTGCCACTGCCTTCTCCGGTGTTTAACTATACTTATCCATTCAGCCTCAGTTACTTCTTCCCATAGCCCCTGGTCACAAACAGAATGTTTACCGTCAGTGGGCTGAATATACTTCTGTCACTGACAGAAACAGCATTAGCCAAGGCCTTACCCTAAATCACAGAGAAAATTTCTTGCACACCATTGGCTATCCCTGTGTACAGCACCTAGCACCTTATTAGGAGGTGTGAGTGGCATTTGGGTGGCAATCTGGTACAGCTTTCACTCACGTACATCATAGATGTTGATGAGTAAAGTGCTACATCATCAATGGAAAAGTAGGGAGAGGATATGAACAGATCACAGAGGAAATACAAATGACATTTGAAAACATGAATGAAATGTTCCACTGTGCTTATAATCCAATCAATGCTAAATTAAAATAAGAGATATTTATGCCAAAATTTGGGGGCTGATGTATCAGTGACATCTGCAGCCCACTTTCAGATGATTTGGCAAGTGTAAGAGAAATGCATGTGTGTAAAAGAAATGTCATGAGTACTGCAAGAGGCCACAGCTGATGAATGCAGGTGAGGAGTGTATATAAAGTTCAGGAATATGCATGCAGTGCTCTTTTTAACAGTAAAGAAGAAACAAATAGATGGTTAGTATGCATATCTATATGGTGGTATGTTAGTCATACATTAAAATTATGTCTTTTGTTTAATGGCATAGGATAATCCTCATAACTTAGTGAAAAGTGAAAAAAACCATATTAAATCATATGTAGTACGATACTCAGTTTTTGAATGCAAAATGTGATTAAAAGGAAATATTCCAAAATGTCCACATTGCTTACTTCTGATTCTAGGAATTTAAAATATAAGATTTTCTACATTTTCCAAATATATGTACTATTCTTATAATGAGAGAAAACACTTGAGAACTTTTTTCAAGAATGATAATGTAAGAAATACTTTTATGCTTTCAAGTTAAGTTTAAAAATATCTCTTTGCGTCCCATTGTCAGCAGGAGGAGAGGTGAAGCTGAATCTTCGATGCTGGGGCTGAATGCCTTTAGGAAGATGCCCAAAGTGTACAAACACATGGAGGGGGCTCGAATCTGAGCCACAGCTGTTGGTTTTAGGATTCACGTTTCTATAAGCAAGCATCCTTAGTATGGCACTTAGGTGGTACTAAAGAGACAAATCCAAGAAAAAAAAACCCAGGAGGTCAGGTGGACCTTTCAGATTATTCTCCCCAAGTCCTGCTCAGACTGAGATTCTGCCTGGAGCCCAATGGCAGGGAGGTGGGCATTCTTGTCCTGGGGGCCACAGGTGAAGATGAAGAGGCTGGGGTGAAGCACACAGCAGTTCAGTTCAGCCGCTCAGTCGTGTCTGACCCTTTGTGACCCCATGAATCGCAGCACGCCGGGCCTCCCTGTCCATCACCAACTCCCAGAGTTCACTTAGACTCACGTCCATCGAGTCAGTGGTGCCACCCAACCATCTCATCCTCTGTCATCCCCTTCTCCCGCCTTCAATCCTTCCCAGCATCAGGGCCTTTTCCAATGAGTCGGTTCTTCGCATCAGGTGGCCAAAGTATTGAGGTTTCAGCTTCAGCATCAGTGAATATTTGGGACTGATTTCCTTTAGGATGGACTGGTTGGATCTCCTTGCAGTCAAATACTGGGTTTCTGACATATATTTTTGGTTCAGGAATTATTTAAATATATATGTGATGTCTGGAGTTTGTATTAATATAAATATATATAGTATGTTCACTGAGAATGTTCAAAATCAGTTTTTAGTCACATGGTATTTTTCAGTTTAAAACTAATTCCCCCTTAATCTGTAGAATTTAGAAACCTGGTTTCTCCAGATCCCACCTTGTGCATGCACTTCAGTGAGCCTGCCCTGTAGGCTGGTGGCTCCCAGGCCTGTGGGTTGCTGGAATTCCCTGGGGAGCATCAATAGTACTGACACCTGTGATGGCCTCCAGAGATTGTCATTCAAATAGTCTGGCGTATAGCTTGAGTGGTGTGATCTTTGAAAGGTCCCCAGATGATTCCAATGTACAGACAAGTTTGGGAACTGCCTCTTTCATTCTCTATTTCCTTTCCCGATTTTTTTTTTTAATCGACAAACAATTCTGAATAACTTTTGATCAACCATTTCTGCTTTGATTGTCATTCAAATAGTCTGGCGTATAGCTTGAGTGGTGTGATCTTTGAAAGGTCCCCAGATGATTCCAATGTACAGACAAGTTTGGGAACTGCCTCTTTCATTCTCTATTTCCTTTCCCGATTTTTTTTTTTAATCGACAAACAATTCTGAATAACTTTTGATCAACCATTTCTGCTTTCAGTAGACATGATACTTCTGGGTCATTTATGTTTGCATGTGGCTGAATGATATTTACCAGGCTTTGCATGAAATGTTTAAAATGTTGTCCCCTCTTCTACTTTAATGAGAACAATGGTGCCCTGGCATCAGAACTCCCAACCTGGAGGTTACAAACTGTCCTGATTCAGAGAAAGCTGAGGACCCCATTCTTCCCTGCGCCTTGATTACCCTCCGTTGGGTTACACAAAGTTTATGCTTAACCTCCCAGGATTTTGCAGAAATTGTTCTTTGAAGCGAGTCGGAAGCATGAGCTTGTGAACTGATTCAGACAATAAGTAAAGCCTGACACAAAAGAAGCAAAGCGTCCACAGATGCAGATGAAGAAGCCCAAAGCTGGAAGAGATGATGGTGTCCTTATCCCTGCCCACACGTAATTGATATTAAAAGTGATTCCAAACCACAAAACAGTAAGAAAATTCCTAAAAATCTTTTTTTTTTTGGCATGGGAAATCAAGTCAATTCTTGTTGAAATGTAAAAATATTAAAAAAAAAATGTTTATAGCCCACTTTGTTTGTGTCCTAAGCACACAATTTTTTTTTTAAGTCTTCATTGAATCTGTTACAATACTGCTTCTGCTTTATGTTTTGGTTCTTTGGCCCTGGGGCATGTGGCTTCCTAGTTCCCCAAACAGGGACTGAACGCACATACCCTGATTGGGAAGGCGGAAGTCTTAAACACCGACTACCAGGGAAGTCCCCTAATAGCGCACACTTAACTGGCCTTTTAGGTGCCCTGCATGGAGTGTTCTTGGTGAGTGTCTGTAATTCATCACCCAGTTATGATGACTCGGATCACTTAACATCCAACTTGCTAAAGAAAGAACAGTGATCATTACAGATTTTTACTTGATAAGAATATTCCCCTTTAAATTCAATCAATATTGCCAAGTTGCCTAAGATATATCACTGGGCTTGTTATGTTTAAAACACCAGAAGAGACTATATAAAAGATTTTCATGTTCATTTTTGAAAAGCAACTCTCACATGGCTCCAGCTAGTAATTCATTGTCTGTTCAACCTTAACTCAAGTTGCCTCTTGCATTGGGATGGCAGATATAAACATGGACACAAATATTACTCTGCTTCTCTAACTGGGCAGATATAAACATGGACACAAATATTACTCTGCTTCTCTAACTGGGAGGGTTAGGAATGGCCCCATGGAGTGTGAGGCCATGGGACAACCAACCCCTTCCTCACAGAGGATATTGAGATAAGGGAAAAGCAGTCTGCCAGAGAAGGCAGTTGAAATTTCAAATAAGCACTCGTCCCAAGGAGAAGGATGTTGAGGGGCAGCTGGGAGCCATGCTACTGTTCTGAAGCTGTGATGCTCAACGATCTCAGGAATAACTGTAATCATTTGAATTACTCTTCTGCTTTGATCCTTCTAACACTGCCCACTGCAATTAGACTAAAATCCCAAACACATCCCAAGGCCCATAAAAATCCCTAATCTTGGACCTCTCCTACCTCTCCAACCTCAGGTCCGACCGTCTCCCTCTTGTTCATCAAGCTTCTTTCGGTTCCAGAAACAGGCCAACACTCTTTGCACCCCAGGGAGTTTCCTATGCCTGGCCTCTTCCTGTGACTTATCTTTTAATGTGTGTCTATTTCATTTTAGATGCTTTCCCATGATTCCACTGCCTCTCCCTTTAAAGCATAAGCGCTAAGAGTGCAACGATTATGTGCATCTGACCTGCTTTAGGCACCGTAGGGAACCCTAGGTCCTGATAACAGGGGATGCTTGACCAATTCTCTTTCCAAGAAAACCAACAGCAAGTGTGGCCCTCCCTTCAGCAGCCCCCAGAGGATCCCTGCTGGATACACTGATCTATAAGGACAGATAGAGCCAGGCAACTTTTCACACTTGCCTCATGATATTTATACCCATAGGTGAAATTTTTCAGTGCATCCTGCTATAATTGTTTTGGGTCTGTTTACTGCCGAGACGTTCATTTTCACAGAAGCATTAGACACGCAACAGGAAAAAAATGAGAACATTAGGCCCCTGAAAATAAAATTATTAGGATGCTAAGCAATAAAGGAGATGACACCTCACATTGGGGCTACTACAGAGAGGCTTTGGAAGACCTTTCGAGTGAACACTGGAATACCCACAACCAAAGCAAACTGCAAAACCAACAAAATGCTAACGCTGTGCATCTTTATCATCATCCATTGTGATCTGTTTCTTCCTCTGCAGGGCATGACAAATGACACTGAAACCAAAGCTCAAATTTTTTCCCCTTAAAGCCATGACTATTTTCCTTGGAGCCTGGGCTCTCGACAACCATGCAGCTGCCAAGAACGTGCTCATCCTTTGAAACAAATACTACACTGAAACTGATGTTTTCAGATGCCAGCTATATAACCCGAGAATGGCTATGTTATTTACAAGCCTCTTGTACCAAGGAATCAATGCTTAGAATATCGCTGCTGCTGATTCTTGAATGCAGTGGTCACATTTAAGGTCTTTGGATACGAAGAGTGACATGCCATTAAAGTGCGCCCACCTGCTGCTGCTGCTAAGTCACTTCAGTCGTGCCCGACTCTGTGTGACCCCACAGACGGCAGCCCACCAGGCTCCCCCATCCCTGGGATTCTCCAGGCAAGAATACTGGAGTGGGTTGTCATTTCCTTCTCCAATGCATGAAAGAGAAAAGTGAAAGTGAAGTCGCTCAGTCTGTCCGACTGTTAGCGACCCCATGGACTGCAGCCCACCAGGCTACTCTGTCCATTGGATTTTCCAGGCAAGAGTACTGGGGTGGGGTGCCGTTGCCTTCCCCGGCGCCCACCTGAGTGGTCCTGAAATAACAATTTTGCTGATTTCTCTGTGAACTTTGATCTCATTACCAGCCTGCTCTAATGAAACAAATGAGCACACAGTCAAAATCATGCTTGTGATTCTTCAGTGTGGTTTTCCAGCCAAGTTTGTCTTTTGTTTTGTTTTGAAATACTCCTGCGCGCGCACACACACACACACACACACACACACACCCCTGCTGCTTGGTATCTCCTCTGGGTTATTTACAAGGCATCTCCAAAACCAAATTTCTATTTTCCCCACCTATTCCTATTACATGTAACACCCTGCCACAACTACTGCCACTCTTATTCATAATCATCATAACTCCAGAGATATACTATTGTTTTTATCCCCAAATTTTACAGAAGAGTTTAGACTGAGTAGGTAATTTACCCAGAGTCATGCAGTCACAGGGACAGGCCCAGACTCTGAAGATATACTGGGTTTATCCAGCACTCATGGTGTTAACCACCATCTCCTTACTTCAGTAAACGGCTTTAGCCCTCATTGAGTTACTTAAGTCAAAATTGTGGGGTCACCCATTTAGAGTTCCAACTCCTTTATCCATTTTCTCCATAACCAACGTGACTGCACACCCTATCAGTCTCCTAAATTCATTTGGAAACCATTTACTTCTGTCTTCCCTGCTGCTACTACACTCTGCCACCATCAACTCCTACCTAGGCAGTTACTGTAATAGGCTTCGAAACAGACTAGTCCCCAAGTTAGACCTCGCTGCAAGATGATTACAAACAAAAAGGCAGTGTGAGCTCATCATTCCCACAGTCCCAATCTATCCCTCCCTCCACCCTTCCCCGCTGTAGACGACCAACAAGGACCCATTGTATAGCACAGGGAAACAGTCTGTAAAATATTCTGTAAAAACCTAAATGGGAAAAGAAGTTAAAGAATTTAAAAGATAGATACATGTATATATGTAATTGAATCACTGCTGAACACCTGAAACTAACTCAAAATTGTTAATCAACTATGTTCCAATATAAAACAAAAATTAAACAAAAACTTACCAATTCCATAAACATCACAAAATCCAGAGAAAGAAAAGAACACTTTAATTAATTAACAACAATAACAAAAATGCAATGTGAGTAATGAAATCAGATAACAGTATTTGGGGTCATCCAGATAATCCAGGTTATGTATATTTTAAAAATTTAGATTATCAATGTGAACCATTTCAAAACACTTCCTCAGTTCTCGAGTAGATACAAGAGCCCCCAGTGCCCAAGCTGACCCAGACTCATTCTTCGGATGGCAGCTTCAAAGTCATTCCTTAGGGAACCATTCTCTGACTCTCAGAATAGGCTGGATCCTCAGAGCGGCCCATTTGTCATACTTACCTGTAGCTGTGTGATTGACACCTGCCTCCCTAGATTGACAGCTTCATGAGGGTAGGGACTGCAAACTTTGCCTTTTCACTCTTGGTCTCAAATACCTAGTAGAGTGTTCAGCAGATAGCAGGATTTCAAATATTTGTGGGATAAATGAAATTTGCCCATAAATGAATGGAAATTAGAATGGCTTTAGTATTTTCTAATTCTGAATGTAATATATATTGTGTAGAAATTTCAGGCTATCTAGGAAAAGTTAAGAAAGTAAAGTCAATTCCTTTCCAGTTTTCTTTTTTCTTCAAATTGGACTTGATCAACATTTATTTGCATCTGCTGAGAATCGACTTTGTGGAAAGTGCCTTTAAACCATGTGTATATGACTGAAAATCCATGGGATTTTCCCCTCATTAGGTACCAAATGTGCTCAAATTTTGGGAAAGGACACAAGATTAATCTTCCCCTCACTCTTTTTTGCCATATTGAACTTGTCCACATCAGTTCCTAATTTGACCTGGGGCACATAAGTAACATCCCCCTAAATGCTGGTTCTTCCANCACACACACACACACACACACACACACACACACACCCCTGCTGCTTGGTACCTCCTCTGGGTTATTTACAAGGCATCTCCAAAACCAAATTTCTATTTTCCCCACCTATTCCTATTACATGTAACACCCTGCCACAACTACTGCCACTCTTATTCATAATCATCATAACTCCAGAGATATACTATTGTTTTTATCCCCAAATTTTACAGAAGAGTTTAGACTGAGTAGGTAATTTACCCAGAGTCATGCAGTCACAGGGACAGGCCCAGACTCTGAAGATATACTGGGTTTATCCAGCACTCATGGTGTTAACCACCATCTCCTTACTTCAGTAAACGGCTTTAGCCCTCATTGAGTTACTTAAGTCAAAATTGTGGGGTCACCCATTTAGAGTTCCAACTCCTTTATCCATTTTCTCCATAACCAACGTGACTGCACACCCTATCAGTCTCCTAAATTCATTTGGAAACCATTTACTTCTGTCTTCCCTGCTGCTACTACACTCTGCCACCATCAACTCCTACCTAGGCAGTTACTGTAATAGGCTTCGAAACAGACTAGTCCCCAAGTTAGACCTCGCTGCAAGATGATTACAAACAAAAAGGCAATGTGAGCTCATCATTCCCACAGTCCCAATCTATCCCTCCCTCCACCCTTCCCCACTGTAGACGACCAACAAGGACCCATTGTATAGCACAGGGAAACAGTCTGTAAAATATTCTGTAAAAACCTAAATGGGAAAAGAAGTTAAAGAATTTAAAAGATAGATACATGTATATATGTAATTGAATCACTGCTGAACACCTGAAACTAACTCAAAATTGTTAATCAACTATGTTCCAATATAAAACAAAAATTAAACAAAAACTTACCAATTCCATCAACATCACAAAATCCAGAGAAAGAAAAGAACACTTTAATTAATTAACAACAATAACAAAAATGCAATGTGAGTAATGAAATCAGATAACAGTATTTGGGGTCATCCAGATAATCCAGGTTATGTATATTTTAAAAATTTAGATTATCAATGTGAACCATTTCAAAACACTTCCTCAGTTCTCGAGTAGATACAAGAGCCCCCAGTGCCCAAGCTGACCCAGACTCATTCTTCGGATGGCAGCTTCAAAGTCATTCCTTAGGGAACCATTCTCTGACTCTCAGAATAGGCTGGATCCTCAGAGCGGCCCATTTGTCATACTTACCTGTAGCTGTGTGATTGACACCTGCCTCCCTAGATTGACAGCTTCATGAGGGTAGGGACTGCAAACTTTGCCTTTTCACTCTTGGTCTCAAATACCTAGTAGAGTGTTCAGCAGATAGCAGGATTTCAAATATTTGTGGGATAAATGAAATTTGCCCATAAATGAATGGAAATTAGAATGGCTTTAGTATTTTCTAATTCTGAATGTAATATATATTGTGTAGAAATTTCAGGCTATCTAGGAAAAGTTAAGAAAGTAAAGTCAATTCCTTTCCAGTTTTCTTTTTTCTTCAAATTGGACTTGATCAACATTTATTTGCATCTGCTGAGAATCGACTTTGTGGAAAGTGCCTTTAAACCATGTGTATATGACTGAAAATCCATGGGATTTTCCCCTCATTAGGTACCAAATGTGCTCAAATTTTGGGAAAGGACACAAGATTAATCTTCCCCTCACTCTTTTTTGCCATATTGAACTTGTCCACATCAGTTCCTAATTTGACCTGGGGCACATAAGTAACATCCCCCTAAATGCTGGTTCTTCCATCTTCCCTCTCTTTGGCAGGTTCTTTCCCATCCTCATCATACTTTGCTAGACAGTAGAATCAGTTGTGTTATATAATATACACTGAGGATTCAGCTATTTGTACTCAGCAAAAATACAATACAGCATAAAAGAATTGAGGACAAAAGAAAAATACTCTAGACAATGTGGGACAAGCCATCCACCACCTTAACTTGCTGGAGGGTAGGGGCATGAACCTCTGTACCCTTGGACCTTCTCAGGTCTTGACTTACTTGCCTTTCATAATAAGGACTGTCTTATTATATGCATTATAAATATAGGAATATACACTCAATTTTTACATATGACCTAACCTTGGAACCTAGTCCTTGGGTCACATTCTATTGCATTTCATACTGTGTTCTCCCTTCTCTGCTTTCATTTATGTGTTACCTTAGGATGGTGTATCCTCCTTCAACTGACCACCTATTTATTCCTTAAGGCCCAGCTCAAATACCACTTTATCAGCATCCTGGCATCCCTGATCAGAATTAACCAAAGCTTCTACTGTACTCTCACCACAAAATTGTATACTTCTCTTTACTACTCTTTGCTGCAGGCTGTGGATTGGGGCTTGCTGTCTAATGTCAGAACTAGATCACAAGCTCCTTGAGAAGAGGTATCATACGTATTTTTGTGTCCCTGGCAGGTAGCCCAGAGCCTGTGTAAGCTTTTGATAATTTATGCTTGATAAAAAAACAGAACCTCGTGAAATTTTCTTTGACCTATAACCTATTAAAACATCCACTATGCAGATTTTCAGTTACAACGCTCAGTGCCATGCTTGCTCCCAAGTCTACCCCCTCAATGCATTGCTTGTTTAATTTAATATACTCGTTTTATTCTCAGGAATGATAGTTAACACTAAGCCAGAGCTTAAAACTTTATGAGGTACAGTATAATCTATAAAAATATTGAATCACTATGTTATACTCTTGGGCTTTTCTGGTGGCGCAGATGGTAAAGAATCCGCCTGCAGTGCAGGAGACCTGGGTTTGATCCCTGGCTTGGGAAGATCTCCTGCAGAAGGGAATGGCTACCCACTGCAGCAGTCTGGGCTGGAGAATTCCATGGACTGCATAGTCCATGGGGTCGCAAAGAGTTGGACACAACTGAGCAACTGGCACTTTCATGTTGTACACCTAAAACTCATGTAATATTATAAATCTAATCTTTCAAAAAGAACATTAAGGAGAAGCAGAAAGCTAGAAACAAAACTCTCTAAAGTCCTAAACGTCCATATTCTCCCACCCAAGTACTAAGCCCGACCCTGCTTCGTTTCTGAGATCAGATGAGAGTGTCCACATTCAGGGTGGGATGGCCTTAGACTAAACTTCCGTATTCTTAGAAGAGCACACCTATCATGACGTTAAAATACCAATTATATAGCAAAGTTTAGACACATCACCAGAGACAAAAAGTAGCTATTCTGTTTGGTTCTAGATAAATGGCTATTGTTTGTTGCTTAGTAATTACCACCATCTGTCATTTAAAGTTTTCACACCATCTGTCAATAACTGCATGCAGAACACAGCTGATTCATACCTCTTCTTGTTGGTCAGATGCAATGAGCTCTACCCAGATAACTATTAGCAAAGAACAATGCTTGACTTCTGTACCCAACTTCATTTGTCACAGAGGGAATCTCACCTTAAGTCCATCAATTCAAAATAGGAGTCTCTCATCACCTTAAGTCCATCAATTCAAAATAGGAGTCTCTCATCCTGTGTATAAACTAGAACTAATTTTCATATTTTGGGTTTTAACTTCTATTGTTGAAAATTTCAAATATATACATGAGGAGAAATACAATAAAGACCCCAACACCTCAATAAGCCCTCATCAGCAGCTTCAGTGATAATCAACTCACAGTCAACGTGTTTTCATCCCTATCTTCCTCTCCCTGCCTGCCTCAAATTATTTGGAAACTAATCCTCAATATCCTATTATTTAATCTATAAATATTTCAAGCTTTTGGAAAAAAGACCTAACCACAACGCTATTGTCACACCTAAAACAGGAACAATAATTCACATTCACCCGATGAGCCCATTTTGATCCTGCTGCAGAAATGGATCTCGTTAAATATCTCCCTGTAAACAGCTCAAAAGCCCTTTATAAACCGTACACGTGATGACTGACTATTACAATGCTACTTGAAGGGCAAAGAAAACCAGCTTGTTGCCTGAATGCTGCTTAAACTGAACTCAGTTTTTGGGGAGGGGTTGCATATTTTACTCCTTATAAGATAAAGAAAATAGTCACTGGCACCCACACTACTGTAACAACCCTGACAGCCACTTTTTCAACATTGCCCAGGGTTACAAATGCATGTAATTGCCTGCTGGACTTTAGCTGTACATGTGAACAACTGGTTTTCCACACAGCAACCATTCGTTTTATAATCTCACATCGCCCCTAATGAATTTCCTATGAATACTGACATTAAAGAATCTGAAAGAGGAAGACCTCTTTTTAAAGTTAAATGCCATATTTTTCAAAAGGTTGCTGCAGAATTTTTTCCTTACACATTAGAGAAAAAGGACATTTATGCAAAGAAATGTCTTTCTGTGAGCCCAATATTGAATTTCCCATTGTTGGTGCTCAGTGTCTCTTGGGAGGCTCTTAATTGAATCAGTCTTGAAAGGTTTTCTTTGTGTTTTCCCTCAGACCCTCTTACGGATTACAGAGGCATTGATAGTGAGTACAGCTCTAATGGAAGATGCTGTCATCTCATTACTCAGCCTGGTCTCTGTCTCAATAGCTCATACCTCTTAAGTGGCTGGCATGCTATCAGGTCAAAAAGAGGTCAAGGTAGCCAGACAGGAAGCAGTAGCTCTTCACAGGGGACAGAAAAATAGTGAGGGGGAGAAAAAGATGGTACACTCACTATCTAATCACCCTAGCACATGCTGCTAAGTCACTCCAGTCGTGTCCGACTCTGTGCGACCCCATAGATGGCAGCCCACCAGGCTCCCCCGTCCCTGGGATTCTCCAGGCAAGAATACTGGAGTGGGTTGCCATTTCCTTCTCCAATGCATGAAAGTGAAAAGTGAAAGTGAAGTCGCTCAGTTGTGTCTGACTCTTAGCAACCCCATGGACTGCAGCCCACCAGGCTCCTCCATCCATGGGATTTTCCAGGCAAGAGCACTGGGGTGGGGCGCCATTGCCTTCTCCAACCCTAGCATTAATACTCCAGACTAATTTACCCAAGTATAGAGGAAGGTACACACATTTACCTAATGAAGACCAGGAAACATAACAGAATTCTGCAGTGGTTTCTGAGGGCAAAGCACAGTAAGAGTCAAGAGCTTATGGGGTGGGTCATGCACAGGAGGTATGGCTTTCATGTGGCTACCTGCCATGCCAGGGTTGTTTTCTCACATGCATCATCTTAATCTGAAAACTTGGCCGGGAAAGGCTAGCCATCAGGATATGACTCCTGTCTTTGTCTCAATGCTGCAGCTGAATTACCGGCAACTTTTCCTGTTCTATATTGAATAGTCAGACATCTCCTTGGCTTGAGCTTTATTTCCTTAAAGAATCCTCCTCTGCCTCAGTGCCCCATCTAAAGCCCCCCGTGTCTGATCATGTCCTCACTGACATATATGAACCATCATTTTCAAATAAGCTAGAAACAGTGCTGTCTAGTGCTTTAAACCTCTCAAGGCATTTCTTTTTGCGCACTCTCATTGATGTGCATAAAATCTCTGCTAAAAACCACTTCATTACACTCAACAGTAGACGCAGCAAAAGAAGGGAGAAGACAGGCGATATGAAAAGGTTCGTGAAAAGTAAGTTAGTATCAAGATGAAAACTTGAACAGGATCCTTAATTCCTTGTCTGACATTGTTTCCACATTCTCACTTAAGAGGAGATTTTGAAAAACAATCAGCCCTTCTAGACTGTTGGGAAATAGTTTTCCAATATCCTTGGCCCATGTAAGTTCAATAACACATTCTATACATACATACACTCACACATTCATATGTGTTGCTTTGCCATTATTATCTGATTAAAATGGAAGGAATAGTTTTAATAGTTGAAAAAGAAGTGAAATAGGACAATAATTAAAATGTTACACATGTAATCCATGTGTGTATGTATGTGTGTGTGTATATATATATGTATGTATGTATACATCTTTGTTTATCAATTTTTCTTGAGGTAGGACCAAGGGTTTTCTTTTCACATATGGACTCTCTGGTTGACCTTTCTTGCATACACCATTTTTGAAATGTTAAATCTATAATTTCTACTTTGGGCTTCTTTAAAATAGAGTGAAAACTTAAAGCCACTTGGAAGCAATATGAATGCAGAAGACTTTTGGATTTTTATAATTTTCCTCCAGTCTTTCAGAGCTGCCTCATCTACAGTTAATTCAATAGCAATCTTTTAGATACAGTTGTCCCTCAGTCTCCCTGGGGGACTGGTTCCAGGACCCCCACAGATACCAAAATCCTCAGGTGCTCAAGACCCTTATGTAATTGCCTAGTACAGGCACTCTCTCGGGACTTCCCTAGTGGCTCAGACAGTAAAGTATCTGCCTGCAGTGTGGGAGACCTGGGTTCAATCCCTGGGTCAGGAAGATCCCCTGGAGAAGGAAATGGCAACCCACTCCAGTATTCTTGCCTGGGAAATTCTATGGACAGATGAGCCTGGTAGACGACAGTCCATGGGGTTGCAAACAGTTGGACATGACTGAGTGACTTCACTTCTTCACTTCACAGTTGCTCTCAGAATTCATAGGTTCCTTAACTCTGGATCCAAACAACAAGCAGCTTGAATTCATGGTTGGTTGAACCCACGGAGGCAGAAATTGTGGGTTGGGAGGGCCAACTATACCTGCTTTTTAGTTTTTACAAATGTTTAACTTCTATAGTTTTAGAAGAAGCTCTTTTGTTTTTGCACTTATGTTTAATATGTCATTTGGTATTTTTTTATACTGAATGATAAAATCACACATATAACTGGCAGAGGTTGGCAGGCAATCATTTGACCTTTCGAAGGTGTGTGACTCTACCACTGGGAGAAGTCCTTAGGCATCGCAAAGAGTAGTGGGAGCTCCAAAACTTTGGCCGCCTGATGCAGAGAGTTGATTCACCGGAAAAGACCCTGATGGTGGGAAAGATTGAGGGCAGAGGATGAGATGGCTGGATGGCATCATCGACTCAACAGACATGAGTTAGAATAAACTCTGGGAAACAGAGACGGACAGGCAAGCCTGGTGTGCTGCAGTCCACATGTTGGACGTGACTTAGAGAGTGAACAACATACACACAGAGTAGTGGACACATCCTGAACTGCTTGAGTGCCATGGGCTTGCTCTACTGGGGAAAAGCAGTATCTGTTCATACAGGGCAGTGGGGCAGCTAAGTAGAAGACGACTAACTGTTTCCGGGTGTTTTTCATCCTAAGAAGCAATACTGTTTGGTAGAAAAAACATCCAGCAAGAAGAAGACTGTCCACAGCGCTGGGACTGGGCCCGAAGGACTTCATGCAGTTGTATATCTTTCTCTGGGCGCTCAGCTTTCTCATTAGAAAATTAAGAAAATGGACAAAGGCGTGGTTGCTTAGAGCACTGGGAATGAGAAAGATTCTTGGCCCTGGACTTGGCCCAGTGGAAAAATCATGCCATGACTGATTGTCGATGTCTGCTCTGGGTAGTTAAGAGGGAAGTGGTAACACACACACATATCTTGTAGCTAGATAATTCGGATCCCTGTGTATGAAAAGGATGCAGGCTTCAGGACTGCAGTTAACTCTTGTGACCTTCAGCAAAGTTAATTACTTCTATGAGCCTCGGGAAAGCAGGAGAACTCTGTGGGGACCTAGGTAAGATATTTTCTAAATGCTATCCTTGGATTACTCTCTAACCCAATCAGATCTTCCTTATGTAGTCTCCAATAACATGCTGTACATCCTCTATCTTAATACTTACTACATAGACATAAGTTATAATTATATTGTAAAGACTGAGATTATATTTATGTTAAACTTTAAGTGTAAGAAGTGCATCTCACATATATAAGCCCTGACAAAACATCAGCACACAGGGTGTGCGTGCTAAGTCATTTCAGTCATGTCTGACCGTAGCCCCCCAGCCTCCTCTGTCAGTGGGATTCTCCAGGCAAGAATACTGCGGTGGGTTACCATACCCTCCTCCAGGGGATCTTCCAGATCCAGGGATCGAAACCGCATCTCTTATGTCTCCTGCATTGGCAGGTGGATTCTTTACCACTAGCGCTACCTGTGTACTCAGTAACTATTTGTCAAATAAATGGAACAATTCTTGTACTAAGAGCTTAGCACAATATAGGTAACAGGTGCTCAGTAAATACTAATTTTCCTTTCCTTCCTAAATTGTACAATCCTGGATGACAAGTTTCATGTGCACAGAGACACAATTTCCTTTTCTCTTCTATCCTTGAATAATATTTAGGCTGAATATAAAAATATAGAAACCTGAAGAGTGGTATGGAAGTATCTTAGTATTAAAGTGTTAAGTTTTTCCAGCCTTCTAGCTCCACATAAAATTTTAATAGAATATGAGTATCAGACTATTTTCTTGATTGCAAATTATGGTATGAAGATGATTTTCGATATGAGATGAACAGGAATGAGTTATATATTTATGTGAATGTGTATTTTGCAAAATATTGGGTTAGCCAAAAAGTTTGTTTGGGTTTTTTCATAAGGTGTTACAGAGAAACCTAAATGAACTTTATGGCCAACGCAATATAACTCACCCGTTTAATTTTCTGTAGTAATGTAACGATTTCTTTTAAACGAAATATCTAAAAATAAAAATAAGTGAGTCTATTAAGGAAAACTTTCAAGTAAGAAATAATAGCATATGGTTCTGGCACAAATTATAGTTTGAAAGTGGCCAGAGTTAAAGAAACTTATAACTAGGTAATTGGCAGTGCCGATTCAATGGACATGAACTTGGGCAAACTCTGAGAGATAGTGAGGGACAGGGAGGCCTGGTATGCTGCGTCCATGGAGTCTTGAAGAGTCAGACATAACTTAGCAAGTAAACAACAACAATACAACATAACTAGCTAAAAGCATGGAAATTTTCTATAGCTAAACTGAAGTTCCTCCATTTCGTTTTTGAGAGTGAGCTGGTTGAAAAGGCACCTAAATTATGGTACAATAGCTACCCTCAGTTGATAGATCAGCTCAAGTCACCAGTCAAGGTCTTCCAAATGTCTTCACTTTCCATGGCAAATAACCTCCAAGCTTATGAAGCAAGTTTTCCCACTTCTGACTGTGTTGGCATCCACATGGGTTTGTGTGGGGCACATGTCTGCAACGCTAGCCTGTATTCTCAACTGTTGCCTGGCACAGTGTTGGGCCTGGTGTAGGGGGTCCACCCATTCTTACCATGTTCTAATGACATATGGGGTGATGGTAAGTTATCAGTGGGAAATCAATTTCTTTAGCCTTTCTACACTTCCTTGTTTACCTTTCTGGGCTCTACTAGCCTGGAAAAAATATTTCCGCAGGGCTGCTGGTGAGCAGGTCTCACTAGCATTTCATACTTCACTCAGAAACCATTTCTGTCCAAGGATCACACTCTTATTAGAGGCCTAAAGCAGTCTGATAAGAAACGTTTCCACATTTGATCTAAATAGAAGAGAGAGACCAGGGTGACACCCTCCATTCCCAACACACCTCAGGAGCAAACCGTACTTGTAAAATTTTTAGGACACAGGAATGACTGAAGAGGGTGCAATAATCTATACAGGGGCTCCCCTGGTGGTTCAGTTGGTAAAGAACCCACCTGCGATGCGGGAGACCAGAATTCGATCCCTGGGTGGGGAAGATCCCCTGGAGAAGGAAATGGCAGCCCACTCCAGTATGCTTGCTTGGAGAATCCCATGGACAGAGGAGCCCGGTGGGCTAGAGTCCATGGGGTCACAAGAATAGGACACAACTTAGCAACTAAACCACCAATAATCTGTAGTCCTATATCTACCATAACATCAATTGAATTAGTTCTTGATTTTATATGCTTTTGGGGAAGTTGGGGGAGAGGGAATAGAGGTGAATTTTTTTTTTTTTTTAATTTGACATTAAGTTGCATTAATACTGATCGCTCTGAATGGGCCAGACACAGAGTTAACTGGCCCCATATTGACTGAATAATCAAAGTGCTCTACTATCCAACAGAAGAGGGGTGACAACACAAGGATCGGTCTTGTCAAGTTTGAAAGGACACATACTCAGTAAAGAACTCGTTTGAGCAGAATCAAAGTGTCTCAATACTTTGATTTGTGGTTGGATAATTTTTAACTTTTAGCTCACAGGTTTTGTTTTTTTTTAAGATTGTTCCACTTTATGCTTAAGGAGCTGAAATTCTACAGTGTCATTTGCCAGGATACTGATTATATATAAGCGGGAGATTTTTTTTTATCAACAATAAATGTCTTGCATTGTGAAAATAGCAGCTTGACTCCCACATTCATTTAGCAGCAGGAGGCATGAAATGGATTGGCCCTTTTGAATTATTCCAGAAATGTGCTCCAGATGCATGTAGATACATAACTAAATATAAATCTCATTGCTTGTTTCTTTTGGTTTTTTGCCCCACTGCTAAGCAACTTTTAAAACTGGTATAGGATGAATTCTTTATTGCCACTATCCTTCAGAATAAAATTAAGTTTATCAGAAGGCAACGAATGTTCCCCAAATACAATATGATAAATCCTATCGACTACTGCAAGTTGCAGCTGGTTGACTGCAATATGTGCCATTTTGATGTGTGAGCCTGTTGTTTCTGAAGGATTCATTTGCCTGGTTTGGTGTTAGTTCCCTGTTTATAGTGGCATATGTTATACCAGGGCTTCTCTGGCAGCTCAGCTGATAAGAATCCGCCTGCAATGCAGGAGACCCCAGTTCGATTCCTAGGCCGGAATCCCCTGGAGAAGGGATAGGCTACCCACTCCGGTATTCTTGGGCTTCCTTCATGGCTCAGATGGTGAAGAATCTGCCTGCAATGTTGGAGACCTGGGTTCGATCCCTGGTTCGGGAAGATCCCCTGGAGGAGGGCATGGCAACCCACTCCAGTATTCTTGTCTGGGGAATTTCCATGGGCAGAAATGCCTGGTGGGCCACAGGTTCATGGGGTCACAAAGAGTTGGACACAACTGAGCAACTAAGCACATGTTATACCAACAAGGTGTGCTGCGTACACATCCTTTCCTCTTGAAGAACTAAGATGTGTAGTTAGCTGGCAGGTCCCAGCAGCAGGGCCTTCAGAATCTGCCACAGTGTCTGAGATGAGGTCTGGGGAGTGCTTAGCCAACGACTGAAAGTGCAGCAGTAACAGAGGCTGCCCATTTCTGCCCAACGCAGGGCTCCTTTAATGGGTGCTCATTGCTCTGGAGTTGTCTATGGGGCTGGTTGAGACTGTCAGATCAGCATCACTGTCTGAAGCTCTGACTGCCCTCCTCCTGCTTCCTTCACTTAATCTTTGGCAGGAATAACACTTAATAAACCTTTGGCCCCCCTAATTCCATCTCAGCATTTGTTTCTCGAAGGACCCAACTGATATACAATATATAGATGTTGTTACCAAAACAGGAAGAGTGACAAATTCTATGCTGCATTTTGGGCCAATGGCCAGTGAGCTGCAAATACTTCCTGGGGACCGTGAATACCAATGCTAACAACTCAATTCATATATTGTGCTGTGATGCTCCATACTGGTATTTCTGCTCTGACTGTGTGTGTATGTATGCTCAGTTGCTCAGCTGTCTCTGATACTTGGCGACCCTATGGACTGTAGCCCGCCAGGCTCCTCTCTGTCCATATTTCCAAGGCAAGAATACTAGAGTGGGTTGCCATTTCCTCCTCCAGGGGAACTTCCCATCCCAGGGATGGAACCCGTATCTCTTGCGTCTCCTGCATTGGCAGGCAGGTTCTTTACCACTGAGCCATCAGGGAAGCCCTCGGCTCCGATTGGGCAGTAGCAAAATCTCCCTGGGGTCCCTGGGGCCTCAAACCAGTAACCATAACCACCTCTTGGGACCCTGAGAGTTAATAAGGTCCAAATCTAGTGAGAATCCCAAAAGAGGATTAGCTTTTACTCTTTCAAGTGCTGTAGAAATTGGTTAAGAAAAGGCTCCTCTGAACAGCAGGATGGGCTGTCTTGAAAGATATTAATTGCCTTTTGCTCATGAGATTTGGGGGATTAAGCTGATGAAAGAAAAAGCACTAATATGAAAGGGAATCTATGTAAATTCACTTTTTAAACCAATTGGCTATTTTCAAATTATGTGTTTCAGTTCTGCCTCCATGGACATGTGAAGTGCTCTGCTTCAAAGTTTTTACCCACTCCAAGCACTTCACTGCCTGCTGAGGGAAGACAGTCAATCACACTCTTCCCAATGGGAGGAGGATGGAAGGACTCATGTTTCCTTCAGCGATAAAGAATGTGAAAACAAAGTAAGGTAAACTCAGAAAACAAAAATAGGATCATGAAGAATACATAAAAACCGGATTCCTTTCTTTCACCTGATCTATCCTGGGAATCTCTGAACTTCTTCCATGGGTTGAGTCCCAAGGCCAGTCATGTCAACAGAGTCCCCCATAATGCACAGGCCCCACTGAACCCTTTGGATGGAGGCTGACCATTGACACTGTTAATAATCCCTACCTATTCACCCCTTACTCATTGGATTTCCTTGTCCTATTCCTAGGTTACACAGACTGGATTTAGAAATCAGAGAAACATTACATCCACTTTAAATTCTAAGTACAGGAGGTCATTCTATTCAAAGGAACACTGTCACCAAAAAAAAAAAAAACCATTTTAAGTGAATCCATTTAAAATGGAATATAAATTTCACAGAAAAGAGTGAATAAAAGGGTCCATATCAAGACTTTATTTTGAGAAATGAATATAAAATTCATGAAAGTGAATTTATCTTCCATTTAATCAAATTCAGGTTTAATTGCAATTATGAGGTAATTCTTAGCGCAAACTAAAAACAACGAAGGAACTTCCCCGGTGGTCCGGTGTTCAAGACTCTGTGCTTCCAATGCAGAGGGCATAGGTTTGATCCCTAGTTGGGGAATTAAGATCCTACATGCTGTGTGGTGCAGCCAAAAAAAGAAATAAAATAAACAAAAAGAATAAAGATCTATTCTTCAAAAATGAATGAAGCATTAAGAGGGTTACATAATTTTCTTCAAAAAGAAGTTATGGTAGTATTACAAAAATTTTAAGGAAAATTTAAGAATACTTAAGGGCTTTACCATTTACCAAGGGTCTCTCATAATCCTTTGAATTCCACACCCTTCCTTGAAGTACCTATCATATCACCCTCCTTGTTGATTTTCCTTTTTTCAGCTGTTGAATTGTTTGCCAACTCCTTTGGTCATGATTTAGGTATGTTTTAGGAGGAGATCAACGTCACTTTCATTGACTTCAAGAAATCTTGCATATTGTGCATCAGATACAAGTTCTCACTTTGCAAGTAACTTACATTGCTTTGACAGTCTTCTTTTATCTCACTAGACTGGTGAGGAAGGTTCTAATGGTACAAGAGAGGAATATTTGAGAGGGCACTAATCTTGAATTAACTCATCACTAAATCAGTCCTTTCTTGCAATAATGAACTTTCTTCCTTTTATAATCCCCTAATTTCTGAGAACAAGTTAGAGAAATCAGATAGCCAGGACGTTTTCAACTAGTCCTTAAAGCTGCTATATCTCCTTTCAGGTGTAGGATGTTAAATTAAAAACATTTTTACCAACCATCTAGATATACTGAGTCTTCCTAACGTCAGTGGCAGAGCCAAGGAAATGGCCAAAGTTAGCCTAGTCTATGGACCACACTGCCGTACTGATCCCCTGCGCAGAATGAATTAAAGCAGAGAATATTAGCAAAGAAGACTGAAGGTATGTTTCTACCCTTAACCATGATGAAAGCTCACTGTGGCCTTGGCCAAGTCACTTAACTTTTCTCGGTTTCGATTGTCTCTGTGGTCTTGTACAACAAGTGATCGTTATGATTACTGATTTGGGGCCATAAAGATACCAGGGAGATTTTGCTACTACCAGTTCAGAGAGCCGATATACCAATTTGGGTGATAACCCAGTACCTAAACTGAATCATCGGTATTAAATGGTCAAGGTGCCCAGGAAATGACTAGAGTTCACTGACCACTGGCTTAAATGGCAATTAGTTCATGTTATTACTCTGTTATCATTCCCTGGGACCTCGAATCCCAATCCCAATGCAACCCCCACATGTTGTCAGGTATGAGCACGGTTTTGTCAGAAAGGAATTATAGACCATCAGATGCACACCCTCCAGTCCACTCTTTCACTCTTTTTTTTCTGCCTCATGCTTCAGAAGGACAGGTTTCCTTCTCTTAGAGGGCTACCCCACCACCTGGCTGTTAGCCTGCTGGGGTGCTGACTGCTCAGCCTTCTCTCCCTTCATCACTAGTATCACCAGTCGCTTCCTTTGCACTAACTCAAGGAGTCGTGGGTGCCTGAGACATCACCTAACTGGAACCAGCACTGGATGCTTGCCTCTCTTCCTTCACTTCTCTGAAAAGCAGAAGTCTCTTCTTTAAGCATGGGCACCTCATTGACACTTCCAGGCACTCTTTCTCCTCTGCTTTTAAAAGGAAGCACAGATGTCCTACATTCTATAAAAATCTTTATTTGATACTGTATTCCATCTAATGATCATCGTATTTCCTTCCTTCTACACACGGCAACCTTTTTAAAACAAGTCATCTACATCTATTCTCTTCTTGCTACCACCTCCACACCCCCTGCTCAGAATCTGTTGCAGGGATCACTCTATACATAAATTTCTCACGGAAAGGTCACCAACCCTTTTATCATCATGAAATCATAGACTCTGTACATTTTAGAAGACATTTTTTTCGTTTATTCCAAGTCTCCCATTTCATAGATGAAGAGGAACACATGCACAGTTTCATGGGACCAGCAGTCTCATTTGCCTTGGCGCCTCTTGCAGAATTCGATATTGTAGACTTTTTCCTTTTTCTGGACAATGTGGGTTCATAATAAACATCTTGTCAATCTGATTTTTTTTTTGATCAGCTCAAAGAGATGGCCTGAACATGAACTGAGTATACATTAGACACAAAGACAAGATGACTATTCACATGTGCTTGTTTCAATCCAGATTCTTGGGTGAGATCTCTATCACCCTTCACCTACCACTGTACTGTCACTAGGCTTCAAGTTACTTTCAAGCTATTTTCGTAATCATCAGAGGCTCTTGTTATTGGAAGAATTCAATAGAAATGTATTTAAGTCTCCTTCCTGTGGAGTTGAGCTGCTTATTCCTTAGTAAAAAATACCTATATATTGCTCTTCTACTATAAATGAAGATATTCATTTAGCTAAATGGTGACTGTAGTAACTAAAATGCCTTACTGTCAAACATTTTTCTCCTTTCTTTGAAAGGAAAGTGCATCATTTTTCACTGCCAAGAAGTTTCTCAGATATAGGAAAAGTAAGGAAAATAAGTCATCATTACCCACCAGAACAGAGAGATAATTTGAAGAAGAAAAACTGACTTCTCTTCCCTCTTTACTTTGGGAAAAACAGCCTGGATCTATTCTCAAATGGTTTGGGCATACTGGCTATTTCGCAAGGTTCTCAAGATATTGGTCCAGGGAAAAATATCCTGAGGATGGGCAGAAATGATGTTGAGCATATTTCAGGCTTCCCCGCTGGCTCAGCAGGTAAAGAATCTGCCTGCAATGCAGGAGACACAGGAGACGCAGGTTCGATCCCTGGGTCAGGAAGATTGCCTGGAGGAGGAAACAGCAACCCACTCCAGTATTCTTGCCTGAAAAAAATCCTATCGACAGAGGAGCCTGGTGGGCTACTGTCCAAATGGTCACAAAGATTTGGACCTGGCTGAGGGACTAAACACACATGTTTTAGACATTTTTGTAGCATCAAGAGTCTCCAGATACAAGTGCAAGTAAAATGGTTTTAATGGAACTGTTAGGTTTTTGTGTAAATGCAACAGAACTGCCTTATTTAAAATATCAAAGCCATTATGGTCAATTTATGTGGAAAATATATCATTCCGTTTTATTCCTCTTATTCCTTTTGCAGCAGGCAGCAATCAATAGCCTCACTGCTTTTTAATTACTAAAAAGAGAAGCTACATGAAGCAGCTAGCATGATATTTATCTGATGTTGATAAGAGTAAGCCAAAGTTTTACTATATGATATATACAAAATACATAAACAGAAATATATTTAAGATAAATATATACTTATCTCACATAGATATTTATATATGATAAATAAGATACATATTTATATATAGTTTTAAAAGATACAAATAAGATATAGATGATAAAATATATATATATTATTTCTTTACCAAATATCTACTTGTCTATTTATATATCTCAGATACACAACAGAGCATCACTTTATTTTACTTTTTTGTGAGTAAAAAGTAGGCTAGAAGATAAAAATAAGCAGTGCTCTTAGCTGTGCATGAAGTTATTTTCAGAATAAGGCCATCTTTTGCCATCCTCCCCAAATCTTTGAAGGACAGGTAGAAATCAAGTTAAAAAGAAAAGGAGAATAGTCACGAGTCAGTATGTCTGGTAAAGGCCACCCAAGTCTAGTGCTCTGCCCTCTGTGTCTGAAAGAGGGCTTGTCCCAAACACTAGCTGCAGCGTGGCATGTAGGGTAGACAAATGATGTAGGGGGATTAGTTAGGATATGTAGGCTCAAGAGATGAGGGAGCTGAAGTAAGCATTACTCTGGCATTCAGAACATTTCTCCTTGATTTTGGGAGAAAGAAAATAAAAAGAATGATACTCTATTATATTGAAATAAGTAAACAAACTACCTGCCTGCAGAGAACACATTTATGAAAGTGAATTCTGAATTAAGACTTAGAATAAATCAAAGCTTTATTGTCAAGAAAATCAGCAAACTTAAGAGCATAGGAGCTCTGAGCACAGTACTGGGCACACCAATGGGGATTGTGACATGGTCCCAGCCCTGCTTGGAACTCGCTGCTGAGTGGAGAAGGGTGACAAGGAAATTAACGATCATCAAACAATAGGACAGAACAGTGTTTTAGGAGAACACAGAGCAATTGCTACTGAGAGTAGGGGACTCAAACATCTAATTAAATTTTTGAGTGAGATGAAGAGGACACAATTTAAAACAAATGCAATCCTATGGCTAGTAGAGCAAAGGGGGTCGAGCTCCATGAATAATTCGCTGCTAAGAGATAGTCAAGCTCTGTTTCTTCTGTACTTTGTCGATGCACTTGAACCTATTTTGTGAATAAAAAAAAAAAAAAGCCATTTTAAGTGAATCCATTTAAAATGGAATATAAATTTCACAGAAAAGAGTGAATAAAAGGGTCCATATCAAGACTTTATTTTGAGAAATGAATATAAAATTCATGAAAGTGAATTTATCTTCCATTTAATCAAATTCAGGTTTAATTGCAATTATGAGGTAATTCTTAGCGCAAACTAAAAACAACGAAGGAACTTCCCCGGTGGTCCGGTGTTCAAGACTCTGTGCTTCCAATGCAGAGGGCATAGGTTTGATCCCTAGTTGGGGAATTAAGATCCTACATGCTGTGTGGTGCAGCCAAAAAAAGAAATAAAATAAACAAAAAGAATAAAGATCTATTCTTCAAAAATGAATGAAGCATTAAGAGGGTTACATAATTTTCTTCAAAAAGAAGTTATGGTAGTATTACAAAAATTTTAAGGAAAATTTAAGAATACTTAAGGGCTTTACCATTTACCAAGGGTCTCTCATAATCCTTTGAATTCCACACCCTTCCTTGAAGTACCTATCATATCACCCTCCTTGTTGATTTTCCTTTTTTCAGCTGTTGAATTGTTTGCCAACTCCTTTGGTCATGATTTAGGTATGTTTTAGGAGGAGATCAACGTCACTTTCATTGACTTCAAGAAATCTTGCATATTGTGCATCAGATACAAGTTCTCACTTTGCAAGTAACTTACATTGCTTTGACAGTCTTCTTTTATCTCACTAGACTGGTGAGGAAGGTTCTAATGGTACAAGAGAGGAATATTTGAGAGGGCACTAATCTTGAATTAACTCATCACTAAATCAGTCCTTTCTTGCAATAATGAACTTTCTTCCTTTTATAATCCCCTAATTTCTGAGAACAAGTTAGAGAAATCAGATAGCCAGGACGTTTTCAACTAGTCCTTAAAGCTGCTATATCTCCTTTCAGGTGTAGGATGTTAAATTAAAAACATTTTTACCAACCATCTAGATATACTGAGTCTTCCTAACATCAGTGGCAGAGCCAAGGAAATGGCCAAAGTTAGCCTAGTCTATGGACCACACTGCCGTACTGATCCCCTGCGCAGAATGAATTAAAGCAGAGAATATTAGCAAAGAAGACTGAAGGTATGTTTCTACCCTTAACCATGATGAAAGCTCACTGTGGCCTTGGCAAAGTCACTTAACTTTTCTCGGTTTCGATTGTCTCTGTGGTCTTGTACAACAAGTGATCGCTATGATTACTGATTTGGGGCCATAAAGATACCAGGGAGATTTTGCTACTACCAGTTCAGAGAGCCGATATACCAATTTGGGTGATAACCCAGTACCTAAACTGAATCATCGGTATTAAATGGTCAAGGTGCCCAGGAAATGACTAGAGTTCACTGACCACTGGCTTAAATGGCAATTAGTTCATGTTATTACTCTGTTATCATTCCCTGGGACCTCGAATCCCAATCCCAATGCAACCCCCACATGTTGTCAGGTATGAGCACGGTTTTGTCAGAAAGGAATTATAGACCATCAGATGCACACCCTCCAGTCCACTCTTTCACTCTTTTTTTTCTGCCTCATGCTTCAGAAGGACAGGTTTCCTTCTCTTAGAGGGCTACCCCACCACCTGGCTGTTAGCCTGCTGGGGTGCTGACTGCTCAGCCTTCTCTCCCTTCATCACTAGTATCACCAGTCGCTTCCTTTGCACTAACTCAAGGAGTCGTGGGTGCCTGAGACATCACCTAACTGGAACCAGCACTGGATGCTTGCCTCTCTTCCTTCACTTCTCTGAAAAGCAGAAGTCTCTTCTTTAAGCATGGGCACCTCATTGACACTTCCAGGCACTCTTTCTCCTCTGCTTTTAAAAGGAAGCACAGATGTCCTACATTCTATAAAAATCTTTATTTGATACTGTATTCCATCTAATGATCATCGTATTTCCTTCCTTCTACACACGGCAACCTTTTTAAAACAAGTCATCTACATCTATTCTCTTCTTGCTACCACCTCCACACCCCCTGCTCAGAATCTGTTGCAGGGATCACTCTATACATAAATTTCTCACGGAAAGGTCACCAACCCTTTTATCATCATGAAATCATAGACTCTGTACATTTTAGAAGACATTTTTTTCGTTTATTCCAAGTCTCCCATTTCATAGATGAAGAGGAACACATGCACAGTTTCATGGGACCAGCAGTCTCATTTGCCTTGGCGCCTCTTGCAGAATTCGATATTGTAGACTTTTTCCTTTTTCTGGACAATGTGGGTTCATAATAAACATCTTGTCAATCTGATTTTTTTTTTGATCAGCTCAAAGAGATGGCCTGAACATGAACTGAGTATACATTAGACACAAAGACAAGATGACTATTCACATGTGCTTGTTTCAATCCAGATTCTTGGGTGAGATCTCTATCACCCTTCACCTACCACTGTACTGTCACTAGGCTTCAAGTTACTTTCAAGCTATTTTCGTAATCATCAGAGGCTCTTGTTATTGGAAGAATTCAATAGAAATGTATTTAAGTCTCCTTCCTGTGGAGTTGAGCTGCTTATTCCTTAGTAAAAAATACCTATATATTGCTCTTCTACTATAAATGAAGATATTCATTTAGCTAAATGGTGACTGTAGTAACTAAAATGCCTTACTGTCAAACATTTTTCTCCTTTCTTTGAAAGGAAAGTGCATCATTTTTCACTGCCAAGAAGTTTCTCAGATATAGGAAAAGTAAGGAAAATAAGTCATCATTACCCACCAGAACAGAGAGATAATTTGAAGAAGAAAAACTGACTTCTCTTCCCTCTTTACTTTGGGAAAAACAGCCTGGATCTATTCTCAAATGGTTTGGGCATACTGGCTATTTCGCAAGGTTCTCAAGATATTGGTCCAGGGAAAAATATCCTGAGGATGGGCAGAAATGATGTTGAGCATATTTCAGGCTTCCCCGCTGGCTCAGCAGGTAAAGAATCTGCCTGCAATGCAGGAGACACAGGAGACGCAGGTTCGATCCCTGGGTCAGGAAGATTGCCTGGAGGAGGAAACAGCAACCCACTCCAGTATTCTTGCCTGAAAAAAATCCTATCGACAGAGGAGCCTGGTGGGCTACTGTCCAAATGGTCACAAAGATTTGGACCTGGCTGAGGGACTAAACACACATGTTTTAGACATTTTTGTAGCATCAAGAGTCTCCAGATACAAGTGCAAGTAAAATGGTTTTAATGGAACTGTTAGGTTTTTGTGTAAATGCAACAGAACTGCCTTATTTAAAATATCAAAGCCATTATGGTCAATTTATGTGGAAAATATATCATTCCGTTTTATTCCTCTTATTCCTTTTGCAGCAGGCAGCAATCAATAGCCTCACTGCTTTTTAATTACTAAAAAGAGAAGCTACATGAAGCAGCTAGCATGATATTTATCTGATGTTGATAAGAGTAAGCCAAAGTTTTACTATATGATATATACAAAATACATAAACAGAAATATATTTAAGATAAATATATACTTATCTCACATAGATATTTATATATGATAAATAAGATACATATTTATATATAGTTTTAAAAGATACAAATAAGATATAGATGATAAAATATATATATATTATTTCTTTACCAAATATCTACTTGTCTATTTATATATCTCAGATACACAACAGAGCATCACTTTATTTTACTTTTTTGTGAGTAAAAAGTAGGCTAGAAGATAAAAATAAGCAGTGCTCTTAGCTGTGCATGAAGTTATTTTCAGAATAAGGCCATCTTTTGCCATCCTCCCCAAATCTTTGAAGGACAGGTAGAAATCAAGTTAAAAAGAAAAGGAGAATAGTCACGAGTCAGTATGTCTGGTAAAGGCCACCCAAGTCTAGTGCTCTGCCCTCTGTGTCTGAAAGAGGGCTTGTCCCAAACACTAGCTGCAGCGTGGCATGTAGGGTAGACAAATGATGTAGGGGGATTAGTTAGGATATGTAGGCTCAAGAGATGAGGGAGCTGAAGTAAGCATTACTCTGGCATTCAGAACATTTCTCCTTGATTTTGGGAGAAAGAAAATAAAAAGAATGATACTCTATTATATTGAAATAAGTAAACAAACTACCTGCCTGCAGAGAACACATTTATGAAAGTGAATTCTGAATTAAGACTTAGAATAAATCAAAGCTTTATTGTCAAGAAAATCAGCAAACTTAAGAGCATAGGAGCTCTGAGCACAGTACTGGGCACACCAATGGGGATTGTGACATGGTCCCAGCCCTGCTTGGAACTCGCTGCTGAGTGGAGAAGGGTGACAAGGAAATTAACGATCATCAAACAATAGGACAGAACAGTGTTTTAGGAGAACACAGAGCAATTGCTACTGAGAGTAGGGGACTCAAACATCTAATTAAATTTTTGAGTGAGATGAAGAGGACACAATTTAAAACAAATGCAATCCTATGGCTAGTAGAGCAAAGGGGGTCGAGCTCCATGAATAATTCGCTGCTAAGAGATAGTCAAGCTCTGTTTCTTCTGTACTTTGTCGATGCACTTGAACCTATTTTGTGAAGCACCTGACTTATTTCTGGAAGCTATTACAGACTTAATATAAGAAAGGGTCTTCACCCTTTTAAATAAAGTGCTGACTTTGCAAACTATGCTCCTAACATCAGCCAGTGTTCTGAAGAGATGTAATTTAAGAGACTTGTACACAAAGAAAAACTCCTTCACTGCTTCATGTTAGCCCTTGAATTGACTGATTGGGATGTGTTCACAGGGTACTTTGAGTAACAACTGAAAGTATTCATTGCTTTATCAAGGTGTTTGCCCTTCAGTAGCAGACAAAAGACAGAACACTCTTACATGTCCACGGAATAAGAACGAGTAAAATGTGGAGGGCTAAAACCCTGATTAAGGAAACACTCTAGTTAACTTAATGATAACCAGAAAATTTTCCTTATTTTGTTTTATTCATTTATTATTAGTCAAATGGCATAATAAAAAGTCACTAAAAATATTTTACCAAATTTTGATGGTTCATAGTGATGTATTGCTTCAATACACTAACTATGATTGCAGAGAGCAGATGAGAAGACAGGAGACTTATTTTGGAGGCTGTTAGAATAGCCCTGGAAGCTATTTGGGGAAATAATACTCAATATTTCCTTATTTTAGTATCAGATACTACCAGGCAATAGGATTATGCTACTAGACTATTCCATTTTGCAAATACATTTTTATTACACTTATATTTCAATTCAGAGTGAGTGAAGTGAGTGAAGTTGCTCAGTCGTGTCCGACTCTTTGTGACTCCATGGACTGTAGCCTAACCAGGTTCCTCTGTCCATGGGATTTTCCAGGCAAGAATACTGGAGTGGGTTGCCATTTCCTACTCCAGGAGATCTTCCCAACCCAGGGACTGAACCCAGGTCTCCTGCATTGTAGGCAGACGCTTTACCGTCTGAGCCACCAGGGAAGATCAATTCAGAAGACAACCTAAAAATGTTAAGTAACTAAAATAGTACTTCTTTGTCTCTCAGAATTTAAAAACACCTGGAATTGTTTCAGTCTGGCTATCCTTCTGTGCCATTAAAAAGCAGAATGTACTCAGAATTATTTCTTCAAACAGGTTTTAATAAATATTTCAGTGAATGGTCCATACTACATTTCAACAACTACTGAATATGTAACTCATAGGTTACAATACAATGTATTAGCAACCAACAAATCAAATGAAATATTTATACCCCAACAACTCAATTTAAAGGCATGAGTTGGGATTGTGTGGGATACAAAGTAGTTTAAGATACTAGTATCTGTAAAAATTAGGTGTGTGTTTACATGCTGTCTGTTGGGAAAAAAAAAAAAAAAAGAGTCAGGACAGCTACGCTGGGCTACTGCAAGTTGCTCTCAGAGATGTGGAGTCTGCTACGAATCTGAGGATGGGCCTTGACACAAGTCCCCAGTGGAGGCTGGAACAACTGTTCAGGATGCTAGGACAGAATTAATTACTATGCTGGGACGATGTGTGCTCCTGCGCACTTTCTTTGGTGGTCCCATGGATGGAGGAAACGTGCTCTATTTGTTTTTCCTGTGTGTCTTTCTCTTGGATGGTTGCCCTTTTCCTATGCTGCCCTGGAACCTCTGGACAACGTCCTCTCTTCGTGCTTCAATAATGAGGAGCCATGTCACCATGTCTCCCACTCACCACTTTCCCCACCAGACTTCAAGTCAGCCTGCAGTTTCAGTACATCTGCATGTTCTATGACTTTCCTTATATATCTTTAACTCTTGTATTTCCAACTTGCTGATATTTAGCATTCCTAATTAAGCATTTCTGTCTTATTATCTGCTGTGGACAGTGGCAGCAGTTATTAAACAATTGCATGATTCTGCTTTTATAAATCTGTCTGAGCAAAATCATTTGATGGCTGGAATGCTCCCCTGCTTTTAAAAGCTACTGAGTCATTGCCAGCTTCCTCTTTCTGGATTGGCCAATTCTGTATCATAAAGAAATATGCACTATGGGCTACAGAGTCTCAGTCATGACTGTGCCAAACTACACGGGAAATTCTAAAATCTATTTATTTAATAAATATTTACTGACAGTTTTGCAGCATTGACTGTACCTGGGCTCATGACCTAATCAATATCTATACCCTCATGACACTCTTACTCTGCCTGACATACAGCTGGCTCACAGTGAGTGCACTGAACAGATCTGTAAAGAATAAGTGGCTCTTTGTCTAGAGAGAATTTGAGAAGTTCTTGCTCCCTTGCCCTAAAGACATGGAAAGTTAAATAATAATACATGGTAAGATATATCCCCTTCATATACCCAAGGAATAGGGATGACTCTAGAGATGTGGGTGATACTGTGGTTCTGTCTTTTTGGCTACACTGCTATCCCAGAAGTGACAGTCAGAGGCAAGGATGACGTTCTGAAAATGAAAGGACACAGTCAGGGTGGCCTCCACTGACAATGACATAGAGGCCTGTGCATGGGCCTGTGGAAGGAGGATTTCTCAGAAACTTTGGGTTCTGGTCTAGACTGGGAAGTAGGCCAGGGGCAGTCACAAGCTGGTCCAAAGTTGAACTCAGGATGGTGACAAGGGGTTTAGCATGAACACAGTGGCTGGTTGGCAGAGACCCAGAGACCAGAGACAGGAAGGTGAGGGGAGCTGAAGCAGATCATTAGCTGGGCGTAAGATTGCCCTTCATGGTAACACAAGCAAATGGATCACAGCTGATGTGGGTTCTTTCTTTGTTACAAAACATCACAAAATATCACTCTCAAATATGTGAGACCATTGATTAAATTTTCAAATCCCTGGCCCTGGCATTAGACTTTATTACTATACTCAGATATTTTAAAAAAACAGATAGAATGGCCATCCTGAATTTTTCCCATAGATAGTATACAAACACATTTTATAACACTTTGAGCAAATAATTTATTTGGTCTTTTTCTCCTTCTCCCAGTAAAAGGTTCAGAGCAGTGACTGGAAGACAGGGAGGGGTCACTTAAGACATTAATTCTGTGTAGAAAGTGTTACTAGGATACCTCATTTTTTTGTTGACTCAAATCACAAAAGGAGAAAAGGTTACTGAATTGAGAGATATTGTGCATCTCCTATACTCACACATAATATTAAGAATATCTGCACACTTTTTGCCTAAGGTAGTCCAAAGGCTACCTAGGCTAAGACTTCTTAGTTGCCTTTTAATTTTTAGAAGTCTTAGTCATTTTTAAGACCTAAGTCGCCTTAGTCGTTTTTTGGAAGTCTTTCTTCTAAGACTTCTAAAAAACACCCAGAGGCTGAATATATTTAATATACCACTTCCTGCACTCCTTTATTTTTATTCATCAGACTAATTCTTAATGGTCTTGCCCAAGAGTTGGCAAACTTGCTCTGTAAAGGATTTTTACGATTAGCAGGTCATATGCTCTTTCCCAACCACTTAAACCAGTGTAGCAGAAAGCAGCCAAGGGCAATACATAACAGATGGACAAGGCTATTGTTTCAATAAAACTTTATAAAAGTAGGCAATTTGTCTTAAAGGCCACAGTTTGTTGATTCTGGTCTAGCCCTTCAATCTTAAAATTATATTAAAATTATTATATTTACATGAAAAGAGTAAAACATCTCAATACATATTATTTCTGTCCAAGTCTACCCCATTTTATGAAGGTAGTAACTGATATTAGTATATGTAAATACTATTAAAAGCATACCAAAATATCTAGTAGCCAAAAGACTTTAGGTTTCATCCTTTATCTTTCCAATATAGTTAACACAGACCAGCATCAAGGAAAATTTCAGAGAAAATCTGTCAAGAGATTCTAGAAAAAATAACAAAAAACCTCAGCTTGTCTAAATTTGTGAACTCCAAAATGAATCTTTCCAGATATTCAGAAAAGCATATAAGCCACACTACTTTGGTAAAATGTGTCACGAAAAATAAATCAGAGAAGATGATATTCTCACATGCATCTAGATGAATTTCAAATTTTATTATGGAAAACAGTAAAAGAATGATCTAGGCTCCTTGTAACTTTTTTTCTTTTTAATTGCAGACACTTTCAGAGAGTGCAAATCAGCAAATGATTTCCCTACTTTACAGACAGAGAGCCATAGAAAGTAACATTCTGAGGAGCCACATGCTTCTGCTGGAACAGCAGAGACCACCAGAAGTACATATTTGACTCTAACTTTCCTGTAGTCAAGGGCTTGGCATTTGGTAGGAAATGGATGAGGATATGGAAAGTCAACATTAGGCCATGTGAAGTGGCTCTGGTCATTGTGGTATGCCCATTCTTGGCTGGACAACGACTTGTGAATCTGTCCCTTGCAGAAAAGAACTAGCTTAACCTATACTTGCATTTGGGGAGATTCTGTGCAGAGCAATATTTACTTCTGCTGGCTCAGGATAGGTATAGTCACTTCAGATTTGAGAGACTAAGGCAACCCAGCTCATGCCCATTACTACATGCTCACCAAGAATTGAGAAGGGATAAAACAAGGTATTTTGCACGTCATAATTGGAGACAGCATTTAAGAATTT
The DNA here is from genome assembly GCA_006410675.1 of Oreotragus oreotragus. Lineage (NCBI taxonomy): Eukaryota > Metazoa > Chordata > Mammalia > Artiodactyla > Bovidae > Oreotragus > Oreotragus oreotragus. The sequence goes on along the minus strand of SJYX01018845.1, from coordinate 207,596 downwards.
TATTTCAAAAGTATCTATGGTTATGTTTCCTTAGTCTAGACTAGTTGAAGGTTATCAAATGTATAAAAATTTCTGACCACGTGGCTGTAATGGGAATTTCCACATCTAACAATAATATAACACCTTTTTAAAAAATTTTTATTTTTACTTTATTTTACTTTACAGTACTGTATTGGTTTTGGCATACATTGACATGAATCCGCCACGGGTGTACATGAACTCCCAAAATATAACACCTTTTTAAAAAGATTTAATAATTCCTTCCAAAGAAATCCCAGGGCTGATCTCCTTCAGAATGGACTGGTTGGATCTCCTTGCAGTCCAAGGGACTCTCAAGAGTCTTCTCCAACACCACAGTTCAAAAGTATCAATTCTTCGGCACTCAGCTTTCTTCATAGTCCAACTCTCACTACCTGACCACAGGAAAAACCATAGCCTTGACTAGACAGACCTTTGTTGGCAAAGTAATGTCTCTGCTTTTGAATATGCTATCTAGGTTGGTCATAACTTTCCTTCCAAGGAGTAAGCGTCTTTTAATTTCATGGCTGCAGTCACCATCTGCAGTGATTTTGGAGCCCCCCAAAATAAAGTCTGACACTGATTTCTTTGGAAGGAATGATGCTAAAGCTGAAACTCCAGTACTTTGGCCACCTCATGTGAAGAGTCGACTCACTGGAAAAGACTGATGCTGGGAGGGATTGGGGGCAGGAGGAGAAGGGGACGACAGAGGATGAGATGGCTGGATGGCATCACGGACTCGATGGACGTGAGTCTGAGTGAACTCTGGGAGTTGGTGATGGACAGGGAGGCCTGGCGTGCTGCAATTCATGGGGTCGCAAAGACTGAGCGACTGAACTGAACTGAATAGTTATAAAGTACTTTATAATTATAGAGCACTGCTATAAATAATATTTCATTTGATCCTTAATATTTCCTGGTAAGGTAGGCGGAACAATTACTACTATTTTTCTCTGATGAGGCCACAGATGTACAGAAGCTATGCACCTGGTCTTCCCACAAGCAGTGAGGAGGAGAAGCGTGACTCAAAGCCAGCAGTCTCTCTACTGACTGCACCACGCACCTTCCCTTTCAGGATCTTTGTGGCTTTGCCTTTTCTGATAGCAGATTTCTAATGTACGGTCAGAAGATGACAATGCTTACAGTGTAGTGTCTTGGCTGGAGCAGAATAAAAGGGACAATCATTTAAAAATGATTGTTTTAAATGCAACACCTAACAAAAATGTATCTCATCAACAGCTTTATGGCCTAATCCTTAAATAACATAGTACCCTGTATTGTAGGAAGGACAATTAGAACTTGCTGAATTAAGCTGATGTCAGGAGACGAGAGTCCAGAGAGACTGGCCAAATCACTGACTAAGTGAGTTTCTCTGTATAATGAGAGAAACTGCACCTATCTACTTCACAACAATTTAAGGTGCTCAAGGAAGACAACAGATGTGAGACCATATTACTCAGCCATAAAAAGGAATGAAACTGGGTCGTTTGTAGAGATGTGGGTGGACCTAGAGTCTACCACACAGAGTGCAGTAAGTCAGAAAGAGAAAAATAAGTATTGTATATGAACACATATATGTGGAGTTTAAAAAAATGGTACAGATGAACCTCTCTGCAGGACAGGAATAGAGTCACAGATGTAGAGAGCAGATCTGTGGACACAGTAGAGGAAGGAGAGGGTGGGATGAATTGAGAGAGCAGCATTGACATATTTACCTCACGTGTGTGAAACAGACAGCTGGAGGGCAGCTGCTGCACAGCGCAGGGAGCTCAGCTCAGTGAAGGAGGAGGCCAGAGGGAGGCCCAAGACGATACATGTATGCACAGAGCTGATTCACTTCATTGTACAGCAGAAACTGACACAACATTGTAAAGCAATCATACTCTAATAAAAAAAGAATTAAAATGCATCTAATTCACTCAAAAATATTTACTGAGTAGCCACTGTGAGCAACGCATTGTGACAGATGCTGTGAGACTGAGCACAATTTGCTCCATGCAAATTAAAACCAAAGCTTCAAAAAACACTGAAAATTGTTAAGAACTTCAGGGACCACACACAAATGGAGTTGAGGAAAGACAGATGCAGATCAATGAACACAGTAACAGCTTATAACAATGGAACAGCTTACTCTCAAAAAGGAGCAAATGAAGGACTGTCCAGTTGCTAAAACACATAGACTTTTGAGTAGATGTAGTAATGTGAACCACATAACCAATTTCAAAGAATTAGCATGCAATAAAATAATGCAAGAATATCAAGTTTCTAATATTGATTACATGTTAAAATCATATAATTTGGATACACTGAGTTAAATAAAACATGTTATTTAGTGGATATCACCTGTTTCTTTTACTTTTTTAATGTAACTACTAGAAAATTTTAAATTACTATGAAGCCTGAATTATATCACTGATTCTATTGGACTGTGCTGTTTTAGAAGGCCACATTATGGCCAAAAGGGAAGTCCAGGCAGTGCACAGTTCTGAAATGGCTAATTATGGTGTGTGCCATCTTTGTGAGGCATGGACCAAAGATACAAGACAGAATGAGCCAAGTATCATCAAACCCACAAATCACAAAAATTCTGATGGCTCACGTGGGAACACAATTATAGTTGGGAGGAACCTGCAGGGTATTACTGGTGATTCCAAAGTAAATGAGTTCAAAACTAAAAGAAGTGAGGGCAGAAAAATCATTCTGTTTCTCCTTCCAGCTAAAGCACAAATATCTGAGGGAGAAATAAGTCTATGAAATGCTTGTTAGAACTGAAGACCAATCTAGCTCCAGCACTTTCCCTTGACCGGTGACTGTTTCACACACATATTTGAAAAGACCCTGATGCTGGGAAAGATTGAAGGCGGAAGAAGAAGCGGACGACAGAGGATGAGATGGTTGGATGGCATCACCGACTCAATGGACATGTGTTTGGGTAGACTCCAGGAGCTGATGGACAGGGAGGCTTGGTGTGCTGCAGTCCATGGGGTCTCAAAGAGTCAGACACAACTGAGCAACTGAACTGAACTGAAGTGATACTCTATCTAGAATCATGCTTTACTTGCCTGACAGAGCTCCGTAGTGCATGCGACCAAACTGGTTAATATCAACAATCCACTTACATTCCTCATACCCAATAAATGTTCAGAAAATAACTGATAATCTCTGCATTCCACACAATTATCAACCAGAATACTGAAGGGACCTGTAGGGACGCAAGTGCCCAAGAGAGGCCCTTGTCTTACCAAATTCTCAGCACCCAGCCCAGTACTAGTGACACAGTAAGTGCCCAGTAAATATTCATTAAATACACAAAAAGTGGTAGTATATTAGGAGGTAAAAGCCCACATCTATAGGGAAAGGGCAGGAACCACAAATTACAGACTGGTGAGCACTTAGAAATGAAGGGCCAGGAAGGAGCCGGCAAAGGCCAAAGCCAAAACCAAAAACCCAGCCAGCCCGTGGGGCCATGAATCTTTTTCTGCCCAACACCACGTGTGCAGAGCAGGAACCTGATGTTCACAAGACCTCTGGCAAAGTCTTTTACAACACCTTTTAAAAATATGCAGAAATAGCAGGCCTAATGACAGAGCAGTTATAAGACAGTAACGAACAGAAAATCATAAAGACAGACTGGTGGTTGAGAGATGGAGGTCAACGTGAAGAAATTCTTCAGTAGTGTACACAGGCGTCCCTCTGGGTCAACATTTGCTTCAGTGAGCTGGGAGAAGCGTGAAAGGCAGTTTGCAAGTAACATGAAAGTAGCAGGGTAAGTGTAGCAGTGGATATGGTTCAGAAGATCCTAATCAGGCCTGAATATCTGAAAACAGCATGATGAAATCTAATAGAAATAAATGTAGGTGGTCTGATTAGGTATGCAAATAAGTCAGAATTAGAAATAAAAATACATTAAAAACGCGATGAATGTAAGCTGAAGGCGATTTAGTCTGGCAGCAGCTCAGCTGTTTATCAAGATCGCCTGCGGAACGCTAATGCAGAGACAAACTGCCTCAGAAGAAATGGAGTTCTAAGCACAGCTTTTTGTTAGTGCGTTTACATTTTGTATCAGCTAGTCCACACTCAGAACATTGTAACCACAGGAATTCTGAGGAACAAACAGGAATCATTGAAGGGATTAGAGATGCTTTTGAAGAGAACGCCTACAGATGATATAGCAGAAACCCTCACATTCTTAAGAGTTTTCAGTTAGAAGTGGTTGGGTACACTTTGTTTTCCAAAAGGCACTTTTTTGAGGAAGGGAAGGAGTCACAGATCTCTTTTAGAATCTAACAGAGCCATGGGTCCTCTCCCTAGGAAAAAAAAATGTACACACATATGTTTTATAAACAGTTTCAGGGGGTTCTAAATCAGATTAAGAACCCTTAGTTTAGAAATTCTAAAGACCCAGGTTTCTGTTTCATATAAAAAATTATTTCTCCCTTGACCTCTAACGCAATACTCCTGATGAGGAACTGAGAGAATTCCTACCCTGGGCAGAAGGGTGGGACAGGGGTCTGCAGCCAGTCATCTGTATTGTCCCTCCCAATTTTAGGAGTCACTAATCTGAAAGGAATTTTTGAATGGCTTCACAGTATTAAGGCAAATACTTAAAACACTTTTTTTTATTGTCATTCACCTTACTATTTTAAATACTCTCAATGCCCATTACACTCTAGTAATTGAAACAGGGTCAAAACAAAGGTCATCCAAGCACTCACATCATTTATGAGACATATCTGACAAAGACTTCATTCACTAGATGCCCAATCACAATGGGAGCAGGTATACAGAAATTATTTCTTGTCTGCAAGCAATATATTTCTCTCCACAAGCTGCTTTTTGAAAAATTTTACTGCACAAAGGGCTGAGGTAGCAGGAAACCTACAGTATTTGCAATATTATAAGCTCTTGGTTTGCATTTCTGGTTATAAGGATTTTTCTAAGCAGCTGGCTTATGTTATTATCACAGGACATACCCATGAGTTATCTCATTAGCAGCATTACATAATTTCTATATTCTGAATTTATCTTCTTGGTATCTCATTGCTGTCTAAACCGGAAGAGCTTTTCCACATTAGCTAGAAAGGAGGAGATACATCTCAGCTTTCATTCTATCCTTAAAACATAGAGTGAAAGCAAATGTAAGTCCTTAATAGTGATGCTCACTTTTTAAAAACTAGGTTCTCAGAAATTCTAAGCAAGAAAAGACTTCTGTTATTCTTTTGAGAAAATTTTCCTGGATTTTCCTTGACTTTCTTCTATTTAGATTCCTACCCCTAGTTCTGCACATAATCTTGAAAGAGCTCCAATCCTGAAACAAGTATAGATACATTATAGTCAAAATTACTTAATGTTTCCTACCTACAATCATATAAAACTATTATAATGAGTTTTATAAATGCCTTCTGCCAACACAGGGTGCTGCTGCCGGGATGCAATTTTCATAACAAGTAGGTGTCCAAAAGGGCTGTGAGTCTCAAGAAGGTGTATGTGTGTGTGTGTGTGTGTGTATGGGGTGAGATTAATTTGCCTATGGAATGTCAATGATAGATGTTACTCACTTAAAAATCCCATTTTTATAGTTTTTCTATTGGACTGAAAAGGTATCACTGAAGCCCTTCATTTCTCCACCTTCTCCCCTTTCCATTGCTATAATTTCCCATTCAAATCCATTTCCCCAAATGGAATTAAAACAATCTGTCATCAGTGGGAGACTTTAAGTGAAACGGAGGAATAATATTTTTTTAGAAATAATAATCTCCATAAAGATTAATAACAGTAGATTTATTTTCTATACAAGAGACTGTCATATTTCATCAAAACCTGTCATATAGCTCTCAACCAAAGAAAAGATGTCCAGACAGTAAGGGGCCACAGAGAATTTTAAGGGTTACTTTTGAGTTACACTTTTCATTTGCTTTAGCTATAAATACAGCCGATGAGAATTATATAGGATAGTGGTCCTAAAACTTGAATGTAGCAGTCATCAGGAAGGCATATCAAAATCCAAAATGCCAGGCCCCAAACCCTGAGTCTGTGATTCAGTAGGTCTGGGGTGGATGGGGCCCCAGAGGTCGCATTTCTAACAAGTTCAGAGGTGATTCTGCTGCTGTGGCTAATAAACCCTTGGCGAACGACTGGTACAGGAGGATCCCAGATATCTAACTGGTTGCAACACCATGCTTCCTTTCTTAATGCAGACTTTCATGGCTAAGGTTTTTGCATCATATTTTAGGTTTGGAGCCTAAAATGGCTGACAGCTTCCTGTGGCTTAAGAACCTAAGCAAGCCACATCCTTCTCTAACAATCCTGTAGAAAGAATTAATACAGAAGACAGCTCCCTTCTGGAAGAAGAAATCAAGCTGTTTCTTGAGCCTCTCCCTCACTTTCTTTAAACTTCTTACTAAGTATCTGGAGTAAAATTCAACAGGAAAATGTTTCATAAGACCTATTCTGGATGGGGTGGCCTTATCAGAAAGAAGATAGGCACACTTACCAGAGAGGAAATACACCCAGCCGTGTGGTGATAAAAACCGTGGCAAACATAACAAACAGGAGATCACAAATTTTCTGAAACTTGGCGTAATTTGCCATTTTGGCAGCCTATGAAAGGAAGGAATGTGAAAGATTAATTGAGTTAAACTGATAAATGAAAAGCTTCTTTCAATATGTGTGAGTCTCCTTTAAGGTATAACTTACCAGATGCATAAAACTGCCTGCTACTTTGAGATGTCATGTATCATGCATCATATTTATAAATTACCCATAAGTCAAGTGAAATACGGTATTAGCCATAAGTAGAACTACTGACTGTTACAGATTTAATAAAATATTCAGCAACCTGAAAAATTCAATTATATGGTTGACTTCAGGAAAACAGAAAAATAAGAAATTCTTGCATTACAGATAATACTAGCAAGCCAAAGACACCAAAACAGGAATTTGGCATAACAGGTCAAAATAGAAAGTGCTAGATAATCCTTTAACCTTTAATGAATTCCAAATACTAAGGTTACAAACTTTATAGACAATATATTGAGCCTTCCTGTACTTCTTCCTCCTTCATACTCAGAGTTATAGGTTTTTTTTAAACAGGTATAAGGAGGTCTCTGGGGACAGTTTCTTGGCTTATCCTCACAAATTTAGAAATGAAGAATGTGTCAAGATGACGTTATTTCAGTGAATTCATTTAGGTATCATTTTCAAATTTACATTATTGGGTCATTTTCTAGATGAAAGTCACTAGTGTTCAGAATGTCTATGAGAAGCACACTAATAATTTATGGTAGTGATTTAAGTGACCACTTTTTATATTATAAATTGGTCAAGGAAAGAAATACATCCCTTTCTCTACCATTTACTTTTTATAGATGATTCTAAGTAAGAACAGGTGACACTGAAAACATGATTGTGCTTGATCTGCCTCTTTTTACATTTTCACATATAATTCACAGTATCCATACTCTGGGTTATAAACTGAAGATGTATTTCAAATTCATGGCATTATTTTCTGCTTCTTGTTAAGTTAAAATAGCTGAGCCAGACTTGAAAGGCTTGTTGACAGTATCCATAGAAGCTATAATTTAAGATCTTTAAGTAAAATATGAAGCTATGAGAGAAATACATTCCTAAAAGGAAATATCAATATCTATTAACTGAGTGGAAGCCAGGATTATGAACCTTTAATTTAGTGAATACTTTGTATGTGACATCACAATTTATTCTAAAGGAATAAAAAAAGCATCTTCTGCCTCCTTCTGGCTATGTAAACCATGTAGTTTTTCTTTCACATTCATTCAGCAGTATTCAGTAACAAGCATTAAACACCAAATTTTCTGAAATGTCTAAGCCATAGATTCCGCTTTGAAGAGTCAACATATCTCATTTTTTGGATAGTCTCAAGCACTAGTTTATAATGTCAAATAGAATCCAAGGGATGAAGAACATTTCCTTTTAAACCTTTGTTTAAAAAGGAGTCATTCACATGACTTGGACTTCTGGATTCTTTTTCTTTTTTAGATAAAAGTGGTAGATGATGATTCAGTCCACATTTTCTGAATTATGGCTCTGCCAAGCACTAGGCCATCCATTTTCACAGACAAGAGCTGGCAGATTATACGGGATTGATTTCGAGATGGTAGACTGCTGTATACGTTTCTACCTCCAAGCACACTGAGGATTTAACCACATGGTAACTGATTTTCAGGGAACTGCCTTTGTACTAATTTTATTTCTTTTAAAAAGTGTGCTGAATAGAATCTAGCTTGAATCACTTAAAAATAGTGCCAACCTTTCATATGACATATCTAGCCCATTAGGAATATTTTTTTGTTTCATAACCTTATGGGGACCAGAGTCTTTAATGAAGTGCTATATATACTTCAAACCTTGACTAATTGCCTTTATAGTAGATTCAATTTTACGACCTGAAATTTCTGCTTATATTGCAATAACAAATCATTATTTGAGGGCACTTCTATTTTACATTCACAGTGACAGCATAAGCTTCAAAGGGGCAGAACTGTGGGGTGAAAGGAATAAAAAATCAGAATACAGATTCTAAGACCCATTTCTACATGGAATTTGTACTTTGGAAAGTTTATTTTTGACCAGTTCTGTAAATTTCTTAGCATTAAAGTGAAAAACTGTAATTATATAACCTTACTGAGCATGTCTCTTCATGGGGGCCAATATTAAGAGAAAATACCATACCTAAATTTTACTTGGGATTTTATCTTTTGAAATATGTTTAGAAACATTTTTATTTTTCATTCTCTTTTGCTATTTTAATAATTCTAAGTGGTAATGGTTTAGAAAGTTAACTAAAGTGCAACCAATATCTCTTCAGGTATTCTTAATATATATATGCATAGAAAACACAGTTTTCACGTAAAATTTGCAATGCATATATACTTCTACTGTAAAAATACTAGGACAATATTTAATATTATATATAGAGGCAATAAAAACTATGACTGTTAATTTCATCAGGATGGACAACTACTAACTATAGTGAGTTATACATACCTTCCAGATAAATCAGTGTGAAACTTGTAACACTAGAAACAAAGCCTATTCAAATAGTAATTTTCCTATTGCAAAACATTCATTTCTTAAGTGTGGAAGGGTAAAAGTTTTCATTATTCTGTTAAGAAAGAATGCTAACTTAGTTTTTGCATACAAATTTGTATATTAAAGTCTCACTTTCACCAATTAGATCTAGAGAAACACTCCACAGATTCAAGGAAGTCATATCCTACCTTCTCCCAACACCATCTAGCATACCCTAGAAGAACTGAGGATCTGAGGGATTCCTTACATTTCAGATTTTGTACTCTATATATGAAAAGAAGACTTTTACCTCTAGAAGAGCATCGGCTGAATCGTGGAGACAGAGGATCAGCGTCCCTACTCGGGCCATGTTGTTGACATATGAAAAGGTAATCAAGAGAATAGCTACAAGGTGGTGCAGGAACATAACGCCAAAGTCCTGGGAAGCAGAAGACACAGGCATGTTAGTTAGGATTTAGCAGCATCACAGTTTTCCCATCTATTCATCCACTCATCTAACACTTCTGAGGAACCCAATGGGCCCAGCACTGGGGACACTAAAATGAGTAATATATAGCTCCTGCTCTCTGGGAGTTCACCGTGTCCTGGGAGAGACACGCAGCAGACCAGTGACTCTGGACAATGTGATCAACACCAGGACTAAGGCCAGATCATAAAGGCTATTTTGTACTAAGCCAAGGAATTTAAAGCTAGGGGGAAAATTGCCATATAGAATTTGTGAATGAAAAAATATTACCTGCCATATCAGCAGACAAAGGATGGTGCAGCCATCAAATTACAGTCTCCTCTAGAGTAAGCACTGAGGAAACTCAGGGTGGAAAGAAGATGCCCACCAGCAGTCAGTCACTGCAGTGCACCCTGACAGTGTGCCTTGAGGAGGCTCAGGAAGAAAGCAGAAGATACTGGCCCCAGATTGCCAAGGTGCATGTCCAAGGAGTGAGTGATACGCATGGGACAGTCATCTTCCTACACACAGAAAAGCACTAAGTCCCTTAACTTGAGATATTTGGTTTTCTTTAATAATAATCTTACTACCTGGTCTCTGTTGTAGAAACTCCTATATATCTTGAGTCCCCCTTTTTCTCTTCGGAGTAATCTCTCAGAGTGATCTGAGATGCTATGTCTACAGCTTAAGTCCTCAGTTTTGTCAACTTTTTGACGATAATTTTCAACTTTTAAATTGTACATTTTTTTTTTTCAGTTGACAGGTTTCAAGCTCAGAAAGGTATTATTTGGATTTGTATATTAGGAAACTCTTCTAGGCAGCAGTGCAGGTCCAACTGGACCACTTCTCTGACTACTAGTGGCTAGAGTTTGGCATCCTTCTCCTGGAATACGCCCAACGGAATGTTAAAATAAGAATCGTAATATGTTGGCATTTCTGATGGCATTTCTACACAAACGAGCTCTGAATTTTAACCATTATCTGTCTGTAGTCATTAGAAAAAAAAATAACTGGCAAACGTAATGGGAATTTGGCCATCCTTATTTTTGATCAATTTCAAGGCGGCTGCTTCCTGGCCCATGTGAAAAGATCATCTTTCTCCACTACTGATTTATCTCCTGACCACCTCGGCACATTTATTGTAACATGGAATTTATATTGCTTGGAAATGCTTTTACTGACACTTTTATTTAGTTTGTATTTCTCCCAGAGTAAACTCGAAGTCTCTGGGACTTCAGTGCCAAGACCAGCTCTAATGATGACCTACTTGAAACCATGGACCATTCAGAGATAAATGAGACAAAATTAGAAGCATATTATGAAACTGAGAGAAAGAGAAAAAAAATAAAGTGACTATATGTACAGATACATACACTCTTTATTAAGTAGCTATTGATGTCACACAGTTTGGGGTCTGAAAGTTCAACTTTGATGACTTAAATGGTTCTAAAACATTTAAACAATGTTTTTTGCTTATATCCTGAAAGTAACTAATGATAACCTCTAAGTAATAAAATACTGCACCTACAAGGTCCTTTTGCCATATATTTCCTTGTATAGTTCCCAGATTGAAAAATTCCAATCATTTTAATTTATATAACTTAAACCTATGCAGAGTACATCATGAGAAATGCTGGAATGGAAGAAACACAAGCTGGAATCAAGATTGCCGGGAAAAATATCAATAACCTCAGATATGCAGATGACACCACCCTTATGGCAGAAAGTGAAGAGGAACTCAAAAGCCTCTTGATGAAAGTGAAAGAGGAGAGTGAAAAAGTTGGCTTAAAACTCAACATTCAGAAAACGAAGATCATGGCATCTGGTCCCATCACTTCATGGGAAACAGATGGGGAAACAGTGGAAACAGTGTCAGACTTTATTTTTTTGGGCTCCAAAATCACTGCAGATGGTGACTGCAGCCATGAAATTAAAAGACGCTTACTCCTTGGAAGAAAAGTTATGACCAACCTGGATAGCATATTCAAAATCAGAGACATTACTTTGCCGACTAAGGTCCATCTAGTCAAGGCTATGGTTTTTCCAGTGGTCATGTATGGATGTGAGAGTTNCCTCAGATATGCAGATGACACCACCCTTATGTCAGAAAGTGAAGAGGAACTAAAAAGCCTCCTGATGAAAGTGAAAAAGGAGAGTGAAAAAGTTGGCTTAAAGCTCAACATTCAGAAAACGAAGATCATGGCATCTGGTCCCATCACTTCATGGGAAATAGATGGGGAAACAGTGGAAACAGTGTCAGACTTTATTTTTTTGGGCTCCAAAATCACTGCAGATGGTGATTGCAGCCATGAAATTAAAAGACACTTAACTCTTTGGAAGGAAAGTTATGACCAACCTAGATAGCATATTGACAAGCAGAGATATTACTTTGCCAACAAAGGTCCATCTAGTCAAGGCTATGGTTTTTTCAGTAGTCATGTATGGATGTGAGAGTTGGACTGTGAATAAAGCTGAGCACTGAAGAATCGATGCTTTTGAACTCTGGTGTTGGAGAAGACTCTTGAGAGTCCCTTGGACTGCAAAGAGATCCAACCAGTCCATCCTAAAGGAGATCAGTCCTAGGTGTTTATTGGAAGCACTGATGCTGAAGCTGAAACTCCAATACTTTGGCCACCTGATACGAAGAGCTGACTCATTGGAAAAGACTCTGATGCTGGGAGGGATTGGGGGCAGGAGGAGAAGGGGACAACAGAGAATGAGATGGCTGGATGGCATCACCGACTCGATGGACATGAGTTTGGGTAAACTCCGAGTGTTGGTTTTGGACAGGGAGGCCTGGTGTGCTGAGATTCATGGAGTTGCAAAGAGTCGGACATGACTGAGTGACTGAACTGAACTGAACTGAGTGACTGAACATGTGCTGTCTTCTCTCTAGAAAATCCAGTTTAAGGAATCTCTAGGAGTAGAAGGAGAGGAAGGCATATCTATCACCTCAGCTAAAGTAGTGGAACCAGCCCCAGTGTCCATGTAGTGACTGACAGGATAGCCTCAGATTCCAGTGCTTTAACCACATTTAAGTGAACTAAATGTTAGCTTACAGTAAGATGATAATATTAGTAATGGTTTTCATTCATAAAAGTCAATGAATATTTTCTTTGGAAAACCCCTACTCATGCCTGCTAAGTACACTGTATTGGCAGGTGAGGGCCTAGGTGACAAACATTTTATCCTCATGAATAAACCACTACAACGAATGAAACCACAGCTTAATTCATTTCATGTTTCCAGTATAAATAACAAAGTTTTACTACATTTGGCTTATTCCTTGGAGGTCTCCTGTATCTTTAGAGATTCAGAAATCAGTCTGTGACTGTGATACTCAAATATTAGTGTAAATCAGGATCACCTGTGACTGCAGCTTTGTAGTATAGTCTTAAGTCAGGTAGCCTAATTCCTCCAGCTCTTTCTTTCTCAAGATTGCTTTGACTATTCAGGGTCTTCTGTGTCTCCACACACATTTTAAGATTTGTTCTAGTTATGTGAAAAACGTCATTAGTAATTTGTTAGGTTTTGCATTGAATCTGTGGATTGCCTTGGGTGATATAGTCATTTTGAAAATATTGATTCTTCCATTCCGTGATTGTGGTGTATCTTTCCACCTGTGCCTTCAATTTGTTTCATCAGCATCTTATAGTTTTCAAAATACAGGTCTTTTGTCTCTTGAGGTTTATTCCTAGGTATTCTATACTACAGAGCTATAGTCATCAATATAGTATGGGACTGCACAAAATAGATATATAGAACAAGATAGAAGGCTCAGAAATAAACCAATTATTTATCTATGATAAAATACATATCTATGTGTAAATATAGATATATATTTATGAAAAAGAAATATCTATGATAAAAATTAATATCATTTATAAATTATTTATCTAAATAAATCAGTTATTTATCTATGACAAAGGATGCAAGACTACACAACTGGAAAGAGTCTCTTCAACAAGTGCTGCTGGGAAAATTCGAGAGCTACATGTAAAATATGAAATTAGATCATTCTTTAACACCATACACAGAAATAAGCCCCAAATGGATTAAAGACATAAATGTGAGACAGGACACTAAAAAAGTCCTAAAAGAAAACATACAACACTCTCTGATATAGATCAGGGCAATATCCTTTTCAATGCATCTCTCAGAAGGGACATGCAACCATATATAAACAAATGGGACCTATTTAAATTCAAAAGCTTTTTCTCAGCAAAGGAAATGATAAACAAAACTAAAAGACAACCCTCAGAGTGGGAGAAAATATTTGCAAATGATGTGACCAACAAATAAGTAGTGTCTAAAATTTGCAAACAGCTCATGAGGCTTAGCATCATCAAAAAAATGCAACCCAATCAAAACAATGGGCAGATCAAAATAGACATTTCTTCAAAGAAGACAAACAGATAGCCAAAGGGCACATGAAAAGATGTTCAACATCACTAATAGAGAAATGCAAATCAAAACTGCAATGAGATATCACCTCACGCCAATGAAAATGGTTATCATAAGAAATGCACAAACAGTCAATTCTGGAGAGGGGATGGAGAGAAATGAATCCTTCTGCACTGTTGATGGGAATGTAGGTTGGTACAATCACTATGGAGAACAAGTATGGTGGCTCCTTTAAAAAAAAACAAAAACAAAAACTAAAAATAGAGCTACCATATGACCCTGCAATCTCACCCCTGGGCATATAACCAAAGAAAAATATGGTCCAAAAGAATATATATATACCTCAGTTTTCATTCCAGCACTGTTTACAATAGCCAAGATATGGAAGCAACCTAAATGTCCATCAACAGAGGAATGAATAAAATGTGGTACATATATTGTTAGGATATATTAGAATATTATTCAGCAATTAAAAAGAATGAAATAATGCCATTTGTAGCAACATTAATGGACCTAGAGATTGTATATATATACCTCAGTTTTCATTCCAGCACTGTTTACAATAGCCAAGATATGGAAGCAACCTAAATGTCCATCAACAGAGGAATGAATAAAATGTGGTACATATATTGTTAGAATATATTAGAATATTATTCAGCAATTAAAAAGAATGAAATAATGCCATTTGTAGCAACATTAATGGACCTAGAGATTGTTATGCTAAGTGAAGTAAGCCAGATAGAGGAGAGATATCATATGACATCTCTTATAGGTAGAATATAAAAAGAAATTATACAAATGACCTTATTTATGAACCATAAACAGATTCACAGACTTAGAGAGAGAACTTATGCTTGCCAGGGGGCAAAGAGTGAGGGAAAAGATAGAGAGTTTGGGATCAACATGTACATTCTGCTATATTTAAAACTAATAACCAACAAAGATCTACTGTTTCATGTGCTATACAGCTCATGGCTGGTCAATGTTATATGGCAGCCTGGATGGGAGGGAAGTTTAGGGGAGAACGGATCCATGTATATGTAAAACTCAGTCCCTTCGTTGTCCACCTGGAATTATAACTACATTGTTAATCAGCTATAGTTCAATATAAAATTAAAATTTTTTTTTTTTTTTTCAGGATTCACCGGTGAGGATCCTTGAACCACAGAGTGCTGGGTCACACGGCTGCAATCTCTATTTTCCTTAAGTCTGGGATGCACCCTGAGAATTCTGTTTTCCAAGAGACCCCAGATGACTCTGATGTTTCTGGCTCAGGGACTCCACTTTCAGAACAATATGGACCAAAATTCATCTGTGATTATTGCTTCCAAGTGATAGAAGTTACGAACCATCCAGATATTCATTGATCACTTACTGTTTCCAAAGTAGAAGTAGTATGGCAAATTTAGTTTTCAGTGGCCACATTATCCTGTTGAGAAAACATATTTTTTAAAGACAATTTTTTAAAAAAATCAGGAATTAAGTCACATGGCACATGTTCTCCTGCTGTAAATGAGAGCATGGAGTGCTTGGAGGCTATAAATCAGAGTGTAAACATGCCAGGGAA
Organism: Oreotragus oreotragus; assembly: GCA_006410675.1. NCBI lineage: Eukaryota > Metazoa > Chordata > Mammalia > Artiodactyla > Bovidae > Oreotragus > Oreotragus oreotragus. The sequence goes on along the minus strand of SJYX01018845.1, from coordinate 192,093 downwards.
TCATCAGACCTGCAGAGTGAACAGAACACATGTGTCCTGAGGAGTGGGAGACACAAGGAGTGTTAATACTCAGAAGCAGTGGCCGAGGAACACAGCTACTCCCTCTATGTACAAACTCTCTATGGAAAAAAAACAGCAAATTTCTTAACTTCAGGAGAATCTAGGAGAGCAAACGCAGTGAAGGAAAATTAGTGAACTTTTGGAAAATGGATAGTTATATGTCCCTTGAAAATAGTGTTTAACTTTCTTGAAAGCAAAGTCCCACTGCCCAAAGATAAAGCTTTTAAATCAAAATATCTTTTAGAATATTGACCATGTTAACTGCTAAGTTGCTGCTCTTTATAGAAGCACCTTAGTAAATAAAGACAAATTGGGTTTTCTCCTCACTCCCCTTTACAACTACTAAATAAAGGAAAGAATGAGTGAATCTCCTCATGGATGAGGGCAAATATCTGCTGATTCTAGCATGTTCTTGCCTATGGTTAGGTAGGGAAAATAAGTGAGCATGGAGGTCAGCAGGATTACAGAGGCAATGTTTCCACAGAAAATATTAATAAAAATTGAAAGGTGCTGGGTGGTTATTCATTTATTTCCAGAATATTAGAACTTAAAGAGATCTTAGGAATGAGCGAGGCTAAAAAGTTTCTGTTGCAAGTTCAGTTCAGTTGCTCAGTTGTATCCGACTCTTTGCAACTCCATGGACTGCAGCACACCAAGGCCTCCCTGTCCATCACCAACTCCCAGAGTTTACTCAAACTCAGGTCCATCGAGTCGGTGATGCCATCCAACCATCTCATCTTGTCACCCCCTTCACCTCCTGCCTTCAATCTTTCCCAGCATCCATGACTTTTTCAGTGAATCAGTTCTTCACATCAAGTGACCAAAGTATTGAAGTTTCAGCTTCAACTTCAGCATCAGTCCTTCCAGTGAATATTCAGGACTAATTTCCTTTAGGATGAACTGGTTGGATCTCCTTGCTGTCCAAGAGACTCTCTTGCAAATTAGGGAAATGGAATTTTAAGGAAGTGAATNGAAGGCTGAGCGCCAAAGAATTGATGCTTTTGAACTGTGGTGTTGGAGAAGACTCTTGAGAGTCCCTTGGACTGCAAGGAGATTCAATCAGTCCATTCTGAAGGAGATCAACCCTGGGATTTCTTTGGAAGGAATGATGCTAAAGCTGAAACTCCAGTACTTTGGCCACCTCATGAGAAGAGTTGACTCACTGGAGAAGACTCTGATGCTGGGAGGGATTGGGGGCAGGAGGAGAAGGGGACAACTGAGGATGAGATGGCTGGATGGCATCACGGACTCGATGGACGTGAGTCTGAGTGAACTCCGGGAGATGATGATGAACAGGGAGGCCTGGCGTGCTGCGATTCATGGGGTCGCAAAGAGTCAGACACGACTGAGCGACTGAACTGAACTGAACTGAACTCTATAAAGCTATGGATTCTTCTGTTTAAATTCCTGTGATACAAAACTCTTTAAGAATATCTTTTTATGTTTTATAAATTCAAGCTTTAAATGACAATGATGAAGTAAAGCCAAATGAGTATATTTAAAAAAACACAATGTTTAAATGGTTCTGTATACACTTGGTGTCCACAGGTTACTTTTCTGCATTTATGGATAACCATATTGATTTATTATTGGGATTTCCCAATAGCTCAGTGGGTAAAGAATCTGCCTTCAATGCAGGAGACAGGAAATGTGGGTACAATCCCTGGGTCTGGAAGATCCCCTAGAGGATGAAATAGCAAGCCACTCCAGCATTCTTGCCTAAAAAAGTCCCATGGAGAAAGGATCCTGGTGGGTGACAGTCCAAAGGGTTGCCAAGAGTCAGACATGACTGAGTGACTGAGCATACATATTGGCTTTTTAATTTATTCGCGTAAGTAGCTCATACTTACTGAATAAACAATGTATTAGTTTCCTAAATAAGGTCAGATGTGTTAAAAAATGAAGTAGAACTATTTTTCTTATTTTCAGTTAACCTAGTCTCAGAATGAGCTGTGTGGCATGATGGTAGACACCACTGTTGGCAGAATCATGTCTTGCATCAGTTCATTCTAATGCTCCTAGCAGAACTACAGAATGAAGTTGTGCAAACTCCTGCCGCCTGTGGACCTATCACCATACTCCTTCCTCTAGACCCACATCTGCATCTCGAATTAGTTCTCCGCTCACGGCAAGAGAAATGAAGACCACGCTCTGAGTTTAATCAGTGACCATATACAGACTCGACTTACCAGTTTTACCTATTTCTCTTGATTTCTGTGAAGCTTGTGTAGTTATCTAGGGTTTTCCTAAAGCATTAAAGTTGAACAATACCAAAAGTGCCTTAAGTGAAGTGAAGTCACTCAGTCGTGTCTGACTCTTTGCGACCCCATGGACTGTAGCCTCCTGTCCATGGGATTTTCCAGGCAAGAGCACTGGAGTGGGTTGCCATTGCCTTCTCCAGGGGATCTTCCCGACCCAGGGATCAAACCCAGGTCTCCCGNAAGTCACTCAGTCGTGTCTGACTCTTTGCGACCCCATGGACTGTAGCCTCCTGTCCATGGGATTTTCCAGGCAAGAGCACTGGAGTGGGTTGCCATTGCCTTCTCCAGGGGATCTTCCCGACCCAGGGATCAAACCCAGGTCTCCCGCAGGGAAGCCCTAAAAGTGCCTTAAGCATATAATGATGTTTCCCAGGGGAAGATGACATCTCTTCACTCAAGGCTGTTATCAGAAATGTATTCGGTTTCATCACCAAGAGTAATCTACCAGACAATAGCTACTTCAAAACAATGGATCAATTAAAGTGGAGCTAACCTATCAACTGCTATTTTATACTATCTCATAAATATAATTAAATAGTAACATAGAGGGTTAATGCAACAGTTCAGTGAGTTTATGTTCACCCATGCTGAATACACAGATTTTAAAACCTAACTAGTTGAGTACCTAACCAGAACAATACTTTCCACATTTCCCATTGTTTAGCCCTGAATGATTGCTCTTGATTTACTGAAAGAGAGGAGGTTTTCTTGATTTAATTTTAAAATGAATAGAAACTGATTAAAACCTTATGGAGGATTAGGGCCATTTTATAAATAAGTTCCTAATATGTATCTGATATAAATGTCAATAAATCAAACAATGCCCTTGGCAATATAGCAAGGTTGCCCTAAAAACAAGAGACTTGTTTTTCAGACAAAGTTTGCTTTGTGAAGATGATTTCTGCATATAAATAACCTGGTTCTAGAAAACATTTATTACTGAGGGGCTCAGAGCTATGCTCACGGCAGAAGACCAATTTTCATTATACTGTCATATCTGTATGAATATAAAAAGCATGAATAATGGATTTTGTCTTTTACATTTCTGCTTCAGGAAGCATTATACACAATGAAATATCTTTAATAAAAGCCATGCAATCATTATTTTTTGTGTTACTCTCATCCCCTCACTGTGACATTTTTCTGAATAGGCAGTGAATCTGGTACAAATAACAGTTTTTAAACAAATTGTCAATTTAGACTTTATCAACACCTTGTGGGAAACTCCCATCCTCTTGTTTGTTACTGCTGAAAGTAACTGGTGTATTAATATATCTAGACCCAGGCAAGCTGCAGGAAACTTAGCATTTAGGTTGAGAATGTTTCTTCCATTTTGGGTAGCATCAATTAGGTAGAGAGACTGTGATTTCTTGTTGGCCTTCATACTCAAGACAGATCCCAAAGCCCTTATTTCAAACAGACTGGCCTGGCCACCTGCATCAGTGGTCCCCAACCTCCTATTGTTCTGTCATGTTGCTTCTGGGCATATTCACAGCCATTGTCAAGGGTTCCTTCTACATTCCCTACATGATACTGACCTCAACCTCAGCCCTCATTCTAGTGGCTTCTCCTTTGGCAATTATCAGAGATAGGAAAAAATCTAGATATGGTCTTGACTCAAGTACAATTAGAATAAGACTAAAACAAAGAAATTGAAGGAAAAGCCATCTATTTTAATACCAGAAGCTGGGAAGAGAACATTGGGTTTTTTCCATATTACACTTCTGAATGGCATTTAGAGAACCCAGAACAGAGTCTCAGTCTATTTCGTGTAGCTTCCACATCAGAAACTTGTAGGTGCAGATAAACTTCTAGTTACTTGGGATCCATCCCCAGCTGTTATTGGTAGAATGAGAATGGGCATCTTTAACTCAGTTCTCCAGGGGACTTCTCTGCACAACAAAATATTAGCACCAAAGGGCCACAGGGACTGAAGCCTGATGTTCTATATGATGGAACTCCATTTGCAGTGGTCAAGCTGAACGAACAAGGCTTCGAAATATTACTGTTTTCAGAAAACACATAAATTCACATTGATGTACATATTCTTATGTAAGCAAAATTAACTCATTTCTTATTAAAAAAACTTCCACTACAAACAAGAAGCTTGCTCTCTAAATTCCCATTTGCTGGCTAAAGTATTAACAATTTTATGCAGTTTCTTTTGGGAATAATCTTTGCAACAAATAAAGAAAAGCATTGGTGAAGCTTCTCAAAAAAAATTAAGATCAAGATATTAAGTGATGGTTAATTCAGATGTGCATGGGTGGTGAAAAATATGAAATATTAAAGTGCAAGACAAAGAAAAGACTCTTCTCTCTGGGATGCAAATAACAGAAGCAGCTTTCCCAAATTAAACAAATACCATTAATAAACATACTCTAACTCATGAATTGTTGTTGTTTAGTTGTTCAGTCATGTCCAATCTTTGCAACCCCATAGATTGTAGCCTGCCAGGCTCCTCTTTCCATGGGATTTTCCAGGCAAGAATACTGGGGAGGGTTGCCAACTCCTTTGCCAGGGGATCTCCCTGACCCAGGGATAGGAATCGGGTAATACCATGTTACCCATTTAGCAGATTCTCAAACTCTCTAGGAAACAGAATAAAAGAAACATATTTGAAGCTGATTTCATTTCATGGCCACTATAGCAGTAATAGAAATCTCTCATTTCTATTTTTTAAAAAATAGTTTTCCTATTCGAGTCTTCAGGTACAAAGAAATTAATAGGGCTGTTAACAGAGTAACATGTTCTTTTTTTCTAGAGAGCAACAATAGTTTTCCCATCTCTCCTCTTGGGATCATGCAACCTGGGAATAAAGCTCAGAATGTTGGGGAGCAATATGGCTGTGCAGAAAGTGGACTTCAAGCCTGTAACTTGGCATCATATAGGGAAGAGTGGCCACCCAGGCTCCACCTTCACTCCAGAATGAACACACATGGAGTGTGCAAGCTTCAGATAAGACTTACACATGCCAAGAACAATCATAGTTAAACACTTTTCCCATTGAGTGAATATGAAGATATAATTGATACTCAAACTTTGGTTATGGATAGTCCTATGCATGAATATATATATTGATATATCAACATATTTATATATCTATCTGCTGCTGCTGCTAAGTTGCTTCAGTCGTGTCCAACTCTGTGCGACCCCATAGACGGCAGCCCACCAGGCACCCCGTCCCTGGGATTCCCCAGGCAGGAACACTGGAGTAGGTTGCCATTTCCTTCTCCAATGTCTGAAAGTGAAAAGTGAAAGTGAAGTCGCTCAGTCATGTCCAACTCTTCGCAACCCCATGGACTGCAGCCCACCAGGCTCCTTTACCCAGGCAAGAGTACTGGAGTGGGGTGCCATTGCCTTCTCCATATATCTATCTATATTTCTCTTAAAAAGCAAAGAAACAGAATACTAACTGTCTAGGTTGTAAAGACAATGACGGTGGGAGGGGGGTTCATGTTTGGGAGTTCATGTACACCCGTGGCAGATTCATGTCAATGTATGCCAAAACCAATAGAGTACTGTAAGGTAAAATAAAATAAAATGGAAGCTCTAAAAAAAAAAAAAAAAGACAATGACCGAAATAAAAGAACATTCAGAGTGATTTATAAAAATCTGTTAATTCTGATTTGCCCATATTAGGCAACTTGAAAATTATACCTTTCTGTTACTAGCCCATGATGTAAGAAGTTCACATAATGTATGTAAATGTAAATGTCAACCTTTGGGGTATCTGTAACCTCCCACAATTTACTTGGTTATTATATTTTTAGCTGGCCTTGAGTTTTGGCTTACTCTAAAGAGAACTGGTTAAATGTGCCATTTAAAGAAGAGTATTTCAAATAACAAGGTTCTTCAAAACTTGTAGTTGAAATTCACTTTCATTATTGTGTATAGCCTCTGAGTTTAGTTCAGTTGCTCAATTGTGTCCGACTCTTTGCGACCCCATGAATCGCAGCACGCCAGGCCTCCCTGTCCATCACCAACTCCCGGAGTTCACTCAGACTCACGTCCATCGAGTCAGTGATGCCATCCAGCCATCTCATCCTCTGTCGTCCCCTTCCTCTCCTGCCCCCTATCCCTCCCAGCATCAGAGTCTTTTCCAATGAGTTAACTTTTCACATGAGGTGGCCAAAGTACTGGAGTTTCAGCTTTAGCATCATTCCTTCCAAAGAAATCCCAGGGTTGATCTCCTTCAGAATGGACTGGTTGGATCTCCTTGCAGTCCAAGGGACTCTCAAGAGTCTTCCCCAACACCACAGTTCAAAAGTATCAATTCTTTGGCACTCAGCCTTCTTCACAGTCCAACTCTCACATCCATACGTGACTACTAGAAAAACCATAGCCTTGACTAGACGGACCTTAGTTGGCAAAGTAATATACAGATTTAAGTCCTTGAGGGAGATAACTGTCTCATACAAACATCATTATGAAAATAGTAAGTGCTAAGAAATTAATTGGTTAAGACTTTAAGCTTGCTATTGTTAGTATTGAAATGTTTTAAAAACCATGTGCTGATATGATGTGAATCTCTCTGCCATTCTTAAAGGTGACATCCTCACTCTTCACCAAATAGGCACATCCAGGTGACTCAACTTTAGAGCGGAGAAAGACAAACTACAGACTCCAGACCGAATCTAGCCCTTATCTGTTTTTGTAAATAATATTTTATTAGAACACAGAAACATCCATTTGTTTAATCACTGTTTATGGCAGTGTTCTTGCTATAGTGGTAGAGTTAAATAGTTGCAACGGAGACTGTATAGCTCTTGAGTTTAAAATATTTACTAGCTGGCCCTTTAGAAAAAACTTTGATGACCTCCGCCTTAGAGCCACATCAAAGAGCATAGTATGCGAAACAGTCTTGTAATTTCAGATATCGCAATCTCATAGGCTCATGGCTGGCTTCAACACATTTTCTTTAGATAAAGAATAAGTAAGGGGTTTAATTTTCACAGCTGTTCTGAAGCAACCCATTCAGTATTACTTTCAAAATTCAGATAAATTATTTAAAAAAAAACAGTTTTGGCAGATATCGCCATCAAAATCCTCCTGATAAATTATAACTACAACTTTAAGAGCTTTTGAAAAGCTTAAGCTTTTGTGAAAACAAGAGCTGTCCTTCTGGATGCAACATTAGTCTCTCTACCGCAACATGTGCCGTAACTTCAGCGCTTCTGGGAACATACATAAATGAAATAAAGAACTGCTCTATCAGCAGTGTTTGCCCAATCTTTCTCCTGTGTAACAAAGATGGCACCATTTTAAGATCAAGAACTCATAATCTCATGTACTTTGAATTATTTAGTTAATATTTAATCTTCAATTGATTTTATTACTGAGGGAAAAGACGCAATAAAATTTTGTTTGCACAACAGAAAGCAGCAGGGTAGTGCCACTGCTTCCCTCCCACTATGCCTGCCCAGAGCCTGGAACTTCATCTGCTACTCTCTGGAGTCCTCCCTGCTTTCCGCCTCTCTTCCCCTCCAAAGTACGCTCTCCAGATGCACTCCGCTTTCAAGTGATGTAGGTATTTTTCTTGATCATACACATGTCTTTTTTCTCATTTAATTTTGGGTATTGAGATGTTCTCCATCACCACAAGTCTTGCCAAATTACAAGCGCCAGTAGTCAGAAGCCAAAATAGCCATCTTCTGGGCGCAGTTGAAATTACTCTTGGTCTAGCCGCACTAATTTGTACAGCTTTTCATGCTAGAAAGGTCACTTCTGGGACATTTAAAATACACCCAGTGTAACACTCTTGAGTGATGTGCAAGTTAACAGATTTTGCTCTCCTTTTTATCTGGCGTGAGGGTGGAGTGTATGAAATAACAGTGGACAAAGGCTTGGGCCAACACCGGATAAACTCATTCAGGTTGAAAACATCCAGAACGATCAGCAGGGGGCAGATTGGGCTCAACTAAAATCAGAGCGATCCCAGAACTCAAAAGCCATCATCTTCACATTTACTGTAAAGCCTGTGCCATGTGTTAGGTTGTGTCTGACTCTGTGACCCCATTGACTGTAGCCCACCAGGCTCCTCTGTCCGTGGGATTCTCCAGGCAAGAATACTGGAGTGGGTTGCCATTTCCTCCTTCAAATCCTGGAGGTTCTAAATGACAAATCAGGTCTCAATTTGGTGCTTTGGATGGAAGAAGAAAAAGTCTCCTCTAGGTCAGCCAAGCTGGGATGATGCTGTAAGTTGTCAGGAGGGGTTCAGGGAAACTCTTATTATCATCAGCCTTATTGTCTCTCTTTTAATTCCTCTTCCTTCCACTGCCTGAACTCCCCACCTGCCTTCACCAACAGGCAGGACTCTACCTGAAAAACTCACCTGTCACCTTCCCTACCCCTATGCAGTACTCTGGCCCTTCAGGGATTTTTCCTGGCTGGAAGGCTTTGTATTTTCTCTTCTTTTCTCCAAGCCCCACTCCTATCTGAGTATCTGGTGAACTTCTATCCACCCTGAGACTTGCCTACTAATTCTCAGGTTTCAGAAGGTTCGGACATGGTGATTTATTCCCAAGAACGCCATAAAGCAAGTACTGTTTGAATGCCATTTTATAAAGAAATGGAGGCACGGAGAAGCTGTGAGATTTCTCCAGAGTCACATGGTAAGGACAGGCTCAAGGCACACCAGCATCTAGTTCTGTGTGATTGGAGAGGTCAGGCTCCCATCATAGTGGACTGCTTCTCAGAAACAAGAGCACAAGGAAAGATGACAATAACGAAGGTGGCAGCAGGGGGAGGACCCTTCTGAAAACACAGGTAAGTGGGAGTCTATCACACAGAACAAGGTCGCTTCTAGGGGACAGGAAGAGAAGGGGATCAAGAGCAAAGGGGAGGATTAGCCATGAGTGGAAGAGGTGCCTCTTCTTGGGACATATCCTCTATATGTCATGGGTCTGCTCATATTTAAGGGGATAGAAGTGGAGGGAATCCAGAGTCAGGGAGATTGTTAGATAGATAGATACCAGATAGACAGTAAGCCAAAGCAGACGCTTTCCCAAGACTCCTAGGATGACTTATGGGAAACTCTCCAGGGGAAGCAGAATGAAATCTCCTAATAAAAATAAAAGTGAAGCTCACTCAGTTGTGTCTGACTCTTTGCGACCCCTTGGACTATACAGTGCATGGAATTCTCCAGGCCAGAATACTGGAGTGGGTAGCCTTTCCCTTCTCCAGGGGATCTTCCCAACCCAGGGATTGAAACAGAGTCTCCTGCATTGCAGGCAGATTCTTTACCAACTGAGCTATCAGGGAAGCCCCCCAAAATGGGACACTGTGGCTGCATGGGCCAGGAAAACAACCTGGACCTCCTGCGTGGCAGGCAAGACTTCTGCCACTGAACCACCCGCGCACCAATGAAAGTGATACTTTCCAAATGTCAGTGGCATCTCTCAAGGGAGGGTGGGATCCCTGAGGGCCTGGACTTAAGGACCCAGAGCCCTGGAGCAACAGCACTGTGTTGGTCCCGGGTGTAGGTCTCTCTGTAATATGGCAATGCTGTGGCCCTTGGCATCACCCTGGAAGAAGAGGTTCCTGCCGTCACATCTCATGCTTGGACAGCAGTCGATGCCACCAAAATGGCCCAGGGCTGTCACCGGGCTGGTCATCTAACCGTGAGATTTAAAGATGCTTAAGAGCCTCTTCTCTGGCAAGGTGCTTGGGAGTTTGATTGCTGGAACAAGCTACTAATTTTGAATAAAATCTCATAAAATTGCCCCATAAGACATCCCCCCTCCACCCCAGACAAGACTGTTCTATTGTTCTCCCACCAGCCTACACACAGCCCTGGGTTGAAATGCTTTGATCATCAGTGGTGGCTTACTAAAAGGAGCTGCCTCTTCTTCCCTGCTTTGATTCTGAAGTCACTGCAGTGAGAAAAAAAAAAANGTTTTGTTTTGTTTTGTTTTGTTTTGGTATCTGAAATGTCTGTGGTGTCTGATTCAAACATGGCCAGCTACAGATTGAAAATAAGCTTATATTTAATGAGTAACAGGCCATCTTTCAGCAAGTGTCATGTTGACACTTAAGATTACTTAGTCCTTACTTCGGATTCCAATGACCTGATGTTACAGGGGAAGTTAGTGCCGATAATTTGTCTTCAATAAATGTCTTGCTGTAACCCTCTGAAAGTAGCAACAGCAAAGCACTCAGTAGGTTTACCGTATGTAACAGAAGGCACAGCCACCTCTAGAAGTGAGCAAAGCTGACTGTTTCCAGAGCCCTGCTACCCCAGGGAGCAGCCGTGATGAAGATATCTCTCGCGTTCTGTGCTCTGGGAAGCTCCTTTATCACCTGAGTTGGTAAGACTGCCACCCCAGCACGTCTGCCTTGGTGACAAGGCCACACGCAGACCCTCAGAGTTCCCCTCGGTGGCGTGAGTGATGCTTTCAATTGTCCACACTTCCTGACGGAAACGAAATGCTTGTCTGTTTGTCTTTCTTCTGCAGGTGGTGAACGATGAAGCCTGCGGTTGACTGTCTTTCAGTTCAGTCAGTTCAGTTCAGTTGCTCAGCTGTGTCCGACTCTTTGCGACCCCATGGACTGCAGCACAGAAGGCTTCCTTGTCCATCACCACCTCCCGGAGTTTACTCAAAGTCACGTTCATTGACTCAGTGATGTCATCCAACCATCTCATCCTCTGTCACCCCCTTCTCCCAACATCAGGGTCTTTTTCGATGAGTCCGTTCTTCGCATGGGGTGGCCAAAGTACTGGAGCTTCAGCTTGAGCATCAGTCCTTCCAATGAATATTCAGGACTGATTTCCTTTAGAATGGAATGGTTTGACCTCCTTTGATTCATATGAAAACAGGTCCCTGTTTCTTAGCTTACAGGGATCCCCAGCTTCCAGGATCTAATGCCTGATGACCTGAGGTGGAGCTGATGTAACAATACTGGAAATAAAGCACACAGTAAATGCAGTGCTCTTGAATCATCCTGAAACCACGGCGCCTTCCCACCACTGCATATCCCTGGAAAAGCTGGCTTCCCTGAAAGTGGTCCCTGTTGACGAGAAGGTTGGGGACCTCTGTCGCAGAACACAGACTCCGTCTCTGCTTGAGGGAGAACGAGGTGCTGAACTATTTACTGCTCTCTCTGGGTGGCACCTGTAGGTTTCCCATCTGGCTCTCTGGTTCCTGACACGCTTATGCTGCCAAGGTGCTGGCCCCCGCTAAGGGGCAGGAGCTAAACTCTCTCTGTTCTTCTCGGGGAGCTTGCAGAAAGCACCCACTGGATGCATCGACTGTGTCTCACTTTGGCACCCGCGACCTGGGACAGAAAAAGGCGTCAGGGGAACGACTCCGGTTTTGCTTGCAGGCTGGCTCTTTGAAATCTGGCCAACGGTCAACTGGGAGATTTGGACTGGGTGTGGAGTGGTGGGCAGACAGTGACCCTGGCACCACAAGTCTCCACACACAGAAATGTGCTGGATCCTCAGGAGAGCAGAGATGGACTCATTATGTCCTTCTTCATCGAAGAGTATGTGCTAAGTCACTTGAGTCGTGTCTGACGCTTTGCGACCCCATGGACTGTAGCCCGCCAGGCTCCTCTGTCCATGGGGTTTCCCAGGCAAGAAGTGGGTTGCCACTTCCTCCTCCAGGGGATCTTCCTGACCCAGGGATCGAACCTGCGTCTCTTATGTCTCCTGCTTTAGCAGGCGGGCTCTTAGCCATGAGCACCACCTGAGATGTATAGAGACTTGAAAATCTTATGCCAAGTTGCTGAAGTCTTACAAATTCCAGGGGTGACCGCATGTGGGATGCAGAAAGATTCCCACTCGCCTCCAAAGCTTCCCCCATCCTGACCCTGGAATCTGTGAAGACTGTACCTCACAGCAGGCGTTCCCCAATCTAGTGCCTGAGGATCTGAGGTGCAGCTGATGTAATAACACTAGAGACAAAGTGCATGATAAATGTAATGATCTTGAATCACCGCAAAACCATGCCCACCCCACCCCTGGTGAGTGGAAAAACTGTCTTCTATGAAACCAGTCTCCGGCACCAAAAAGGTTGGGGACTGCTGTCTTACAGGACAAAACTGGGTTTGGCAGATACAATTAAGTGAAGGACCTGAGCAGGGAATTTATCACGGATGATCCAGGTGGACTCAGCATCATTGCAAAGGTCCCGTATCCCATGGTGAAGAGGGGATGAGACTGGACAGACTGTGAGAGACAGCTTTGTGAGGAAGACTGACCGGACGTGGCTGGCTTCACAGATGGACTTGAGGGGCCATGAGCAAGGGTCACCTTGCATTCAATCCAGCAAGACCCAGGTGAGACTTCTGACTGTGGAGGATCAAGATAATCCACGTGAACTGTTTTAGCCCCTAGGAGTAGTATTCACTACAGCAGGCACAGGAAACTCATTACAACTGCAACAGGAGATGCATCCCAAGCAACTCGTCAAGGCAGAACACGGTGTGTCCGAGCGGGAAAGTTTCATCAAACCTGGTCAGAGAGTGCCGTCCAGGAATGCCGGAGGAGCACCGTGTGCATGGGTAAGCAGGTGACTCGCAGCCTTTCTGGAGGACAGAGTCCAGGAGCCTCAGACAGCCCAGACAACAGAGCCATCCCATGTCCACTACACACCCCCAATCTGCAGGGGAACGGGACGCCCCAGGAGCTGTCTTCTCAACACTAGGAATCATGATTAAGGCCGTGAGGGCAAGGCTGAGCTGGGCAGGGGAACATCCCTTGCTGAGAACAAGGTCATTGGGATGTAGTCCTATTCCAGCTTTGTAAATTTCATGGATTTTACTATTAAAGCGAGAAGATGACTCCATGAAGACATTTACACAACCAAAGAATGTTGGTCATGCATGTAAGGGACCCTCTGTTCCGTGATTTTGAAGAAAGCAAATACCTTCCAAAAAGAACCTTACGTGCATACGGCTACGTGAAAGAAGGCGGTCTCTATAATGCAAAAGAATCAGAAAAAGAACATATGTGTATGCGTGTTTGTGTACAGACACTCATATTAATGAATCACTGATGTACACCCAAAACGTCAACTCTGCCACAACTGAAAAGGGGAAAACGTATCATTCTAGCTGATTCATCTGGTTCTACAGCAGAAACTAACACATTGTAAAGCAATTATCCTCCAGTTAAAAATTTAACAATTCTAAAATTTCGTAATTAAAAAAAAAAGACAGAAAGGTTGCAGTCTGAAACGACTATACACAGAATGATTCTATTTCTATAACATGACACTCTGGAAGAGCCAAAACTAGAAAGGAAGTAAACCCATCAGTGTTAACCAGGCTTCAGCGTGGGAGAGTTTTAGGTGAAGTGCGGGGGACACTTTTAGAGCCCACAAATATTCCGCAGGATACACTGCTGGTAAATACATGAGACTACACATCTGCCAAAAGTCACAGAACTTTACAGCACAAAGATGGAAAGCAAGCGTTGCCAATTAAAACACACAACAGCAAGCCATTGAGAAGTTTAGTGATTCCCAGGATGGATGCATATGGTGACAGAAGAATTCAGTGGTGGACACTCTGCTGTGTTTAACATGGAGAACCCAGCAAGGACCTGCTGGACAGCACAGGGAACTCTGCTCAATCCTCTGTAATAACCTTAAGGTTCCCAGGGGGAAGGATGGGGGAAGGGACAGTCAGGGAGTCTGGGATGGACATGGACACCCTGCTGTGTTTAACAAGGAGAACCAGCAAGGACCTGCTGGACAGCACAGGGAACTCTGCTCAATCCTCTGTAATAACCTTAAGGTTCCCAGGGGGAAGGATGGGGGAAGGGACAGTCAGGGAGTCTGGGATGGACATGGACACCCTGCTGTGTTTAACAAGGAGAACCAGCAAGGACCTGCTGGACAGCACAGGGAACTCTGCTCAATCCTCTGTAATAACCTTAAGGTTCCCGGGGAAGGATGGGGGAAGGGATGGTCAGGGAGTCTGGGATGGATATGAACACAGTGCTGTGTTTAACATGGAGAGCCAGCAAGGACCTGCTGGACAGCACAGGGAACTCTGCTCAATACTCTGTAATCACCTTATGGTTCCCAGGGGGAAGGATGGGGGAAGGGATAGTCAGGGAGTCTGGGATGGATACGAACACACGGCTGTATTTAACATGGAGAACCAGCAAGGACCTGCTGGACGGCACAAGGAACCCTGCTCAATCTTCTGTAATAACCTGATGGTCACCAGGGGGAAGGATGGGGGAAGGGATAGTCAGGGAGTCTGGGACGGTCATGGATACCCTGCTGTGTTTAACATGGAGAACCAGCAAGGACCCGCTCTCCAGCACAGGGAACTCTGCTCAATACTCTGTAATAACCTGATGGTCACCAGGGGGAAGGATAGGGGAAGGGATAGTCAGGGAGTCTGGGATGGACATGGACACACTGCTGTGTTTAACATGGAGAACCAGCAAGGACCTGCTGGGCAGCACAGGGAACTCTGCTCAGTGTCATGTGGCAGCCTGGATGGGAGGGGAGTTTGGGGGAGAGTGGACACGTGTTTGCATGGCTGAGTCCCTTCATTGTCCACCTGAAACTATCACAACACTTTTAATCAGTTATATTCCAATATGAAATAAACGTGTTAAAAAAAAAAAAAAAGAATTTAAAGGTGTTCCCAGTGTGTGAAACAACCATCATTGAGGTGGCAGTTGGTGGGGGCGGTGGTAGCAGTGCTCAGCTAATGTCACTTTACATATTGGTGGATCTGTAAGATGGAAGACCGCGAAAAGTCAGGCTCCAGCTGAGAAAACTGTTTCCCAAGGGAAACGGTAAACACAGGAACTGACCCATCAAGTGCAGGAATGGCAGGCGGTAGGAGCCAGTCCACAGATGACCACTAGACGGCGCTACAGGGTCCATGTGGGACATGTGGGTCACTCCTGCACATATCCTCACACACTCAGGTCCACCTTAAGACTCAAACACATCCTCAGGTAAAGGAGTATTTACAGATACGTATGCACACATGAGTTGGCAAGCACACACACAGAGTCAGCCCTCCATATCTGAGTGTTTCGAATCCTCGGACTCAACCAACCATGGAACAAATCTACTGGGGTAGGGGTGGGGGTGGGCGTTCCAGGAAGTTGCAAAAAGTCAAATTTGCACTTGCTGTTAGATGGCAGTGATTTACATAGTATGTGCAACTGTTTACACGGCATTCGCATTGTACTAGCTATTATACAGTTGGTGATGGACCGGGAGGCCTGGCGTGCTGCAGTCCATGGGGTCGCAAAGAGTGAGACACGACTGAGCAACTGAACTGATCACTGATAGGTATTGTAAGTCATCTCATAGGTATTGTAAGTAATCTCCAGATGACTGATGGTTCAGGAGAGATCTGCCTGCATTGTAAACTGAGTCACTCAGTCATGTCTGACTCTTTGCAACCCCATGGACTATACAGACCATGGAATTCTCCAGGCCAGAATACTGGAGTGGGTAGCTTTTCCCTTCTCCAGGGGATCTTCCCAACCCAGGGACTGAACCCACGTCTCCTGCATTGCAGGCAAATTCTTTACCAGCTGAGCCACCAGGGAAGCCCAAGAATACTGGAGTGGGTAGCCTATCCCTTCTCCAGTGGATCTTCCCAACCCAGGGATCAAACCAGGATCTCCTGCATTGCAGGTGGATTCTTTACCAACTGAGCTATCAGGGAAGCCCTGATATATGCTAGTATAAGCCTGCATATGTATATTTATTAGTATATAATATATATACTTATATACTTTTACATGCATATAAATCTGCTTATATTTATATGTATAT
>SJYX01018845.1:136161-165049 GCA_006410675.1 Oreotragus oreotragus | reverse complement strand
ATAGATCACTGTACTTTGTTATAAATCACTGTGTCCTTGCTATGTAAAAATGTAACTTTATCACTATCTTAAGACTAAATAGATCTTAAGGGGAACATTGGTGAAAGGATTTTCATTTGTTGGGCTGATGTTTGCTGCTAAATCTCCATATTCCCTGCTTTTATAATGAATATAACTAGCATATAGGAGAAATAAGTATTAACCTTTAAGATTAATCATGTTAACCTTGGGTTAAATAAATTCCTTTCTTGATTGTAACTCACTACACCCTCACCCTATAGGAATGCAACTTTATTTGGAGGGTGGTGCCTGGTTTAAGAAAAAACACCCTTGGAAAAAATAAGTTTTTTGTTTATCAGAAAGAAAGGATCATAAAATGTCAGCAGGCCTCATGGCCAGGAGATGATGTAAAACCCCTAAGACCTTTTTTTATGTAAAGCACCTGATTTTGATAAAGGTCAGGACTGCTGACCCCCGCGTGACTCTGTATTCATCCCCATGTGTAAAAAAAGGTATATAAGAAAACCTAAAAAATAAAGAAGTGGGATCAGTTTCTGGAAAGACTGATTCCCCCATGCCGTTCTTTCTTGCTCCCCATTTTTCTGGCTGAATTCTAAGTTATTCAGCCTCCTTTCTCCACTAATATTTCTTACTACACTATCCATTTCTAATCTCTCTATATATCTGTAATTAAACAAGTTTTTTCCCAGGATGCCTACTCTGTCTTCCCTTTGAATTACTCTGGATGCACCGGGGCTGGACCCTGGCAAGTGTGGGAGGAGGAGGGTCGCGAGTGAGGAGTATAAACGGAGCTCCGTACTTTCCACTCAATTTCTTACACTTTTAACCTGCTAAAAATAGCCTCTGAATTAAAATAATAATAACAGTAATAAGAATTCCTGCTATGCTCTGAGGCTAACAGTCCATGTCTTCCCCTGGAGGCTAGGAGCTCCATCAGCTTTCAGTTCAGTCCAGTCGCTCAGTCGTGTCTGACTCTTTGCGACCCCATGAATCGCAGCACGCCATGCCTCCCTGTCCATCGCCAACTCCCGGAGTTCACTTAAAGCCTGTCTTAGGGGGCTTCCCTAGTGGCACAGACAGTAAAGAATCTGCTGCAGTGCAGGAGACCTGGCTTCAGTCTCTGGATTGGGAAGATCCTCTGGAGAAGGAAATGGAAACCACCTCCAGTGTTCTTGCCTGGAAAACCCATAGACGGAGGAGCCTGGAGGGGAGCAGTCCACGGGGTCGCACAGAGTGAGACCTGACTGAGCGACTGTCACTTACGTCAGAGCCAGTCTTTACTTGGTGCAGGGCTAACCCTGAGGCCAGTGCCAGAGGGGAACATAAAAGCAAAAATTAACAAAAGAAAAAACAGCCTACTACGAGTCACTTAATTCAAGTTTCCCCTTTCTACAGCCCACCCATGAGTTTTAATTTTCAGAGTCATCAAATAGCTGACTTTTTAGGGGTGTTTTGTTTTTTTTTTTAAATTTTGAGAGTTGTTTCTGTCAGAAATTGACTGTAATTATGTGAGCTTGATGAACCTCAAAAATCCATGTTACTTTGATTTTATTTTTTATTTGTTATCATTGAAATAGTTTATTTACACATTAGCACAAATACTATGCTATCACTTATTTCTGGAACCTGAAAAATAAAATGAATGAATATTGAAAAAACTTAAATACACTCACAGATATAAAGAGCATGGTTTAAATATATTTCTTAACCTTTCACTCATTTATTTGTTATTTTCAAATAAAAGACATTATAATCAGTGGGCTAAATTCTGGCTAAAGAAGATTATAAATGTTTTATAAAGGCAAACCAAAATATTAAAAACAGGTTTATTAGGAGAAACATATATTTAAATAATAAAATAGTCATTTTCATGACAGGTATATTTATGGGATGCTAATGTTGGGTAGAAGATGGTATTATTTATCACAGTTTATAGATTTGATATTTTTTATTCATAGGCTCAGATTTGAGTAATTACATTATTATAGTGTTTCTTTTTTTAATTCTCATTTTGAGCTATGCATCTTTGTTACTAAGAAAGTTATGCTTTCTGACTTTTTTTCATTTTATTTTTTTTATTATGTTTTTCAATACTGTATTGGTTTTGCAATACATTGACATTAATCAGCCATGGGTGTACATGAGTTCCCAATACTGAACCCCCCTCCCACCTCCCACCCCATATCATCTTGATTTGCATTTCTCTGATAATGAGTGATGTTGAGCATCTTTTCATGTGTTTGTTAGCCATCCGTATGTCATCTTTGGAGAAATGTCTATTTAGTTCTTTGGCCCATTTTTTGACTGGGTCATTTATTTTTCTGGAATTTAGCTGCAGGAGTTGCTTGTATATTTTTGAGATTAGTTGTTTGTAAGTTGCTTCATTTGCTATTGTTTTCTCCCATTCCGAAGGCTGTCTTTTCACCTTGCTTATAGTTTCCTTTGTTGTGCAGAAGCTTTTAATTTTAATTAGATCCCATTTGTTTATTTTTGCTTTTATTTCCAGTATTCTGGGAAATTTTTGCTTTTATTTCCAGTTTTCTTCTCATTTTGATCAGTGCATCTTTGTTACTAAGAAAGTTATGCTTTCTGACTTTTAAAACATTTTCTTTTGAAAAGAATGCTGCATAAGTAGGTCATTAAAGATAGATACCAATTTTATTATAGATGACCCTGGATATCAATTGACTTGTCTTATGAACACATGTATTAGAGAACCAGATGGCTGGATTTCTTTCATAATTTTATAATATTATAAATGTCCATATGTTTACAGTATATGCAGTTTAAACAATGTTCATTTTCAGTAAGTACAAAAAGATATAAAGTTAATGAACTATTTTAATTCCAAATATATTCAAGATAGCAAAGAACTCCTCATGTTGTGTTCTATATAAAACTCATGTCTTATATTTTAAATGTTATGTTTTTAAATGAATTTAAGTAAGTAATTTACATAATAACCACATGATATTATTGCAAACCAGCATCTCCCATCAATTTTTTTCAGTACTCATTTGTTCCCTTATGCAAAATATTTTGGCACCTATTATGTTTTTGACACAGTTGTACATACTGTAAGAACTAACACAATATATGATATATTAATCCTGTTTTCAAAGTGATTACAAGCGATTAAAAATGCAAGGAAATGTATTTATGAAAAGCGAGTTTAAACAATGTTCATTTTCAGTAAGTACAAAAAGATATAAAGTTAATGAACTATTTTAATTCCAAATATATTCAAGATAGCAAAGAACTCCTCATGTTGTGTTCTATATAAAACTCATGTCTTATATTTTAAATGTTATGTTTTTAAATGAATTTAAGTAAGTAATTTACATAATAACCACATGATATTATTGCAAACCAGCATCTCCCATCAATTTTTTTCAGTACTCATTTGTTCCCTTATGCAAAATATTTTGGCACCTATTATGTTTTTGACACAGTTGTACATACTGTAAGAACTAACACAATATATGATATATTAATCCTGTTTTCAAAGTGATTACAAGCGATTAAAAATGCAAGGAAATGTATTTATGAAAAGCGTTCAGATTCAATTACTGTATAGGATAAGTAGATTTTACAAAATAGATAATTTCCTAAAGGCATAAAACACACTTTAGAATGTTATGTGTGCATGAGTGAGGGCAGAGAAGTCACACGGAGTTTAATAACTAAGCAGATTTAGTGGTGGGAATCTATATAAATGCATTTGGCTACCGTTAAGATACTGCATCAGTAGGTATTTTGGGGAGCATAGAGCAATCAGCCTTTTTTGAAGCTCAGCAGCTTGAAAGAAACTGACATATAATGGGGACTTACTCTTATGCACCAGAGAATATGCATACAGTATCTTGAAAATGTAATGCTTATTTTAACAAGAAAATTAGAGTTGGTTTAACATTCATTTCAATGTGATTAACACTCTGCAAGGGAGAAAATATTACTGAATGTTCACTCTAAACCTGGAGAGGTAGGAACTATTATTTCATTTCTAACAACAGAAGAACCTACAGCTCAGAGAGGCAGCATCGCATGGAAGTTAAACCTATGACCTAGAACCAAACGTGTGCATTTGAAAATCAGCTCAGACGGTGTGTGTGTGCTCTGCAGGGTCTGCCTTCACCCTGGTGATCGGTGCCCCTTCGGGCGAGGAGTAGCTCTACCATGAGTGCATTCATATGCTTATCCTTTGTTTCTTCCCCCAAGAGCGATGAATTATGGAGCACGCATTTGCTGTTTCTGTAAATTGATAATTGTTATTTACTTAGATGTTCAGTGATGCTCTGTGCTCAAAACGAACAGATTTCTGATGGGAGATATTCCTTCAACATTTTGTAGTCCAGTTTTCTCATTTATTACATATGAATATATAAATATATTTATGATTTTTGTTTCAGTAAGAATAGAGCAATGTTTACTCATAAAACAACTAGTAGAATATGTGCATATGTGTACTGTTTTTCATACCAAGGAATAAGTTTATTGCTGCTGCTGCTGCTGCTGTTAAGTCACTTCAGTCGTGTCTGACTCTGTGTGACCCCATAGACGGCTTCTCACCAGGCCCCCCAGTCCCTGGGATTCTCCAGGCAAGAACACTGGAGTGGGTTGCCATTTCCTTCTCCAGTGCACGAAAGTGAAAGTGAAGCCACTCAGTCGTGTCCGACTCCTAGCGACCCCATGGATTGCAGCCCACCAGGCTCCTCCGTCCATGGGATTCTCCAGGCAAGAGGACTGGAGCGGGGTGCCATTGCCTTCCCCATAAGTTTATTGAGGGTTAAGTAAATATGTAATCTTAATAATATGCAATATATAATAACAACTTACTGTTTTGTTATGCTAAAAAATAATTCTGGACCTTTTCAGTGTCCTCTGCCTAATACCACATTTTCTTCTGTGAACTTCTCATGGAACTGTTGAATCTTAGTTCAAATTGCACAACTGTGAATCAAAAAGGAGAATGTTGCTGTTGTTCAGTCACTAACTTGTGTCTGACTCTGTGACCCCATGGACTGCGGCACGCCAGGCTCCTCTGTCCTTCACTGTCTCCCAGAGTGTGCTTAAACTCGTGTCCATTGAGTTGATGATGCTACTAACCGTCTCATCCTCTGTTGCCTCCCTCTCCTCCTGCCCTCAATCTTTCCCAGCATCAAGATCTTTTCCAATGAGTCGGCTCTTTGCATCAGGTGGCCAAAGTATTGGAACTTCAGGTTGAACATCAGTCCTTCCAATGAACACCCAGGATTTATTTCTTTAAGGATGGACTGGTTGGATCTCCTTGCAGTCCAAGGGACTCTCAAGACTCTTCTCTAGCACCACAATTTGAAAGCCTCACTTCTTCAGTGCTCAACAGTAAAATCTGTATAATCAGAAGCTATATGTGGAGCTGTTCTCAACTAAAAAAACACTCAATAAATAAGCCATTGATTTAAACATATTAACATCTTTTTTCTTTGTAGTTTGGATGTACATACCACCTTTCGATACTTATAGCTAATGATCATTTATTTTTGAAAATATAATGATGAGTACTTATAAGATGAAAATTCAAAATTACAAAATCTGGTTTTAGAATGTCATTAAAATCTATTTTATAAGTCTTGAAATTTCTTCTTAAATATTTATTAAAATTCAGTTGCTGCAGTATAACTTAAATGTGCTGAAAGAAATTGGCACATTTTTCACATGAAGATCTTATTAGAGTGAAATTGTATTCTGTTCCATCTCTGTATCATGGCTCATCAATAACTTAAGCAATGTAGAACTTTTACATTTAATGTCTTCACTAGGTAATGAAATGGAATATAGAAATATTTCTATGGGTTTTGAATCTCTGTTTTTTTTTTTTTTAATTCAGCACAAAGTTGAGATGATGCGCAGGCATAGTACTGCAGCTATATCACAGAACATAATAAATGAAATCATATAAGGATAGATAAAAATGCCTCTTGATAGCTTCCTGTGTCAGCATGTTAAAAGATTATTGATGGTAGAAACCTCAAAGAAGCTTAAGAACAGCTAAGGAGCCAAAAGAAACAACTTAAATGGAAAAAAAATCTGTCCCAGTTTATTTCCCCAAAATGGGATGTGCAACTGAGAATATGTCAAAATAGGGTTATACCAAGAAAGTAAATACTTCCCTCAAAATTAAAAATGGCACTGTCTATACAATAATAAATATTATATGACATATACACTTCATAATAGGAAGGCTTCCCTCATAGCTCAGTCGGTAAAGCATCTACCTGCAATGCAAGAGATCTGGGTTCAGTTCCTGGGTCCAGAAGATCCCCTGGAGAAGGAAATGGCAACCCACTCCAGTACTGTTGCTTCAAGAATCCCATGGACAGAGGAGCCTTGCCAGGCTACAGTTCATCAGGTTGCGAGAGTCCAACACGACTTAGCAGCTAAACAACAACCAGACTTCATAATAAGTTATTATCCACGTAACATCAGAGGACTAATAAGTTTCAGCTCTTCTATAATGATCCAATATTACTTTATTAAATTGAGAGGTAGAAATTTCACTAAGCAATTGCAAATTAAAATATACAGACATTAGGCAGTTGGAGTTTTTGAGATGAAAAGGACATACACAAAGGAATCTGGGAATATTTTCTACCAAGTAACAGAGAAAATGCTGGGGTGGTAATTTTAAGGTTTTTGAAGTAGTAAGACTGATGAATATATTCAAAACTTCATCTTCTCATCCTATTTTAATACTGTGGCTTTAGGTTATATTCATTTCCTCACAATCATTAGAGAACAAATACTAGGTAAAAAACCCCAACCTGAGCTATGTGTTATAAATGGATAATGAATTATGTCAATTTCTGAGAATCTACAACAAAGTTGAATTCTGTTTGAAAAGGGTGTATACCTATGAAGATGATATTGAAAAACATTTGTTTGAATTAACTTTAAAATACTAAAAAAAGATCAAAGTTGTTGTTAAGAGGCACCAGTAAATGGAGAATATGTGTGCCTGTCTGAATCTTCAAAGCGGATGATCACAAATGACATTCTCTTATCCATACAGGAGTATAACTAAGGAAATCTAGCAGTCATTCATCCTAAAGAACTTGGAGAGCCCTAAAGAAACGAGTTTTCCTTGAGAGATTTGTATCTACGATTGAAATGTTGATTTTAATGTCTAGCATAAAGGACATCCACATGAAAAGTGCATTAGAAAGAAAACTTTCTATAGGTAGAAAAGATTGAAGTGGGAAATGCATTCCAAGTGGTGTTTATTTTCCTGAAAGAAGGGTTGAAGTGTAGGTTATAATGGTTTCTCTCAGCACATTCAAATCCAGAGAAGCAAAAATAGGGTGAAATGATGGTTGCTAACTAAAGAGGAGACTAGTGTCGAATTATAACAGACGACAATGCTAGGAGATGCACAATTATAAAGATGATCAGAATAATTGGCTGGAGAATAGTATCCCACAGCACCACTGGTGTTTGTTGAGCAATCAGTCTTGAAAAATGGAGTTACTTTGCAATCAATATGACTGAGGAGTCTTGGACTGAATAAATCATTTTTAATTCTATAGCTTCAAAAATGTTGTTGGATGTATACTAAAGTTCACCACATTGACAGTGTCGTTTGGAGACTGTGTATACTTTGTTATCTCTGATCTTTTGAAACAATGTGGTTTGTGATTTTTTTCTTCCTTTTAGCATAAAAGGCAAGGGACTCTTGTCAGCTGATGTGGTTAAGAGGTGGAGTTAAATACAGAATTCTTTCAGAAACTATTAAGTAAATCACAACAGTAAGAACTTCCTTTCTAATTTCTATGTTGTCATAAGGGTCAAGATTTGGTTTTGATATTTGACCTCATCCCTCTCCTTCAGATCTCAGAAGTTGTTTCTTCTTGTTTAGAGTTCTGGTTAAAGCAACCATCCCAACCAGCAGAATTTGTGTAAGAACAGATGTACCTCAGTCCAGAGATAGAATATATATGCCAAATGTGAAATCAAAGATTCCTAATGGGTTCTTGATAAAATATTTGGATCTTCTGTATCAGCCCCACTCTTTTTAGAATAATCACAATTGACTTGAAGCTGCACTTGGAAATGGGAAGAAAAGGATACGAGAGGCAGCAGCTCTGTATCTGGAGCTGGTGCTTTGGCAGGAAACAAAGGCTGGCTGGGACCTAGGACTGTTTGCTGCAGGGCTTGCAACTGGACAAATGTCTCCTAAAGCAACAAAATGCAGAGAACTCATTACAGACAAATTTGACTTTGAAGGCCAGTGGGACTTGGTTACAGAATTTTCACAGGGCTAGGGAAACAGACTCGTGAAAGGCACAACAAAGCCTTGTGTGAACCAGAACCCAGGAGAAAGGAGCAGTGACCCCCCGAGAGACTGAGCCAGACTTGCCATGAGTGGCTGGGAGCTTCCAGTGGAGGTGTGGGCTGGTCAACAGCCTCAGGGGCACTGACTGCCACAGGCCTGGGAGCCTGGGCATGCTGGCATAAGTCCTGTGAAAAGAAGCCACACCACAGAGAGGGAACACTGCTCCACCCATCAGCAGAAAATTGGATTTAAGATTTACTGAGCATGGCCTTGCCCACCAGAGCAAAACCTAGTTTTCCCTACAGCTGGTCCCTCTCAACCGGAAGCTTCCACAAGCCTCTTATCCTCATCCATCATAGGGCAGACAGAATGAAAACCACAATTACAGAAAACTAACCAAACTGAACATGTGGATCACAACCTTGTCTAACTCAATGAAACTGTGAAAGAATCCATGTAGGGTCACCCAAGACAGACGGGTCATGGTGGAGAGGTCTGACAAAACATGATCCACTGGAGAAGGGAATGACAAACCACTTAAGTATTCTTGCCTTGAGAACCTCATGAATATTATGAAAAGGCAAAAAGATAGGACACTGAAAGATGAACTCCCCAGGTTGGTGGGTACCCGATATGCTATGAGAGAAGAGTGGAGAAATAGCTCCAGAAGGAATGAAGAGGCTGAGCCAAAGCAGAAACAACGCCCAGTTGTGGATGTGACTGGTGGTGAAAGTGAAGTCCAGTGCTGTAAAGAACAATACTGCATAGAAACCTGGGATGTTGGGTCCATGCATCAAGGAAATTGGAAGTGATCAAACAGGAGATGGCAAGAGTGAACACTGAAATTTTAGGAATCAGTGAACTAAAATGAACTGAAATGGGCAAATGTAATGCAGATAACCATAACATCTACTACTATGGGCAAGAATCCCTGAGAAAAAAGCATCAATTCCTCAGTACTCAGCTTTCTTTATGGCCCAACTCTCATATCCATACATGACTACTGGAAAAAACCATAGCTTTCACTAAATGGACCTTTGTCAGCAAAATAATGTCTGTTTTTTAATAAGCTGTCTAGGTTGGTCATAGCTTTTCTTCCAAGGAGCGTCTTTTAATTTCATGTCTTCAGTCACCATCTGCAGTGATTTTGGAGTTCCCCTAAATTAATTTCTCACTGTTTCCATTGTTTACCCATCTATTTGCCATGAAGTGATTTCATAGTCATTATTTAAAAAACGTGGGGCGAGCAAGTCTGAACATGCCATCTTGGGTAATTTCCACTCTCTCCACATCAAGCCTGTCCTCACCCTATCTAAGGAACCCCTGGGGAGCTAGCAAGGGCATTGTTACTCTTTTTGTCTCTCTCTTGCAGCAGTGTGAGTCTTGATAAAGCCTTGTGTAAATCTCTCTTCTGGCCTCATCAGTTTCTATTGATTAAAGAGTCCAAGAACCCTAACTGGTAGCAAATTTACACCTTGTTATTTCTGATGCAGATTTATTCCACCTGGTCACTTTATTTAGAGCAAACAAAATAAATCCTTTATCTAATTTAGTATATGCCAATTGTATAGCTTCTTTAGGTTTAGAAATTTGCCTTTCAAGGTGATGCTCAGTCACATGTCTGTACATAAAAGGCAAGGGACTCTTGTCAGCTGATGTGGTTAAGAGGTGGAGTTAAATACAGAATTCTTTCAGAAACTATTAAGTAAATCACAACAGTAAGAACTTCCTTTCTAATTTCTATGTTGTCATAAGGGTCAAGATTTGGTTTTGATATTTGACCTCATCCCTCTCCTTCAGATCTCAGAAGTTGTTTCTTCTTGTTTAGAGTTCTGGTTAAAGCAACCATCCCAACCAGCAGAATTTGTGTAAGAACAGATATACCTCAGTCCAGAGATAGAATATATATGCCAAATGTGAAATCAAAGATTCCTAATGGGTTCTTGATAAAATATTTGGATCTTCTGTATCAGCCCCACTCTTTTTAGAATAATCACAATTGACTTGAAGCTGCACTTGGAAATGGGAAGAAAAGGATACGAGAGGCAGCAGCTCTGTATCTGGAGCTGGTGCTTTGGCAGGAAACAAAGGCTGGCTGGGACCTAGGACTGTTTGCTGCAGGGCTTGCAACTGGACAAATGTCTCCTAAAGCAACAAAATGCAGAGAACTCATTACAGACAAATTTGACTTTGAAGGCCAGTGGGACTTGGTTACAGAATTTTCACAGGGCTAGGGAAACAGACTTGTGAAAGGCACAACAAAGCCTTGTGTGAACCAGAACCCAGGAGAAAGGAGCAGTGACCCCACGAGAGACTGAGCCAGACTTGCCGTGAGTGTCTGGGAGCTTCCAGTGGAGGTGTGGGCTGGTCAACAGGCTCAGGGGCACTGACTGCCACAGGCCTGGGAGCCTGGGCATGCTGGCATAAGTCCTGTGAAAAGAAGCCACACCACAGGGAGGGAACACTGCTCCACCCATCAGCAGAAAATTGGATTTAAGATTTACTGAGCATGGCCTTGCCCACCAGAGCAAAACCTAGTTTTCCCTACAGCTGGTCCCTCTCAACCGGAAGCTTCCACAAGCCTCTTATCCTCATCCATCATAGGGCAGACAGAATGAAAACCACAATTACAGAAAACTAACCAAACTGAACATGTGGATCACAACCTTGTCTAACTCAATGAAACTGTGAAAGAATCCATGTAGGGTCACCCAAGACAGACGGGTCACGGTGGAGAGGTCTGACAAAACATGGTCCACTGGAGAAGGGAATGACAAACCACTTAAGTATTCTTGCCTTGAGAACCTCATGAATATTATGAAAAGGCAAAAAGATAGGACACTGAAAGATGAACTCCCCAGGTTGGTGGGTACCCGATATGCTATGAGAGAAGAGTGGAGAAATAGCTCCAGAAGGAATGAAGAGGCTGAGCCAAAGCAGAAACAACGCCCAGTTGTGGATGTGACTGGTGGTGAAAGTGAAGTCCAATGCTGTAAAGAACAATACTGCATAGAAACCTGGGATGTTGGGTCCATGCATCAAGGAAATTGGAAGTGATCAAACAGGAGATGGCAAGAGTGAACACTGAAATTTTAGGAATCAGTGAACTAAAATGAACTGAAATGGGCAAATGTAATGCAGATAACCATAACATCTACTACTATGGGCAAGAATCCCTGAGAAAAAAGCATCAATTCCTCAGTACTCAGCTTTCTTTATGGCCCAACTCTCATATCCATACATGACTACTGGAAAAAACCATAGCTTTCACTAAATGGACCTTTGTCAGCAAAATAATGTCTGTTTTTTAATAAGCTGTCTAGGTTGGTCATAGCTTTTCTTCCAAGGAGCGTCTTTTAATTTCATGTCTTCAGTCACCATCTGCAGTGATTTTGGAGTTCCCCTAAATTAATTTCTCACTGTTTCCATTGTTTACCCATCTATTTGCCATGAAGTGATTTCATAGTCATTATTTAAAAAACGTGGGGCGAGCAAGTCTGAACATGCCATCTTGGGTAATTTCCACTCTCTCCACATCAAGCCTGTCCTCACCCTATCTAAGGAACCCCTGGGGAGCTAGCAAGGGCATTGTTACTCTTTTTGTCTCTCTCTTGCAGCAGTGTGAGTCTTGATAAAGCCTTGTGTAAATCTCTCTTCTGGCCTCATCAGTTTCTATTGATTAAAGAGTCCAAGAACCCTAATTGGTAGCAAATTTATACCTTGTTATTTCTGATGCAGATTTATTCCACCTGGTCACTTTATTTAGAGCAAACAAAATAAATCCTTTATCTAATTTAGTATATGCCAATTGTATAGCTTCTTTAGGTTTAGAAATTTGCCTTTCAAGGTGATGCTCAGTCACATGTCTGTCTGTGCAGGGGAAGTAGGTGCTTCTGTAAGTACTAACAGGTGAGGAGGGGCAGTGATGTTTACATGTGCAAGTCTTCCTGTGTCTGGGCGCTATCATAGCCATTCCATAGAGATAGGTCTGCTGCCAAAATAGACCTGGCAGATGTCACTCTTTTTAAGCACAAGAACTGTCCAATGAGTAAGGAGCGCCAAGAAAATAATCAATGTATTTGTCTTTCTCTGTCTCACATTTAAACAATGTTTTTTGTTTGTTTGTTTGTTTGTTTTTTCCTGAGGCAATGCCCCATTCTCCTTTTTGTTTGTTTTAAAGTTGCTTTTAAATCTGTACCCTTTTCTAAGCCACAATCTTTTTTCTCCTGTTAAACAGTTTTACAGCCTTCCTTTCCCAAGGATAATCAACATTTTCAAACCAGTGTTTATCTTTCCAGATTTTTTTGTCTTTCAATATGTATATTTATCTGTCATCTATCTATATATGTGTGTGTAATAAAAACAGGTACAAAAATATATTTGTATCCATTTATGTGTTTGTATTATTTTTCAAATTGCATGTATCCTTCCAAAACTTTCTTTGCATTTAAAAATATGCCATGGAGATCATTCCTTATCTGTTTATATAGTGCTTTTTAATCACTGTATAATATTCCATAACATGGAATTATAATCCTTCTATTGGTGATCCAGTTATTTGCAGTTACTTATTAATATTCACAAGCCTGTAGTGAGCATATTTGTAGATAGTTATTGTGTACTCAGGCACATATTTCTGTAGAAAGAGAATTCATGATAGAACTACGGAGTTAAAGGATGTAAGTGATAGTCACTGACAAATTATATTTTAAAAGGCTATAAAAAATTTGCCTCTACCAGAGTGTATAAAATTACATGTCTTCACACATTCTCACCAACTTTGAATGTGACCGATACATTTTTCTTTTAAATTTCTACCAGACTTATGGGTGGAAACACTTTTTTTTAACTTATCACGTGACTGTGAAAGTTAAAAACACTTGTATCAGATTCTTAGGCATTTGTGGTCCCGCTTTTTAATTTGTCTGCTCAGTCTTGCCCATTTTGTCTTACTAATTTAGACATCTTACTGAATTGCTGTAAATGAAAAAAATATGGAAGAAATCACACCCAAGTAATTGTGATTGGACCCACAGCAGGAATCATCTCAATGTGAAACAGTATCATGTATGCAGATGATACCACTCTAATGGCAGAAAGTAAAGAGGAGCTAAAGAGCCTCTTGATGAGGTTGAAAGAGGAGAGTAAAAAATCAATATTAAAAAAAGAAAATGAATATCATGGTATCCGGTCCCATCACTTCACGGCAAATAGAAGAGGAGAAAGTAGAAGCATGACAGATCTTGTTTTCTTGGGCTCTAAAATCACTGTACATGGTGACTGCAGCCATGAAATTAAAAATCTCTTGCTCCTTGGAAGGAAAGTTATAACAAACACAGACAGCATATTAAAAAGCAGAGACATCACTTTGCTGACAAAGCTGTGGTTTTTCCAGTAGTCCATGTACAGATATGAGAGTTGGGCCATAAAGAAGGCTGAGCTCCTAAGAACTGAAGCTTTCAAACTGTAGTGTTTGGACAAGACTCTTGAGAGTCCCTTGGACTGCAAGAAGATCAGGTCAGTCAATCCTAAGGGAAATCAACCCTGAATATTCATTGAAAGGAGTGATGCTGAAGCTAAAGCTTTTATACTTTGCTCACCTGATGCAAAGAGTTGACTCATTGGAAAGACCCTGATCTTGGGAAAGACTGAAGACAAAAGGAGAAGGGGGCGACCGAGGATGAGATGATAGATAGCATGGTCTGCTCAGTGGGCGTGAGTTAGGGCAAACTCCAGGAGACAGGGGCGGACAGAGGAGCCTGACCTTTTGCAGTCCATGGGGTCACAGATTTGGACAAAACTAACGACTGAACCACAGTAACAATGATGAACCTTTTAAGCCTTAAATAAGAAACTTTGTGCTGTTGGGTAAGACATCAGTTGATATCCTCTCCTGCGCTTATGACTATGGTCTGCTTGGAATATTCTGAGAATATCCTGGTAATCATCCAGGCAAAATTTAGTACTACTAGAAACTGAAACATTTTTTTTCTCATTTTATTCAAATATTTACTCTGTTTGGTATTGATCTAACTAGAGTATTTCTATTTTTCAAGTAGAAGTACAAAGTAGAGAGGGGAAGAAAATAGAAGCCAAAAATATAAAAAATTGTGTAATAAAATATGAATATATTGCAGAATCCAGTTAGTAATTATTATAAACATTCAATCAAAATGAAATCATTTTATTCAGTAGAACTCTTTTTTAAGAAATAACAGTTAAATTATCATGAGATAATATTTTTCAGTGATACTTTTTGAGAACTTTAAGCTCTGACAATGAAGATTGAAAAATGGCTCTAGTAGTTAATGAATTCTCACAAGAGCCAAAAAAGTGTCTTTTTTTAAATGATTGCACTTGTATCTATAAATCTTGAGCTAAATTATAACTATCATTTCTCTTAATCCTCATCCAAGAATAGAATTAAATTGCCCTAGGCTTTTTATTGTGAGTGCAAAATGCACACTTACTTTCCTCCACATCTTGTAGAGGGTAGAGGTCAATGGGAAAAGAAAAGAATGCCAAACAAAACATGCATTCAGCAGTATTTGAATAAACTCACTGTGTCTGTATCTATTTCTGCCACATTTGAATTGAAATTTCACAGTATAGAAATGTAAATCCCTAGTCAATTATGCAAATAAGTCATCATGTTCAGGTATGCTATATTTTCAGATTGTTTTGAAGATTGTGCTCACTGGCAAAGACAAAGAGTGAATAATAGAAGTATTGTCTGCTTACTGTCAAACTGCGTATTTTAGTAGGAGTAATCAGTTGAAAACAATCAATGCAATGCTGGGAGCAGCTGCAGTGTGCCTTTATGGAACACGATAAATTCAAATTAATTAATCCAAAATGAATTACAAATTATTTTTGTAAACTACACATTGATCCTTAAGGGTTATTTAAACAGTTGAACTTGATGTCGTTTGCCCCATCTGCCACAACAGATGCTTTATTCCAATATGAATATTAAATGAATTTTGAAGGCAATTTCCATAATTATAAGAAACATTTACAAAATGGAGAAAAGGCAACAGTTTTTCTGACGACTGGGAATACTTTTCTGTAAATTTTATCATTAAAGGTAATAAAAATATAAAGCATAACACAAACCTAAGTTTAACTTTAGAACACAAAGACTTTAAGAACCCCTCACAAAGATAATTTTCAGTATCAGCTTTCCTGATAGTTTATTTAAGAACTTTAATGATTAGCTGTTTTTAAAAGATTTGGTTGATTTTACTATCCTATTTCTAAATGACACATTTCAATTTTATTTGCCGTGAGTTACTTGTAGACTCATGTCTTTTGATTTTGGACTGTTGTAGACAATCATATTCGGCATGTATAGTAACCCTTTATTTTCAGTGAGAGAACCTTTCAAAGTCTCATATTGCCATAAGCGGTTCCAGGCATTTGATGGGTGAATAAGGTCTCAAGGAAAGAATATAAAATGAATGCATTGGAGAAATACACGTAAAGAATGATTTGTTTGTAAGAATAGATTACTAAGAACCAAGAAGCAAATGTGAAACAGGTAAAAGGCAACACCATATGCAGTGATATGTATTGCATATATTGTTCGTGATTTGACAATGAGCTGTTTTGCGCCACTGAGAGAAATAGCAGATGGAACATGGTAGATCAGAACCAGGAAGTATTATACAACAATTAGAAGCAACAGGATGTATGAAAGCTGGCAACAGAGATAAATCTTTAAAGTACAGTATTCAGCAATCAGTGTAGAAAACAGAAAGTCAGTTTTAACTGATACATTTTTATCTTTATTGCAGCGATATATTACTGCTTCTATGCATTCTCGATATTTTTGGAAGCCTGGCAATTTTAATATCATCTAGACAACGGTATGGGACACAATCAAAATACTTGATCACTTTGCTTCTTGCTTTTAAAATTTCTCAGACAGCACCAAAGACACACACAGCCTAGAGTTAATTATTTCCAGGTGCAACTATGGTAAACAATCTGCCTGCAAATGTGGGAGGTACAAGAGACTCAGGTTCAAAACCTGGGTCAGGAAGATCCTTTGGAATAGGAAATGGCAACCAGCTCCAGTATTCTTGCCTGGAAAATTCCACAGGCCAGCCTGGCAGGCTACAGTCCATGGGATCACAAAGAGCTGGACATGACTGAGCACATCATACATCATGAGGTTTTTAGTCTTTCTTAAAAATGTATTCTCTTTAATTGGAGGAAAATTGCTTTACAATATTGTGTTGGTTTCTGTCATATATCAACATGAATCAGCTGTAGGAATACATCTGTTCCTTCCCTCCTGAACCTCCCTACCACATCCCACCGCGCACCACCCCTTTAAGTTGTCATGAAGCACTAGATTTGAGCTCCCTGCATCATACAAACTCCCACTAGCTATCTAATTTTACATATGTATATATTTCCAGGAAGATCCACTGGAGGAGGGCATGACAACCCACTTCAGTATTCTTGCCTGGAGAATCCCACGGACAGAGGAGCCTGGTGGGCTACAGTCCATGGGGTCACAAAGAGTTAGACACGACTGAGTGACTTAGCATGCGCTCAGTGTGTTCATATATCAGTGCTGTTCTTCAGGTCACCCCGCCCTCTCCTTCCTGCCCTGTGTGCACAAGCTTGTTTATGCCTGCATCGCTATTGGTGTCCCACAGGTACTTTTAATTTTTATCAGTACCATCTTTCTAGACTTCAAATATGTTCATTGATTTAGATATTTATTTTTCTGTCTTACTTCTCTACACATACTCAGCTCTAGGTCCATCCACCTCGTTAGAACAGAGTCAAGTGCATTCCTTTTTATGGCTGAATATTGTTCCACCATGCATATATATTAATAGCACAACTTCTTTATCCATTCATCTGTCAATGAGGAGTTTCCATGTTCTAGCTATTGTAAATAGAACACTGGAGTACACGTATCTTTTTCACTTGTAGCTTCCTCATGGGACATGCCCAGTAGGGAGATTATTGGGTCATATGGTTGTTTTATTCTTTTATTTATTTATTTTTTTTTTTTTAAGGAATCCCCATATCGTTCTCCAAAGTGGCTGGTTTCATTTACACGCTCATTAACAGAGCAAGAGGGTCCCCCTTTTTCCACACTCATTCCAACAGTTGTTGTTTGTGGATGTTTTTGATAATGGCTATTCTGTCTGGTGTGAGGTGATACCTCAATATAGTTTTGATCTGCACCTCTCTAATAAGGAGCAGTTGGTGCTTTTGAACTGTGGTGTTGGAGAAGACTCTTGAGAGTCCCTTGGACTGCAAGGAGATCAAACCAGTCCATCCTGAAGGAAGTCAGTCCTGATTATTCATTGGAAGGACTGATGTTGAAGCTGAAATGCCAATACTTTGGCCACCTGATGCAAAGAGCTGACTCATTGGAAAACACCCTGATGCTGGGAAAGATTGAGGGCAAGAGGAGAAGGGGACGGCAGAAGGTGAGATGGTTGGATGGCATCACTGACTCAGTGGACATGACCTTGAGTAGGCTCTGGGAGCTGGTGATGGACAGGAAATATTGGCCAGCTGCAGTCTATGGGGTCACAAAGAGTCAGACATGACTGAGCGACTGAACTGAACTGGATCGTGAGCAATGCTGAGCATCTTCTCATGTGTTTTCTAGCCATTTGTTTGTCTTCTTTGGGGAAATGGCTGTTTAGGTCTTCTTCCCATGTTTTGATTGGGTTGTTTGTTTTTCTGGTATTGACCTGAACAAAGTGTTTGTGTATTTTGGAGAGTAATCCTTTGTCAGTGGTTTTGGTTGCTATTATTTTCTCCCATTCTGAGGATTGTCTTTTCGTTTTGTTTATAGTTTCCTTTGTTGTGCAAAAGGTTTTGAAGTTTAAGTAGGTCCCATTTGGTTTATAATTTCTACCTTATATTTAGGTCATTCGGCTTCCCTGGTAGCTCAGAGGCTAAAACATCCAGCTGCCATGCAAGAGAGCTGGATTAGATGCGGGGGCAGCAAGATCCCCTGGAGAAGGGAATGGCTCCCCAGTCCAGTATTCTTGCCTTGAAGATTCCATGGACAGAGAAGCCTGGCAGACTGTAGTCCATGGGGGTTTCAAAAAGTAGGACGTGGCTGAGCAACTGAGGGCACGACTGCACATATGCTCAGAAAGATCAAATACAATCTGTGTTGTGCGCTGTCATGAATAATAGTCACTGCCAAACATCGGTGTGCTAAACTCCAGGTCTCCAACTACTTGACGACCTATTTTACTAACCCTTCCTCACCAAGACCTAGAGTACTTGTTAATCTTGTAACTTATGAAAAGAATTAAACAGAGGGAGTCACAGGTTCTTCAGTAATTTAAACATTGCAAGTGAAACAAATCAAAGATACTGCTACTTTGCTGAGTCTTGTTACATCTGTTTCATGATTACAGCTTCTAAGGTGGCCTCTTTTAGGGATTGTGCCACCTGATACTCACTATATCTGACATTAAAGTTAGCCTTTGCCTGAATAAAACCCAATCCAAACATCAGAGCACTCTTTGAAACATATATATTTATATATACTTTTAAATTTATAGAAAAATAGACTAAAATAAGATGGAAAATTGTAGACATTAATCACCTTTAAATGTATAAACAAGAGCAAGATAACAGAGATAGATTTTATTAGGGATTGTGCCACCTGATACTCACTATATCTGACATTAAAGTTAGCCTTTGCCTGAATAAAACCCAATCAAAACATCAGAACACTCTTTGAAACATATATATTTATATATACTTTTAAATTCATAGAAAAATAGACTAAAATAAGATGGCAAATTGTAGACATTAATCACCTTTAAATGTATAAACAAGAGCAAGATAACAGAGATAGATTTTATTATGATGTATGTGGATATCTGATTCATGCTGAAAAAATTAAAGGATAAAAACATTTTCCTTAAAGATTCCTGTGCCATATAAAAACGCAGAGTCATTCTGATGCTCTCTCCACTAAATGTTTTTAGCTGAATGTTTATGATGTACAAACAATTCCCTTTGAGACCTTGACTTGAATGAGCAAACATAAAATTTACTGGAAATAGCTCAGTATGACTCAGTTCTTCTTTGGAAAAGACATTCAATTGACTTCTTGGCTATTATCAAGATGAATACTTCAGCTGTGAGCATCTCTCCCAAGTTTAGATTTTAGTAAATGTAAGGTCGTTCATTTTTTGAACATTTAACTGAAGCGAGATAAAGGCTGTGCTATTCAGATTAGCGATACATATTACCTGTAAACTGAAATGTCATGCAGCAATTAAAGTGAAAAGAAACATTTTATGTGTTGGAAATCTATTTCTATTACTGCTTTAGCTATCTGATTTCTCTATGGAACTGCAAAAAGCAAGATAGAGCATAGTTATGTGCAAAGAATATCGATGTTGTTATTATAAATGTAGTGAAATACATTGGAACGTATATCCCAATACATAAAAGTGTTATCTATTAATGATTTTTATAATACATGTTTAAAAAAATTTTTTTTCAGTAAAGTTTAATTCCATGGTATTTCCTGGCAAATAGTGAAATGAATGGTGACTCACTATTTAAGTGAGACTTCACCTACTTGACATCAAAAAGAGATTTGCAATGTCAATATTTAAATCCTAAAAATATGCTATAAGACTTGTTAAAGGGAAGAACTGAGCAGAAATATGGGTTTTATTTTGTTGTAAAGACTGACTTGTGGGGAGTTCACTGCTGCTTCCCTACGTCATCTCCTTTAATCCTTACAACTTACGGAAGGTAGGTGTTCTAGCCCCAGCGTTACTTCCGAGGAACACGAGGATCTTACATCTCAGTCATCTTCCCAGAGTCATACAATACTCCNGGGTTTTATTTTGTTGTAAAGACTGACTTGTGGGAAGTTCAGTGCTGCTTCCCTACGTCATCTCCTTTAATCCTTACAACTTACGGAAGGTAGGTGTTCTAGCCCCAGCGTTACTTCCGAGGAACACGAGGATCTTACATCTCAGTCATCTTCCCAGAGTCATACAATACTCCAAGATGTTGACAGGATTCAGTACCCCATGTTATTCCATTGGACAAATGCCGACCATGTTACATGGAGCCTTATATAGTATTGAAAAGTGTATTGAAGTATAATTGTATATTATAGTATTTAATACATTGTATATGTATACTATAATACTAAATACTATAATAGTATACTATAATACTGTAGTTTGCTATGACCAGTGCATTTTCTTGGCAAAACTCTATTAGTCTTTGCCCTTCTTCATTCCGCATTCCAAGGCCAAATTTGCCTGTTACTCCAAGTGTTTCTTGACTTCCTACTTTAGCATTCCAGTCCCCTATAATGAAAAGGACATCTTTTTTGGGTGTTAGTTCTAAAAGGTCTTGTAGGTCTTCATAAAACCGTTCAACTTCAGCTTCTTCAGCATTACTGGTTGGGGCATAGACTTGGATAACTGTGATATTGAATGGTTTGCCTTGGAAACGAACAGAGATCATTCTGTCGTTTTTGAGATTGCATCCAAGTACTGCATTTCGGACTCTTTTGTTGACCATGATGGCTACTCCATTTCTTCTGAGGGATTCCTGCCCGCAGTAGTAGATATAATGGTCATCTGAGTTAAATTCACCCATTCCAGTCCATTTTAGTTCGCTGATTCCTAGAATGTCGACGTTCACCCTTGCCATCTCTTGTTTGACCACTTCCAATTTGCCTTGATTCATGGACCTGACATTCCAGGTTCCTATGCAATATTGTTCTTTACAGCATCGGATCTTGCTTCTATCACCAGTCACATGCACAACTGGGTATTGTTTTTGCTTTGGCTCCATCCCTTCATTCTTTCTGGAGTTATTTCTCCACTGATCTCCAGTAGCATGTTGGGCACCTACCGACCCAGGGAGTTTCTCTTTTGATATCCTATCATTTTGCCTTTTCATACTGTTCATGGGGTTCTCAAGGCAAGAATACTGAAGTGGCTTGCCATTCCCTTCTCTAGAACGTGGACCACGTTCTGTCAGCCCTCTCCACCATGACCGGCCTGTCCTGGGTTGCCCCGCAGGCATGGCTTGGTGTCATTGAGTTAGACAAGGCTGTGGTCCTCGTGTGAGTAGATTGACTAGTTTTCTGCGAGTATGGTTTCAGTGTGTCTGCCCTCCAATGCCCTCTTGCAACACCTACCATCTTACTTGGGTTCCTCTAACCTTGTGCGTGGGGTGTCTCTTCACGGCTGCTCCAGCAAAGCACAGCCGCTGCTCCTCACCTTGGACGAGGGGTGTCTCCTTACCGCCGCAGTTCCTGACCTTCAACGTGGGACAGCTCCTCTAGGCCCTCCTGCGCCTGCGCAGCCACCGCTCCTCGGGGTGCTCCTCCCAGCCGTCGCCTCTGGCCTCGGGCTCGGGGTGGCTCCTCAGGGTCACCACCCCTGGCCTCAGGCACGAGGTGGCTTCTCCCAGCCGCCCCTGGCCTCGGATGCGTTCTATGGGTAAAGCACTTTGGTGGGATCTCCTGAGGTCTGAGTAAAGAATATCTGAAAGAGCCTAGTTTAAGTTCACCATGTCTCTCTCTGTTGTTGTTTAGCTGCTAAATCATGTCCGACTCTGCGACCCCAGGGATTACAGCACGCCAGGTTCCTCTGTCCTCTGCTATCTCCTGGAGTTTGCTCAGTTTCATGTCCATTGCGGCAGTGCTTCTATCTAACCATCTCATCCTCTGCTGCCCTTTTCTCCTTTTGCCGTCAGTCTTTCCCAGCATCACCGTCTTTTCCAATGAGTCAGCTCTTCGAAACAGGTAGCCAAAGTGTTGGAACTTCAGCTTCTGCATCAGTCCCTTCAGTGAATATTCAGGATTGATTTCCTTCAGTATTGACTGGTTTGATCTTGCAGTCCAGGGGACTCTTGAGTCTTCTCCAACAATACGGTTTGAAAGCATCAATACTTCAGCACTCAGCCTTCTATATGGACCAACTCTCTCATCTGTACATGACTACCAGAAAAACCATAGCTTTGATTATATGGACCTTTGTTGGGAAAATGCTGTCTCTGCTTTTTAATACACTGTTTAGGTTTGTCGGCTTCCAGGTGGCTCAATGAGAAAGAATCCACCCGCCTATGCAGGAGACACCAGAGACTCAGGTTCGATCACTGGATCAGGAAGATCCCCTGGAGGAGGAAATGGGAGCCTGTTCCAGTATTCTTGCTGGAAAAAATCCCATGGACAGAAGAAGCCTGGAAGGCTACGGTCCACGGGGTCCAGGAACTTGGACATAACTGAGCGGCTGAGCACATACAGAGAACTAGTTTTGTCATGACTCCCCTTTCAAGGAGCAAACACTTTTTATATGACTGTAGTCACCACTGGCAGTGACTTTGGAGCCCCCCAAAATAAAATCTGTCACTGCGTCCACTTTCTCCCCTGGGATCAGATGCCATGGTCTTTGTTTGCTTAATATTGTGCTTCAAGCCAGCTTTTTCACTCTCCTCTTTCACCCTCATCAAGAGGCTCTTTAGTTCCTCTTCACTTTCTGCCATAAGGGTGGTATCATCTGCATATCTGAGGTTGTTGATATTTTTCCTGGCAATCTTGATTATAGCTTGTAATGGCATTTCTCATGATGTACTCTGCATATAACTTAAATAAGCAGAGTGACAATATACAGCCCTGACATACTCCTTTCCCCATTTGGAACCAGTTCATCACTCCATGTCTGGTTCTGTTGCCTCTTGACCTGCATACAGGTTTCTCAGGGGGCAGGTAAGATGGTCTAGTATTCACATCTCTTTAAGAATTCTCCAGTTTGCTGTGATCCATACAATCAAAGGCTTTAGCATAGTCAGTGAAGCAGAGGTAGATGTTTTTCTGGAACTCTCTTGCTTTCTCCATGACCCAACAAATGTTGGCAATTTGATCTCTGGTTCCTCTGCCTTTTCTAAATCCAGTTTGTACATGTGGAAGTTCTCAGTTCATGTACTGTTGAAGCCTAGCTTGAAGGATTTGGAGCATAACCTTACTAGCATGTGAAGTGAGTGCAGTTTTACAGTAATTTGAACATTCTTTGGCATTGCCCTTCTTTGGGAATGGAATGAAAACTGACTTTTTCAAGTCCTGTGGCCACTGCTGTTTTATTCATGTACTGTTGAAGCCTAGCTTGAAGGATTTGGAGCATAACCTTACTAGCATGTGAAGTGAGTGCAGTTTTACAGTAATTTGAACATTCTTTGGCATTGCCCTTCTTTGGGAATGGAATGAAAACTGACTTTTTCAAGTCCTGTGGCCACTGCTGTTTTCCAAATTTGCTGGCATATTGAGTGCAGCATTTTAACAGCATCATCTTTTAGGATTTCAAATAGGTCAGCTGAAATTCTGTCACCTCCACTATCTTTGTTCCAAGTAATGCTTCCTAAGGCCCTTTTGACTTCACACTCCAGGATGTCTGGCTCTAGGTGAGCAACCACATTACCATGGTTATCTGGGTCATTAAGATCTTTCTTGTATAGTTCTTCAGTGTATTCTTGCGACCCCTTCTTAATCTCTTCTGCTTCTGTTAGGTTTTACCATTTCTGTCCTTTATCATGCCCACCCTTGCATGAAATGTTCCCTTGATGTCTCTAATTTCCTTGAAGAGATCTCTAGTTTTTCGCATTCTTCTGTTTTACTCTCTTTCTTTGCATTGTTCATTGAAGAAGGCCTTCTTATCT
Source organism: Oreotragus oreotragus (assembly GCA_006410675.1). NCBI lineage: Eukaryota > Metazoa > Chordata > Mammalia > Artiodactyla > Bovidae > Oreotragus > Oreotragus oreotragus. The sequence continues at coordinate 141,024 of SJYX01018845.1, read as the reverse complement.
CTCCTTGCAATTCTCTAGAGCTCTACATTCCATTGGGTGTATCTTTCCCTTTCTTCATTTCCTTTCACTTTTCTTCTTTGCTCGGCTATTATAAAGCCTCCTCAGACAACCATTTTGCCTCCTTGCATTTATTTTTCTTTGGGATTGTTTTGGTCACTGCCTCTTGTACAGTGTTACCAACCTCTGTCCACAGTTCTTCAGGCACTCCATCTACCAGATCTATTTGTCACCTCCACTGTATAATCATCAGGGATTTGATTTAGATCACACCTGAATGGCCTACTGATTTCCCAGGCTTTCTTTAATTTAGGCCTGAATTTTGCAGCAAGGAGCTGATGATCTGAGCCACAGTCAACTCCAGGTCTTGTTCTTGCTGATTGTATAGAGCTTCTCCACCTTTGTCTGCAAAGAACATAATCAATCTGATTTTGGTATTGACCATCTGGTGGAGTTCGAGTGGAGAGTCATCTTTCATGTTGCGACCAGTGTGTTCTCTTCACAAAACTCTATTAGCCTTGGTCTTGCTTCAGTTTGTACTCCAAAGTCAAACTTGCCTATTATTTTGGGTGTCTCTCGACTTCCTACTTTTGCATTCCAGTCCCCTATGATGAAAAGAACATCTTTTTTTTTTTTTTTGGCTGTTAGCTCTAAAAGATCTTTAGGTCTTCATAGAACCATTCAACTTCAGCTTCTTCAGCATTAATGGCTGGGGCACAGACTAGGATTACTGTGATATTGAATGGTTTGCCTTGGAAATGAACTGAGATCATTCTGTCGTTTTTGAGATTGTCCCCAAGTACTGCGTTTTGGACTCTTGACTATGAGGAGCTACTCCATTTCTTATAAGGGATTCTAGAGTATTCCTTTTGACAGTTCCCCATGTTGGCCACAAGGTGGCAACACCCACCCAGGACAGTCCTGCTCTTCTGCGACACAAAAGCCCCTGTAAATACACAATAGCGAAACACACAGTTCAGTAAATACACAATAGACTGAACTGAACTGAACTGAAACACACAGTTCAGTAAAAATAATAATAATAAACTTTATTTATTTTTGCAGGATTTTTAGGTTCACAGCGATTTTGAGCAGAAGGTATAGAGGTTTCGCATATACCCTGTGACCCACGCGTACATCCCTTCTCCATTATCAGCATTCCTCCTCATCCCGCCCCAGGATGGTACCTTCTTTATAACCGATGAACCTACACCGCCATATCATTATCACCCCAAGTCATAACTTTACGTTAGGGTTCACTCTTGGTGTCTTATATTCTATGGGTTTCGACCAATGTATAATGTCAGCTACTCACCTTTGAAGTATCAAACAGGGAGTTTTTGCTGCCTTCAAAAATTCTTCATCCCGCCATCCCCTCTAACCCCTGGCCACCAATGATATTTTTACTGTAGCCATAGTTTTACCTTTTCCAGAACGTCATATAGTTGGAATCATGCAGTCTGTGGCCTTTTCAGATTGGTTTCTTTTGCTTAAGTAATTTGCATTTAAGTTTCCTCCATGTCTATTTATTGCTTCATACCTCACAGTGTACACTTTTTAAATTTATTTTTTATTTTATACTGGGGCATAGTTGATTTACTAATGTTGTGTTAGCCTCAGGTGTACAGCAAAGTGATTTACTTATATATATACAGGTATCTCTCTTTTTTTTTTTTTTGATCCTTTTCCCATATAGATTATTATAGAATACTGAGTAGAGTTCTCTGTGCTATACAGTAGGTCCTAGTCTTATAGGATACTTGTAAGTCAAATATTGTTATCTCAGAAAGGGCTTGTATAAACCTATACTTGTATAAATCAAAAAATATAAGCCAGACAGGTAAGTGAAAGCAAAATTTCCCCAATCACTGAACGTTAATTTTTTTTTTTTTTTCTTACTTAATCTTCCAGTTGAGAAATTTCCTGACACGAAATCGGGTTTGGTCCCAAAAGTGAGAAATAGTAAGTCATTGTGTTTTAAATCCACAAAACCTATTTAAGCTGTAATTTTGCTGTCAGAACTTCAGAACCTAACCGTCACATCTAAAAATATTTCTATGGGGAATGCTTTAATTCAACTTAGTTATGCCAAAAGAGTGTTGTCTAGTCTTCACACTCCCCCAGGTAGAGGGGGTTTCTTCAGCTCCAAGCCAGAGTAGCAAGTTGTAGTGGTCAAAGACAGAAAGTTTGGTGGACTCTTTTCATTTTCCCTTCTCATCAGAGTGGGGCCATCAGCTTCATTTTCAGTGATGTTTCGGGAAATCAGCCCACCCGGTGCCCCCACGCATCAGAAAACTGCGTGTGACCCCGTGACTGCCTTGAAACCACAGAACCTTGTTAAGATTTTCCAAGGACTTTTTCTTTGGTTTCACTGTTTAATTACAACAGGAAGCAGGAAAGGGGTCAAAACCCCAAACAAAGAGAATTTGCATGCTGCTGCTGCGTCGCTTCAGTCGTGTCCCGACTCTGTGCGACCCCAGAGACGGCAGCCCATCAGGCTCCCCCGTCCCTGCATCATCAGAGTGGGGCCATCAGCTTCATTTTCAGTGATGTTTCGGGAAATCAGCCCACCCGGTGCCCCCATGCATCAGAAAACTGCTTGTGACCCCGTGACTGCCTTGAAACCACAGAACCTTCTTAAGGTTTTCCAAGGACTTTTTGTTTGGTTTATATTGTTTAGTTACAACAGGAAGCAGGAAAGGGGTCAAAACCCCAAACAAAGAGAATGTGCTGCTGCTGCTGCATCGCTTCAGTCGTGTCCCGACTCTGTGCGACCCCAGAGACGGCAGCCCATCAGGCTCCCCCGTCCCTGCGATTCTCCAGGCAAGAACACTGGAGGGGGTTGCCATTGCCTTCTCCGGAGAATTTGCATAGTTTCGAACAATTCCACAACAAATAGTCTCCCAAAGAGAGGTGCACCTGGCATTCACTGAAATGTAAATGAAATTAACCTGTGATAGTTACCACTGTTCTACAGTGTGTTTAGCTTCCTTCTGGTCCTCCAAGAAATTTGTCCATCATCTTTGACTCCCATTCCTCCCCATCTCCTTCATTTATTCAATACTTACGGAAAAAGCTGCAGATACATACAGCAGTTTAAGAATACAAAAATAACTAAAGAAGATTTACTTACATTTGGACTTCCCTGGTGGTCTAGTAGCTAAGCCTCTGTGATCCCAGTACAAGGGGCTGTTCAGTCTCCGGTCAGGGAACTAGATCCCACATGCTGCAACTAAGACCCGGTACAGCCAAATAAATCATTCTTTTAAAAAAGATTTAATTACATTCAGAAGAAAACATTTTTTTCTTTCTTTTGTTTTTAAATTGAAGTACAGTTGATTTACAATATTTTGCCAGGTATACAACATAGTGATTCAGAATTTTTGCACATTGTATCCCATTATAGATTATTACAAGATATTGGCGTATATTTGAAGAAAACAGATTTTTTTTTTTTTTTGATCCAAGTTTTCCTTCTTCAGAAAAGAAGGCTGTTGTGCGTTCTTTCTTCCTAGAACTCAGGGCGAGGAGCAGATTGGGAAATGAAGACTTGAACCAAACCTGAGGATGCTGCAGAGTAGACAGTCCAAAATCAGTCCTAGGAAAGGGGTAATATGATCCCTGATGTGTGTTTCACATGCGGTAAGTCCTCTAGTACTTTATTCAGTTCAGTTCAGTTCAGTCGATCAGTCGAACTTACATTTGGACTTCCCTGGTGGTCTAGTAGCTAAGCCTCTGTGATCCCAGTACAAGGGGCTGTTCAATCCCCGGTCAGGGAACTAGATCCCACATGCTGCAACTAAGACCTGGTACAGGCAAATAAATCATTCTTTTAAAAAAGATTTAATTACATTCAGAAGAAAACATATTTTTCTTTCTTTTGTTTTTAAATTGAAGTACAGTTGATTTACAATATTTTGCCAGTTCCAGGTGTACAACATAGTGATTCAGAATTTTTGCAGATTGTATCCCATTATAGATTATTACAAGATATTGGCGTAAATTTGAAGAAAACTTTTTTTTTTTTTTTGGTCCAAGTTTTCCTTCTTCAGAAAAGAAGGCTGTTGTGCGTTTTTTCTTCCTAGAACTCAGGGCGAGGAGCAGATTGGGAAGTGAAGACTTGAACCAAACCTGAGGATGCTGCAGAGTAGACAGTCCAAAATCAGTCCCAGGAAAGGGGTAATATGATCCCTGATGTGTGCTTCACATGCAGTAAGTCCTCTGGTACTTTATTCAGTTCAGTTCAGTTCAGTCGATCAGTCGTGTCTGACTCTTTTCGACCCCATGAATCGCAGCACGCCAAGCCTCCCTGTCCATCACCATCTCCCAGAGTTCACTCAGATCCGTGTCCATCAAGTCCGTGATGCCATCCAGCCATCTCATCCTCGGTCATCCCCTTCTCCTCCTGCCCCCAATCCCTCCCAGCATCAGAGTCTTCTCCAATGAGTCAGCTCTTCACATGAGGTGGCCAAAATACTGGAATTTCAGCTTTAGTATCATTCCTTCCAAAGAAATCCCACGGTTGATCTCCTTCAGAATGGACTGGTTGGATCTCCTTGCAGTCCAAGGGACTCTAAAGAGTCTTCTCCAACACCACATTTCAAAAACATCAATTCTTCGGCGCTCAGCTTTCTTCACAGTCCAACTCTCACATCCATACATGACCACTGGAAAAACCATAGCCTTGACTAGACGGACCTTAGTCGGCAAAGTAATGTCTCTGCTTTTGAATATACTTTCTAGGTTGGTCATAACTTTTCTTCCAAGGAGTAAGCCTCTTTTAATTTCATGGCTGCAGTCACCATCTGCAGTGATTTTGGAGCCCCAAAAAATAAAGTCTGACACTGTTTCCACTGTTTCCCAATC
>SJYX01018845.1:107118-132247 GCA_006410675.1 Oreotragus oreotragus | reverse complement strand
TCTCAAGAGGCAGGTCAGGTGGTCTGGTATTCCCATCTCTTTCAGAATTTTCCACAGTTTATTGTGATCCACACAGTCAAAGGCTTTGGCATAGTCAATAAAGCAGAAATAGATGTTTTTCTGGAACTCTCTTGCTTTTTCCATGATCCAGCGGATGTTGGCAATTTGATCTCTGGTTCCTCTGCCTTTTCTAAAACCAGCCTGAACATCAGGGAGTTCACGGTTCACGTATTGCTGAAGCCTGGCTTGGAGAATTTTGAGCATTACTTTACTAGCATGTGAGATGAGTGCAATTGTACGGTAGTTTGAGCATTCTTTGGCACTGCCTTTCTTTGGGATTGGAATGAAAATTGACCTTTTCCAGTCCTGTGGCCACTGCTGAGTTTTCCAGATTTGCTGGTATATTGAGTGCAGCACTTTCACAGCATCATCTTTCAGTATTTGAAATAGTTCTACTGGAATTCCATCACCTCCACTAGCTTTGTTCATAGTGATGCTTAGTAGCCCTTAAAAAATGACTAATGGGAATTCCAAAGAACATATGTAGACACTCCCCTCTCTAGGAGGTAGACCTTAATTCCCTCTACTTAAGGTCTTAGTGGCTCAACTTCCAAAAGAAACCATAAAAAGAACTTCCAAACAGTATGCTGCTGCTACTGCTGCTTCAGTCGTGTCCGACTCTATGCTACCCCATAGACGGCAGCCCACCGGGCTCTCCAGTCCCTGCGATTCTCCAGGCAAGAATACTGGAGTGGGTTGCCATTTCCTTCTCCTATGCATGAAAGTGAAAAGTGAAAGTGAAGTCGTGTCCGACTCCTATCGATCCCATGGACTGCAGCCTACCAGGCTCCTCCATCCATGGGACCTTCCCAGCAAGAATACTGGAGTGGGTTGCCATTGCCTTCTCCAAACAGTATTGGAAGGGTGAAAAGGGAACTTTACTGTGTTGGAGAAACCTGCAGATAGCACATGGACCAAGTCACTGGGGTCAACATCACCAGTGTTGTCATGTCACTATCATGCATCCTGTGATGGGACGTGATGTGATATGATGTGAGGGACACTTCACCTCTTCTCCAAAAGCCATGATCCCAGTCTAACCCGAGAAAACACCAGAGAAATGCAAACTGAGGGACATTCTACAAAACAGGGCTTCTCAGGTAGTTCAGTGGTAAAGAATCCACTTACAATGCAGGAGACACAGGTTCAATCCCTGAGTCATGAAGATCCCGTGGAAGAGGAAATGGCAACCCACTCCAGGATTCTTGCCTGGAGAATCCCACAGATAGAGGAGCCTGGCGGGTTACAGTCCATGGGGTGGCAAAGAGTCAGACATAACTGAGCGACTGAGCAAGCACACTACAATATAACTTACAAGCACTCTTCAAAAATTTCAAGGTTATGAAAAGCAAGGAAAGACTAAGGAACTGTCACAAGTAAGAAGAGAGATTAAGGAGACATGATAACTAAATGTGATAAATTGAATTCTGGAACAGAAAAAGGATGCAAGTGAAAACTGGTGATGTTTGAATAAAGGTTGTAGTTTCAAAAAAATGATTGGTGGAAACTAGTGGAGCAATATTTCATTTCCTTCATCTGCAGAGAGTTAGCTCTGGAGTCTATTTTCTGCTGGATCCCAGAGTTCCCAGCATGGATCAAGTCTCGGTTGTTCAGAGTGGTGACTGGTTTAATGATTCACATTGTCTATGTGCTTTCTGTCCCTTGCTTCTCTTCCCCACTCAGCAGTGTTATTCGGGATCCCACACAAACCACATCCTCCTAAATCCTTGTCCCACAGGGTCTGTTTTTAGGGAAATCCAAATTAAGAGTTTGTAAACAAATGGATCTTAAAATTGTGGTTAAATTTACATAACACAAAATTTACCACTTCACCCACTTAAAGTGTGCAGTTCAGCAGCGTTACATCATTGTGCAGCCATTAGCACCACCCACCTCCAGAATTCTTATTTATCATCTCAAACTGAAAACTCTATACCCATCAACAACTCCCCATTGCCTCCTCCCCCTTCCGCTATCCCCATACCTCCCAGTCCTTGATAAACACTATTCTACTTTCTTCTCTATAAATTTGATTGTTCTAAGTACCTTGTATAAGCTGAATTATACTATATGTGTTCTTTCGTATCTGGCTTATTTCACTTAATAGAACGTTTTCAGAGTTCATCCATGTTGTAGCAGGTATCAGAATTTCATCGCTTTTTAAAGCCAAAGGATATTTCATTGTATGTGTAGACCATGTTTTGTTTATCCATTCTTCCACTGATAGACATTTGTTTCTACCTTTCAGCTATTGTGAAAAATGCTGTTATGAATGTTCATGTACAGGTATCTGTTCCAGCCTCTGCTATCAATTCTTTGGGGTATATGCCTACTGGATCATAAGGTAATTCTGTGTTTAAATTTCTCGAGGAAACACCATACTGTTTTCCACAGTGACTGCACCATTTTACATTCTCAGCAGCTATACACAAGGGTCCAATTTTTTCACCTCCTGGTCAACACGTGCTATTTTCTGTTGTTATTGTCGTTGCTTGTAATAGCCATCCTAATGGACAGAGGGTGGTATTGAATTGTGGGGTTGATTTGCATTTCTCTAATAATAAGTGATCTGGAGCATTTCTTCTTGTGATTATTCACCATTTGTGTATCATCTTTGAAGAGATGTAAATTCAAGTCCTTGGCTCATTTTTTAGGTAATACAGGTAATCTGTATCTTTGTTATTGAGTGGTTGGGAGTGAATTCTTTATATATTCTGGATATTAGCCCCTTATCAGATACATGGTTTGTAAATATTCCTTCCCATTCTCTGAGTTGTCTTTTCACTCTCTTGATAATTTTCATTTTTATAAAGTCTCATTTACCTATTTTTCTTTTGTTCCCTGTTCTTTTGGTGTCATATCCAAGAACTCATCATCAAATCTAAAGTCAGAACGCTCTTCCTGTATGTTTCTTTTCCTTTTTTTTTGGCCACACTGCGTATCATGTGGGTTCTTATTTTAGCTCCCNGTGCTACCCCATAGACGGCAGCCCACCGGGCTCTCCAGTCCCTGCGATTCTCCAGGCAAGAATACTGGAGTGGGTTCCCATTTCCTTCTCCTATGCATGAAAGTGAAAAGTGAAAGTGAAGTCGTGTCCGACTCCTAGCGATCCCATGGACTGCAGCCTACCAGGCTCCTCCATCCATGGGACCTTCCCAGCAAGAATACTGGAGTGGGTTGCCATTGCCTTCTCCAAACAGTATTGGAAGGGGGAAAAGGGAACTTTACTGTGTTGGAGAAACCTGCAGATAGCACATGGACCAAGTCACTGGGGTCAACATCACCAGTGTTGTCATGTCACTATCATGCATCCTGTGATGGGACGTGATGTGATATGATGTGAGGGACACTTCACCTCTTCTCCAAAAGCCATGATCCCAGTCTAACCCGAGAAAACACCAGAGAAATGCAAACTGAGGGACATTCTACAAAACAGGGCTTCTCAGGTAGTTCAGTGGTAAAGAATCCACTTACAATGCAGGAGACACAGGTTCAATCCCTGAGTCATGAAGATCCCGTGGAAGAGGAAATGGCAANAAAGCCATGATCCCAGTCTAACCCGAGAAAACACCAGAGAAATGCAAACTGAGGGACATTCTACAAAACAGGGCTTCTCAGGTAGTTCAGTGGTAAAGAATCCACTTACAATGCAGGAGACACAGGTTCAATTCCTGAGTCATGAAGATCCCGTGGAGGAGGAAATGGCAACCCACTCCAGGATTCTTGCCTGGAGAATCCCACAGATAGAGGAGCCTGGCGGGTTACAGTCCATGGGGTCGCAAAGAGTCAGACATAACTGAGCGACTGAGCAAGCACACTACAATATAACTTACAAGTACTCTTCAAAAATTTCAAGGTTATGAAAAGCAAGGAAAGACTAAGGAACTGTCACAAGTAAGAAGAGAGATTAAGGAGACATGATAACTAAATGTGATAAATTGAATTCTGGAACAGAAAAAGGATGCAAGTGAAAACTGGTGATGTTTGAATAAAGGTTGTAGTTTCAAAAAAATGATTGGTGGAAACTAGTGGAGCAATATTTCATTTCCTTCATCTGCAGAGAGTTAGCTCTGGAGTCTATTTTCTGCTGGATCCCAGAGTTCCCAGCATGGATCAAGTCTCGGTTGTTCAGAGTGGTGACTGGTTTAATGATTCACATTGTCTATGTGCTTTCTGTCCCTTGCTTCTCTTCCCCACTCAGCAGTGTTATTCGGGATCCCACACAAACCACATCCTCCTAAATCCTTGTCCCACAGGGTCTGTTTTTAGGGAAATCCAAATTAAGAGTTTGTAAACAAATGGATCTTAAAATTGTGGTTAAATTTACATAACACAAAATTTACCACTTCACCCACTTAAAGTGTGCAGTTCAGCAGCGTTACATCATTGTGCAGCCATTAGCACCACCCACCTCCAGAATTCTTATTTATCATCTCAAACTGAAAACTCTATACCCATCAACAACTCCCCATTGCCTCCTCCCCCTTCCGCTATCCCCATACCTCCCAGTCCTTGATAAACACTATTCTACTTTCTTCTCTATAAATTTGATTGTTCTAGGTACCTTGTATAAGCTGAATTATACTATATGTGTTCTTTCGTATCTGGCTTATTTCACTTAATAGAACGTTTTCAGAGTTCATCCATGTTGTAGCAGGTATCAGAATTTCATCGCTTTTTAAAGCCAAAGGATATTTCATTGTATGTGTAGACCATGTTTTGTTTATCCATTCTTCCACTGATAGACATTTGTTTCTACCTTTCAGCTATTGTGAAAAATGCTGTTATGAATGTTCATGTACAGGTATCTGTTCCAGCCTCTGCTATCAATTCTTTGGGGTATATGCCTACTGGATCATAAGGTAATTCTGTGTTTAAATTTCTTGAGGAAACACCATACTGTTTTCCACAGTGACTGCACCATTTTACATTCTCAGCAGCTATACACAAGGGTCCAATTTTTCCACCTCCTGGTCAACACGTGCTATTTTCTGTTGTTATTGTCGTTGCTTGTAATAGCCATCCTAATGGACAGAGGGTGGTATTGAATTGTGGGGTTGATTTGCATTTCTCTAATAATAAGTGATCTGGAGCATTTCCTCTTGTGATTATTCACCATTTGTGTATCATCTTTGAAGAGATGTAAATTCAAGTCCTTGGCTCATTTTTTAGGTAATACAGGTAATCTGTATCTTTGTTATTGAGTGGTTGGGAGTGAATTCTTTACATATTCTGGATATTAGCCCCTTATCAGATACATGGTTTGTAAATATTCCTTCCCATTCTCTGAGTTGTCTTTTCACTCTCTTGATAATTTTCATTTTTATAAAGTCTCATTTACCTATTTTTCTTTTGTTCCCTGTTCTTTTGGTGTCATATCCAAGAACTCATCATCAAATCTAAAGTCAGAACGCTCTTCCTGTATGTTTCTTTTCCTTTTTTTTTGGCCACACTGCGTATCATGTGGGTTCTTATTTTAGCTCCCTGACCAGGAATTGAACCCATGTCCCCAGTGAAAGCCCTCTGAACCACCAGAGAATTCCCTTTCTCTGTTTTCTTCTAAGAGCTGTGTAGTTTTAATGTAAATTTAATTTAAAACTACAGTACTTTGGCCACCTCATGCGAAGAGTTGACTCATTGGAAAAGACTCTGATGCTGGGAGGGATTGGGGGCAGGAGGAGAAGGGGATGACATTGGATGAGATGGCTGGATGGCATCACTGACTCGATGGACGTGAGTCTGAGTGAACTCCGGGAGACAGTGATGGACAGGGAGGCCTGGCGTGCTGCGATTCATGAGGTCGCAAAGAGTCAGACACGACTGAGCGACTGGACTGAACTGAACTGAATTAATTTATTTATTTGGCTGAGCCACGCGGCATGTGGGGTCCTAGTTCCCCAAGCAGGGATCAGAACTCTGTCCCCTGCATTGGAATCATGGAATCTTAATCACTCACCCACCAGGGAAGTCCCAAGGCATTTTATTTTTAAACTTCAAATCGTTCTTAGGTTTTGAGAAAAATAAAAAATAAAAAAACTTATAAAACACATTTAATTGTTTAGAACTTTGCGGCTGGAGCTTTAGCAAAATAGTTTGATTTTATAAAAATTCCAGGGGACTGCGCTGGCAGTTTAGTGGTTAGGAATCCATGCTTCCACTGTAGGGGGCACAGGTTCAATCCATGGCTGGGGAACTAACATCTCACATTCCGTGCAGTGCAGTCAAAACTTTTAAATAATTTAAAAATTCTAAAGGAAAAAATTTCTAAAGAAAGAAATGAAAATCATTTTAAAAACTCTGCCTTTCAGCTAAAACAAGAAATACTGAAATGTGTTCTCTAAACCTGAAGGTTCCTTACAAAAATTAGTATTTCAACAAGTCATAGGTGGGAGATGACATTAAAAAAAAATTATAGTTAAGTAGGGGAAAACCTTCCAGAACCACATATTTCTAGTTTAGCTAGACGTATCCCCACCTTGGCTTTTCTCCCCTCTCTAAAGTTTAGAACCAGTAATGTTTCCTGCAAAGGAAATCAACAAAGGGATAGGTACATAGAGGCAATTCACTTTTTAAATGTCTTTCCTGCACTAAGTACTATTATGCCTTACAACCAATTAAGGAAGAAGAATTTCCCCAAATTATCAGGCTCTTTGGCTCTGGCTATTTCTGCTGCTTGTCCAGAAATGCTTTGGGTCTGAACAAGCCTGGCAAAACCTCCTCGCCTATGGATAATCATTAACCAGCATATCAAATCCCCATCATTTACAATCAGATGACGTTGACTTTCCCTTCCCAGAACTACAGCCGGAGAAAAACAGGGCAGAACAAGTTAAAAGCAAATTTAATTTATTCTGATTTTCTATAACTGGACAACTTGGGCTTTCTTTCCTCATTTCTCCCAAGAAATAGTCCAAATGATTATACAATTAGTTATCATATCCCAAATTAATAACAAATTGATGAAAGGCTGGAAAATGAAACAAAAAGTCAATAATAAGCCAACACACATTTGTTAGATTCAGTATTTATGATGTGTTTAGCAATGATGCCAAAATTTTATATTTTATTAGCTGAATTTGGCTCTAAACTTTCTACAGAGAAATTCAACTTCAATATCTCCTGCTTTAGATCTTGGCAAATATTTAATCAGCATGCTGAGAAAACAAACAGCATCTCCAGCCTCCAGCCCTCCTCTTTCTCCTTCGTGGTTTGTATGTTACTCTCTGCTTAAAGAGCAAGCAGGCCAGGTTCTCGACCTGCTCCTTCTCCAAACTTCACTGGCTCTGTAGTTGGTGGGCAGTTAGGAAGAAATATGAGTTCCAGGTATTGGATCAAATGCTTAATTAATAGTAGCATCAGGATTAAAATATTTGGAATTGCCCAGAAAACAGCTGTGGGTGGCTGAAGCACCAACCTTCCGAATTCTGAGTCATCTCGGTGGAATGGACTACAGCATAAATATGTTCGCACCCACTGAATTTATGTCAACCTCTGGAAATTATCTTGAACCAAACAGGGATCTCATTGCATTGGCCCTCAGGCTTACCCTCCTGGAGAAAAAAACCTCTCTCTGTGGGAAGAATTTGACATATTTGCCAGGAACTCTGAACCATCAGGAAACTTTAAAGAAAAGTTCATATAAAGTGGAGGTGGGATGAATTGGGGGATTGGGGTTGGCATATGTGCACTGCTGCTGCTGCTAGTCGCTTCAGTCGTGTCCGACTCTGTGCGACCCCATAGACGACAGCCCACCAGGCTCCCCCGTCCCTGGGTTTCTCCAGGCAAGAACACTGGAGTGGGTTGCCATTTCCTTCTCCAATGCATGAAAGTGGAAAGTGAAAACTGAAAGTGAAGTCGCTCAGTCGTATCCGACTGTTTGAGACCCCATGGACTACAGCCTACCAGGCTCTCCCGTCTGTGGGATTTTCCAGGCAAGAGTACTGGAGTGGGGTGCCATTGCCTTCTCCGATATGTACACTACTATGTATAAAATAGAACCTACTGTGTAGCAGAGCGCTCTACTCAATGCTCTAGAGTGACCTAAATGGGAAGGAAATACAAAAAAGAGGGGATACACGTTTATGTATCACTGATTCTCTTTGCTGTACAGCAGAAACTAACACAATATTGTAAAGCAGCTATACTCAGATAAATTTTTAAATAACCAAAAAATGCGTGAAAAATAAATAAAAGAACAGTTCATGTTTCTGTAAGTGTTTTCTATCAGATGAAAGCTTTTGCTGAGGGCTATCTTAGAGTCTTCTTCAACCGTCCAGCTTTATTGCAAAAAGATACTTTCTTTTTAGCTTCCCGGGGTCTTCATCGTTGCATGGGCTTTTCCTCTAGCTGGGCAAGCGGGGGCTACTCTCTAGCTATGGTGCTTGGGTCTCTCACTGCGGTGGCCTCGCTTGGGGAGCACAAGACCTAGGGTGCAAGGGCATCAGGAGTTGCAGCTCCCGAGCTCTAGAGCACATGCCCAGTAGTTGTGGCGAATAAACTTAGTTGCTCCACGGCATGACTGAACCTGTGTCTCCTACATTGGCAGGTGGATTCTTTACCAGTGAGCCACCAGGGAAGCCCCTAAGACATGTCTCATAAGGAACTGAGATACTGGCAGCTGGTGCTGGTAGCTAAACACTGCTCCATTATTTATGCACATAAATCAGCTCTGAACTTTCCATAGCCCTTTGCTCTTGTGATATCCTTCTACCATTATATTTATGGCCTGACTCCCTGTAATATAACTTCACTTGTGCTCAAGGAATCAAATGCATTATAATATTAATATGAGTAAAATTACATTAATAACAAAAACATTAAAAGTAAAATGTTTGCATACCTATCATTATTAAATTGCTTCCTCCACTGAGTTGATTGTTAATGTAAATATATATATACATATATGTACATTTAGAAGGAAGGGAAGTCACTCAGTCGTGTCCGACTCTTTGCGACCCCGTGAACTGTAGCCCACCAGGCTCCTCCATCCTTGGGATTCTCCAGGCAAGAATACTGGAGTGGGTTGCCATTTCCTTCTCCAGGGGAACTTCCCAACCCAGGGATCGAACCCAGGTCTCCCGCATTGCAGGCAAATGCTTTAACCTCTGAGCCACCAGGGAAGCCACCATTTTTATTGGTTTTTATCCTTAGTTTAGCATTAATGTCTCAGTCTTAAGAGTTATTTGAAGGAAAAAAGTGTATGTGTATGTGTGTATGTGTGTGTGTGTGGTGAGGGTGGGCAGGGGCTGAACAGATCACTGAGATTACATAGATAATCAATAGTAGAACCAGGACTAGAGTATATATTCTTCCTTCAATTTGCTCCTTGACATAGACAAAAAGTAATCAAAGTAACCCGTTACCCAGAGTAAAATAAAACCAGACTCTCTAGGCAAAGAGCATTTACTGTTCCCCACTGCTGATTTTTTCCCCAGGACTCAACATCTTCCTCTGTTAATAATATAGCATTTCTTTGCAGTTGAGAGTTGACTTTAATTAGCTTTGCACTAGGTTGGTCTTCTTTTCACTTCCACATGGTGGCAGCCTGCTGAAAATTCTTATTGTTCCTGGTGCTAAACTATACTTAAGTTAAGCACAAGGAGAATCTGAATCTGATGTAAGTCTGTCCATCTTGTGTTCTGTAGAAAGTTCTAGTTGTATAAAGATCCCTCTATATATAACCCAGTGTTACCAGTAACACTTTCTTCAGCATTTGCTCTATACATAACCCATTGTTACCAGTAACACTTTCTTCAGCATTTGCTCAAATACAGTATGAAAGAGAAGCTCTCTGCATGACCTGTAAACTCATTTTGAGAGCTGAATATGAACTACTCCAGACTTCATCTAACCACATCATGCAAAGGAAAGCAAAACTCCTCTATATTGAAGTTCCCTTGTCTGTTACATTAGGAAGTTGGACTCAATTGCCTCAAACCATTTTGAGCTCCATGAAAGCTGATTTTTACTTTCTGTAATGTTTTAAGAACTTATAACCACAGAGATGGAGCCTATCTTTAGAAATTTACTTACACAATTGCTCCTAATGGGATTTCTCCCTTTCAGAAGAGGCTTCTAACTTCCCATGTTCCAACTTTCCTTACCCAGGGTACTTAGAGATGGCTTTGTATATATTAAATAATCCATAGAATGGCTCATACCTTATAAAATAAAGCAAGAAGTTAAATGTCTTTTGGAGGTTTCTAAAGAAGTCAGAGTTACAGTCCAAATTTATAAAGAGTTCCAGGGCTTCCCTGATAGTTCAACTGGTAAAGAATCCACCTGCAATGTAGGAGACCTGGGTTTGATCTCTGGGTTGGGAAGACTCACTGGAGAAGGGAACAGCTTACCTACTCCAGTATTTTGGCCTGGAGAATTCCATGGACTGTATAGCCCATTGGGTTGCAAAGAGTCAGACACTACTGAGTGACTTTCACTCACCAAGTCTGATGTTAAATACTATGTTTTTATTTAGAGATATGCTGCACAGATGATCATTCTCCTTCCTTTATCTAGTGAATAGAGAACTAGATCTGGTTGACTGTTTATATTTCTTGTTAAATGAAAATGCAAGAATCCTGTCCCAGCATGAGTCAGTCTAATGACGTTTGCCGAGTGAAAAATAGCTACACTTTCCAAAGGAGGAATATGAGGAAATATAAAGGAAATAAAAAATTTATATCCTCCAGAAAAGGCAAATATCATGTGGTATTGCTTATATGTGGAATCTTAAAAAAAATGGTACAAAAGAACTTATTTACAGAATGGAAATAGAGTCACAAATATAGAAAAACTTGTGATTACTAGGAAGGAAGGTTGGGGGGGATAAATTAGGAGATTGGGATTAACATATACACACTACTATACTGAAAAATAGATAATAAGAACTTACTGTGTAGCACAGAGAACTCTTCTAAGTACTGTGTAATGACTTATATGAGAAAAGAATCTAAGAAAGAGTGGATATATGTATGTGCTGTGTGCTGCGCGCTGTGCCTAGTCGCTTAGTTGCGTCTGACTCTTTGTGACCTCATGGACTATAAGCCTGCCAGGCTCCTCTGTCCATGGGGATTCTCCAGGCAAGAATACTGAAGTGGATTGCCATGCCATACTCCAGGGGATCTTCCCAGGGATTGAACCCAGGTCTCCTGCATTGCAGGCAGATTCTTTACCATCTGAGCCACCAAGGAAGCTCACACACACATATATATATAATATATATATATACTGCTGCTGCTAAGTCGCTTCAGTCTTGTCCAACTCTGGGCAACCCCATAGACGGCAGCCCACCAGGCTCCCTCGTCCCTGGGATTCTCCAGGCAAGAACACTGGAGTGGGTTGCGATTTCCTTCTCCAATGTATGAAAGTGAGAAGTGAAAGTGAAGTCGCTCAGTCATATCTGATTCTTAGCGACCTCATGAACTGCAGCCCACCAGACTCCTCAGTCTGTGGGATTTTCCAGGCAAGAATACTAGAGTGGGGTGCCATTGCCTTCTCTGATATATATATATATATATATATATAAAACAATCATTTTGCTCTACGGTAGAAACTAACCAGCATGTATGCATGCTAAGTTGCTTCAGTTGTGTCCAACTTTGCAACAGTATGGACTGTAACCCACCAGGCTTCTCAGTCCATGGGATTTTCCAGGCAAGAATACTAGAGTGGGGTGCCATTGCCTTCTCTGATATATATATATAAAACAATCATTTTGCTCTGTGGTAGAAACTAACCAGCATGTGTGCATGCTAAGTTGCTTCAGTTGTGTCCGACTTTGCAACAGTATGGACTGTAACCCACCAGGCTCCTCTGTCCATGGGATTCTCCAGGCAAGAATTCTGGAGTGGGTTGCCATGCCCTCCTCCTGGGTATCTTCCTAACCCAGGGATCGAACCCAGGTCTCTTAAGTCTCCTGCATTAGCAGGAGGGTTCTTAATCACTAATGCCACCTGGAAAGCCCAGGAACTAACACCACATTGTAAATCAATTATACTTCAATAAAATTTGCTTTTAACATCTATCTCTTCTTGGCAGCTTTCAATCCATAAACAGAATACAAGTAAAGACTTGTTTTATCTAAGATGCTGAAATTCACAACTAAGCATAGTAGTTAGTGACCCTGTAGAAAGTTAATATTATGTGACTATGGTTGGTGGGGTGACTGAAGATGTATGGGGATGAGAAAGAGAAATTCTTTTCTAATAGAGTGAGTTTTAAAGACAAGGAGGGACATGGTTAGGTGAGAGGAAGATGGGAGTTCTCAGGCAGAGGAACTGTGTGGGTATGGCTCTGAGATAGGAGAATGCCAAGAAAGAATTCGTAATTCAATTGAGAAGGAATCATAGACTTGCCTTCCAACATTGGCTGATTTTATTTGGCTGCACTGGTCCTTAGTTGTGACACATGGGATCCTTGTTGTGACATGAGAGATCTTTAGTTTCAGCATAGATGAAACCATGGATCACCAGGAATGGAACCCCTGCCCACTGCATTGGGAGTTCAGAGTCTTAACCCCTGGACCACCAGGGAAGTCCCTTGATATCTATATTACCTCTCACTTATTTACTCATATAGGAAATACTAAGTGTACTACGCAACATCCATTGGACTTGATATAATTAACTAACTGAAAATATCATTACTATGATGATGATTTACCAATAAATAGCCTCTCTTTCCAAATCCGTTCTTACCATCTCTTATCACCCATTGTTTTGATCCGAGCATCCTTCCACTTCTTCATGGAAGGAAGTCTTTAAGTTCACTCTGTCAGAAATCAACAGAACAGTTAACTGGTCAGGCATTCCCCATAGAATCCCAGAGGATGGCCAGTTAGCCCCTCAGAGTCAGGTCTCATACTGTAACCCTGGAGAGTGGCTTTTCGGAATAGTGTTCTGATCATTCTCCCCTGTTTTGTCCATAAGAGTGAGGCAGAGTTCTAGAACCTCAGAGTGTACCCCAAGGCTATTCCCTATCTGAATAGACAGCATCCTTTCAACTTTCTTTTCCTCCTGCACCATTTCTCCCCTCTCACACATAGTTTTTCCATTCTTTTTAAACTTTTAGCATTTATAGGGAATGGGCTCACATGTGTAAAGCAAAAACCCAATTAGAATTGACTGGGGATTGGTTACCTAAAGCAATAAGAATCCAAGAGGTAAGTAATCGAAGGCTTGCTCTGAGGAACTAGGCATCTTTTATTCTCCTACTTCTTTATTCCTTAGCACCGATGGCTGCAGTCCCAAACGTTCTACACATTCCAAGTAGAAAGAAGCGAGAAGGAGATGATGTCTGTGTCTCACTGTCCAAACGAAGTCACATGGCTGTGTTAATTACCAGGGAATCTGAGAAGGCAAGGACTTCAGTAAAGGAAAGTCTAGGGAAGAGGGGGCTGGGGCCAGTGATAAGTATGCCCCTGCCACAGACTCTAGCTCCAAAGTCCTACATGCCCTTTATTATTCCTCTGCTTGAGCTGTCAGTCATTATCAGACACGTCTGTCATTGCAGTTGGATGGATTGAGTATATGTGTTTGGCAGTAAGGGCTGCTCTGACCAAGGCTTGAAAAGAACCTTCAAAGTGATCAGTTTCAGAACAGAACATGTAAAAAGTGCTCAGAACTCTCCCTCTGAAGATGGACCTCTTCCTAGCATTTTTTCCATTATCTATTAATAGTACAAGAAAAACGTGTGTTGCCTTTCCACGCTGAAGCTACAGTGGAAAATGTCACTTTCCATCTAGTCTCAGGAAGTGTCAAACTAGGTAAGAGGAAGAGATTGGAAATAGAATCACTCTTCTGTGCTTAATACTTTCATTTGGGTCCATAATCATCCCTTTCAACAGGTATAAATCTTAAGTCCTTACCTTATTCTTGCTTTAAGAATAAGTCCTTATTCTTTTTATCTTTCTACCCTCACAAATATTTCCTTCCTCTAATTTTTCTAATGTTGTTATGGGCATACCATTCAGCCATTCAGTCTGCAAAGCTGGCAATTTCTCCATCACATACTTCCCTACCACCAACACGTTTACAGTCTAGCTGGTTCTTCTTTCTAATATCTCTTTTATCTTTTCTTTCCATTCCCTTTGCTACTGTGCAGTGGCAGGCATACCCAAATTATCGCTCTCTTTAAAATGTAAGCCTAAAAACAAACTCAAAAGCAATTCACCTGTTTCTCCCACCCTTTACCACCTCCCTGTGGCAACCACCAATCTGTTCTCCTGCATTTTTGAGCTTGGTTATATGTGTTTCTCATATAAGAGAGATTATATGGCATTTGTCTTTCTTGGTCTGACATTTCACTTAGCGCAACACCCTCAGGGTCCCTCCATGCTGATACAAATGGCAAGATTTCTTACTTTTCTCCTGGCTGAGTAGTAATCTGCTGCATGTGTAGAAACCACAATTTCTTTATCTATCATCCACTGATGGGTACTTCCATATCTTGATTATGGTAAATAATGCTGTAGTGAACACTGATGTGCAGTCATCTTTTAAAATTAAGCTTTTGTTTTCTTTAGATAAATATTAAAAAGTGGACCTGCTGGATCATAGGGATCCAGTGGGATCATCTATTTTTTAATTTTCTAAGGAGCCTCCACACTCTTTTCCATAGTGACCGCAGCAATTTACATTCCTATCAATAGTGTATGAGGGTTCTGTCTTAGACAGCCAAGATCTTTTAAGTGAAGATGGATCTGTTAAGTCATTCAAAGTCCTCTTTTTAGAATCGGCATACTTATGATGAATCATTTGTGGTTTCCTGGATTTGATTTTTGTCACGTGAAGAAAGAACTTATGTACATTGTGAAACAAGTACAGAACCCATCTAGATTTCAGTGACTTTGCCTTGGTCATTTGCTGTTGTTTCCAGATTTGATAAGTTGTTTTGTTACCAACTCATCTCTGTGTAGACCCTCAGAAATATTCAATAAGCTAAGAAAAACCAACCACTTTTGTTTCTGTACTCATATGACATTGGTTTATACCATGTTTAATCAGAATCTATGGAGTATGTTTCCAGATAAGAATGAGCACACTTCTGTCTCTAAACAGAACACACAAAGCAGCTATTTGTCCAAAAAGTAAATAATGGCAGAATTTGAAGGAAAAAGCCTAGAATTTGGAATATCACTGGCTGCAGCATTGCTAAATTTACTACATCTTTTTGTCTGGTCTTCCCAAGGCTTAGACCCACAAGCGGGCAAAGTTGTAGAAGCTGGCAGCTGAGTGGTTATCGAGAGCCCCATCTTTCAGATGTGAGAACCAAAATGGGAGTTCAAGAAACTGGAAAGTATTGGGATATCTGGAAGAGAGGACTGCTCAGGAAAGTGACCCTATAAATTTACTCCTGAATCCTGAGCTCATGCCAAAGTAGAACATACTCGGATCTGTCTAAAGTCAACGTTTAAATTTAATAGACAGGCTACCTGCCCGCATCGCAGATTGGCTGCTGGAGAATGCACACGTGGAACAGGCTTAAAGAGCACTTCAAAGATATGGAAACTGATCTGGCATTAAAAACATAGCCCACTGGAGGTGAGTTAGAGATTGTGACCTGAACCTAACCAGACCGATTGCCTACTAAAACAAAAATAGCAGCCTTCATTTTCCGTATAACTTAAACAAGATCCAGAATCGTATAATATTCGAAAGGTCAAAAATGCAATAAAAAATAACTTGCTATCAAAGAATCAGGAAAATCTCACTTTGAATTTAGGAAAAGAGAGTTCAGTTCAGTTCAGTCACTCAGTCGTGTCTGACTCTTTGCAACCCCATGAATCACAGCACACCAGGCCTCCCTGTCCATCACCAACTCCCAGAGTTCACCCAAACCCATGTCCATCGAGTCAATGATGCCATCTAGCCATTTCATCCTCTGTTGTCCCCTTCTCCTCCTGCCCCCAACCCCTCCCAGCATCAGGGTCTTTTCTAATGAGTCAACTCCTCTTGTGAGGTGGCCAAAGTATTGGAGTTTCAGCTTCAGCATCAGTCCTTCCAATGAACACCCAGGACTGATCTCTTTTTAGGATGGACTGGTTGGATCTCCTTGCAGTCCATGGGACTCTCAAGAGTCTTATCCAACACCACAGTTCAAAAGCAACAATTCTTTGGTGCTCAGCTTTGTTTATAGTCCAACTCACATCCACACATGTAGCAGATGCCAAAGATGAGTAACATGGATGTTAGAATTACCTGGTAAAGACTTTGAAGGTGAAGTCGCTCAGTCATGTCCGACTCTTTGCGACCCCGTGGACTGTAACCTACTAGGCTTCTCCGTCCACGGGATTCTCCAGGCAAGAATACTGGAGTGGATTGCCATTTCCTTCTCCAGGGGATCTTCCCGACCCAGGGATCGAACCCGGGTATCCTGCATTGGAGGCAGACGCTTTAACCGCTGAGCCACCAGGGAAGCCCATGGTAAAGACTTTAAAGCAGCTATTATTAAATGTCTTTAAAAAGAGATCACGAACACATTTGAATCAAATAGAAAGTTCTCTGCAAGAAGAGAGAAGATATAAAGAAGAACCAAGAGGGAATTTTAGAACTCAAGAATACAGCAACTGAAATAAATAGACTCGCTTGCTGGGCTCAAGAGCAGAATGGAGATAATAGAACTGGAGCCAATGGACTCGAAGACAGATCAATAGAAATTATGCAGTCTGAACAACAGGGAAAAGAATTGAGAGAAAAAAGGACTTGGCCTTGGGAACCTGTGGAATATTAACAAAAGGTTTAACTTTGACTCATTGGAGTCCAAGAAGGAAAGAGGTATGAGTGTGGTGCTGAACATATATTTGAAGAAATGGTGGCTGTCACTTAATCAAAAAAGTTTTTGTAGATGGCAAATGAGCACATGAAAAGGTATTCAATATCTTTAGTGATTAGTGAAATGAAAATTAAAACCACGATGGGATAATACCTCAAATCTATTAGAATGGCTTTAAAAATACCAACAATGGAATTGGAATGGAGGTCAATGGAATTTTCTGGTAGACCTATTGTGGCATACTAATCTATACATACAATGTAATATGTCAGAATTCATACAGCTGTACCTCCTAAAAGCAAGTTTTAATAGTCTATACTTGAAAAGGAAAAAAAAAATGTATAATTACAATAAAAGGCTCATGGGCATCTGCCAGAATTACAGAGAGAAGGGAGAGGATTGGATAATTTGGAGATTTGGTTAAATGGAGGTCTGTTAAGAGAGCTTCCCGTAGTTCCAAAATTTTACCCTTTCTTCAGAAAATACATTCTGATTTTTTTAATTCTCTAGATTAAAAAAAAATCCATATAACTGTCTTTTATCTTTAATTACTGAAAATCAGTAACACTTTTTCAGGGCACACGAGCTCACAGATATACTTCCCACATGGGCTGTTTCAAACTCTGACCCAATTCAAAGTTCTCAGTTCCTCCTCACTGTTCTCACTTAAAGGTAATGACCTCTGCTACCCTCTTGTCAGGGGAGAGGGGGCGGGGGACAGCTTATGGAGTGCTAGGATGGCTAAATCCCATGGACGGAGGAGCCTGGTGGGCTGCAGTCCACGGGGTCACTAAGAGTCGGACACGACTGAGTGACTTCACTTTTGCTTTTCACTTCCATGCATTGGAGAAAGAAATGGCAACCCACTTCAGTGTTCTTGCCTGGAGAATCCCAGGGATGGGGGAGCCTGGTGGGCTGCCGTCTATGGAGCCACACAGAGTCGGACACGACTGAAGTGACTTAGTGGCAGCAGCAGCAGTATGGCTAAGATCTCCATTGACTGGAAGAAAGCTGCCAGCTCTGAGCATCAATGTTTCAAGAGTTCACTGACTTCACAAAACACACAATGGATGATGGAATGAATCAAGAGCTTCATGGGACCATTTATTTGCATGGAAGCATTACTTGGAAAAATAATGTTGAATATAGCCTCTAATGAGGCCAGATCTTGAGAAAGTTCCTTCTGAGTCAGATCAAGAGACCCTCACCATGAAAACTCTGGCTAACGTTACATCTTCTTATTTCCCTGTTTCGTCTTTTCTTTCTCCAAAAGTCTCAAAGAGTAGACCCTTCTCAAAGGTTAACCATCCTCTGTGTGCTCTGAATTCTAGCAACTTATCAAAGTCAAAAATCTCCTCTTGTCCAATGGAACCCATTTTCATATGCTCCAAAACCATTTATCCTTGTGTAATCATTTCTGGTTACCCTTAGATCATTTTCAAATGGATGAAGAACTGTGGGGACATATTTTCATGATTCATCTGTTTGTTGAAACATTCTTCAGCTACTTCATTCAGAAGAAACAAACACTTTTCCTATCTTTTTTTTATTATTTCCTATCTCTTTCTATTATTGCTTTACTCAAGAGGCTTTCTAATCAATATGTAGAAATTTCATCTTAGTATGATATGTTATAAAGAGTATTTCTGTCTAGTTAAGTCAGTGTATGGAATCTCATGCCATTTGAGCTGTATAGAACCAGCACCATAGAATGGAATGTCCTTGAAGATCCTCGTGTCGAAAGTTTCCCTGTATGGCCATTGGCATTTGAAGCATAGGGTGGAGGAGAAATCAGTTAGCACCAGTCCATGACTGTAGCATTTCTTCTGTTTCTGCGGAACACTTTGAGGTTGTGACTTTTACCTCATGAGAGGAAGCTGTAGGAAGAAGTCTTGAACTGAGGAAGTGGAAAGAAATCACAAGAAATGCCCACTGTCTCAATTGTCTCTAGTGGTCCCATCCCTGAACTGAAAGGAACCCAATATTAATCTGTTAGGAGGCAGGGCATGGAGTCTGTGTGGCCAAGAATGGATACTGTGTGATGGCTGGGAGCCACTGGTCCTCCCTTCCCATACACTTTACACCTACTCACCAGCATTGCTTGGCAGTCTGGACTTTGAGCTCACCAAATTCAAGTCTGGGCTCATGTGGAAGATAATAATGATACTAGCAAGGACATTAGGCAAAGCATGAGAATGACAACAAAGTTCCGAGTGAAACACTGTGTGCCCACTTTTTAAATTAAGTATTTTGCATGGTGATATCTAAGAGTCACCACTAGCTAATGGTGACAAGTAGCTTTCTGAAAAAATAGAGAAGCAACTTCACTTCTGAGTTGACACCTTGATAATTTATATTCTCTTGCCCCACCTGCCTTGTTTCATCTAGAGGAAAAAACATTTCCTCTTTTCCCCACTCTCTTTCCCCCTCCTTTAAAAAAATAACAAAACCTGATCTGTCATTAACAAGGCAAATGAAGGACTGATACCTCAGAATATTTAGTGCTGTTCAGTTGCTAAGTCATGTCTGTTAGGAGGCAGGGCATGGACGTGTGGACCTTCTTTAACCCTGTGGACTGCAGCATGCCAGGCTTCCCTGTCCTTCACTGTCTCCTGGAGTCTGCTCAGATTCATGTCCATTGAGTTAGTGATGCCATCCAACCATCTTATCCTCTGTTGCCCTTTTCTACTCCTGCCCTCAATCTTTCCCTGCATCAGGGTCTTTTCCAATAAGGCGGCTCTTCGAATCAGGTGGCCAAAGTATTGGTGTTTCAGCTTCAGCATCAGTCCTTCCAATGAATATTCAGGGTTGATTTCCTTTAGAATTGACTAGTTTGTTCTCCTTGAGGTCCAATAGACTTTCAAGAGCCTTCTCCAGCTCCACAGCATCAATTCTTTGGTACTCAATCTTCTTTATGGTCTAACTTTCACATCTGTACATGACCACTGGAAAAACCATAGCTTTGACTATACGGACTTTCGTTGGCAAAATGATGTCTCTACTTTTTAATATGCTGTCTCAGTTTGTCAAAGATTTTCTCCCAAGGAATAAGTGTCTTAATTTGGTAGCTGCAGTTACCATCTGCAGTGCTTTGGGGACCCAAGAAAATAAAATCTTCGCTGTTTCCAGTTTTCTCCATTTGCCATGAGCTGATAGAACCGGATGCCATGATCTTAGTTTTTTGAGTGTTGAGTTTAAGCCAGCTTTTTCACTCCCCTCTTTTACCCTCATCAAGAGGCTCTTTAATTCCTCTTCATTTTCTGCCATTAGAATATTTATTATGTCCTTAGTCTGTGTAAGTCACTTTTAGATTTTGGGGCTACAGTCTACAAAGATTCCGTCATTCCTGCCCTTCTGAAACTCACCTCCTAGAATAGTCTTTCTCTATGCTTTTTCATGCTTACCCCCGACCCAAGGAAATTTATTAGAAATTTTTTTTCCCCCCGGGACTTCCCTGGTAGTCCAGTGATTAAGAATCTGCGTTGCAATGCAGGGGACGCAAGTTCAGTTCCTGGTCAGGGAACTAAGATCCCCCATGTCACAGAGCAACTAACCCACATTGTAACTAAAGATCCTGCGTGACACAACAAAGGTGCCACTTGCTGCAACGAAGACCCAATGAAGCCAAATAAGTAAATATACTTTGAAAAAAAAAAGTCTTTTTCTAATTGGCTCCACTGTGCAATTTTAATACTACAGATATTCTGTATCTCCGTTTAAGTATTGTGTTTAATACCATAGCTATATTGGAAGTCTGTTTATGTATTGTGCATATTTTTGCTTTAGACATAGAGGAGTTTTTTTTTTTTTTGCCTCTCCAGGAACCAGTTTTTATCCTTTTGCAGGTGATATTGCATATTCCCTGTGAAAAATGCATACCACAAGAGAAAGAGAAATAAGACAACAAATGAGAAAAATAATTGTGATGAATAAAATAAAGGGCATTAAAGGGACTAAAAACTGAGCTGTGTTACATTGGATACTGACACCCAGTTGCTTGCTACAGTCTCTCCTTATTCTTCTTTTTTCTCTACCTCAGTTGGACTGGGAATGAAGGACTGTTTCATTACCCCTGTGCGAGCAATGGGTATGGATGCTCGAAGCTTCCTGGTCCCATTTTCCCTGAAGCCTGGTGTTTAAATCTCCCATCAGAAACTGAAAAAGAAAAAGAAAGACTGAATGTAATCCACAATGTACAGATAATTTCTCTCTACCTCTCTTTCAAATAGACTCATGTTAGTCATATTGCCTACATTAAATAACCTTTACATCCCAAACAGCAAGGCTGCCAAAAGCCAGCCATTCGGGAATCCAATCTACTTGCTCATTGATTTCTGTGCAGCTTTGAATGGGCCATTATTCCTTAGTATGAGTGTGAGACTGTCAAATATGAATTTAACTTCCCATGGTCGTGGTGGAACAAAGCATGTATATTTGCATAATGCTTTCCACATAGGTGTGTTTCAACAAAATAATGAAGACAAGGTAGCCAAACAGCATAGAGCAATTTAATACTCGTTATGTGCTCAGGTTCAGGTTTCAGAGTCCAGACCGTGGTCTGTAAACTGGCAGGTAATTTAACTACTCTAAGACTCAGTTTATCCATATGTAAAATGAGAATAATGATACTGTGATAGTGGATTGTTATAAGAAATAACGTAAGTAATATATATAAATTTTTAGTATAACACATGGCATGTAGAAAACCCTCTATAAATACCTGCCGCTGTTACAACTGTTTCCATAAGCCAAGCATGTTTTGGTAATCTTACCTAGTTTTACTATTTTTCTCTTTTTTTTACCATAAAAAAATTAAAATTTGTTTAACATCAAAGCAGGATCTCTAGAATTTAATCATGAGTAGCACTTTTTAAAATGGGAACATAATTGCTTTACAGGCTTCCCCAGTGGCTCAGTGGTAAAGAATCTGCCTGCAAAGCAGGAGACACAGATTTGATCCCTGGGTAGGGAAGAGCCCCTGGAGGAGGGCGTGGCAACCTGCTCCAGTGTTCTTGATTAGAGAATTCCATGCACAGAGGAGCCTGGAGGGCTACAGTCCATAGGGTTGCAAAGAGTCAGATACCAATACGAGTGAAGCGACTTACAACTGTAGCAATTGCTTTACAATGTTTGTTCACTTCTGCTACACAGCATCATGAAAAGTCAGCCACATGTATACACACATATCCCCTCCCTCCTGAGCCTCCCTCCCACCCTCGTCATCCAGTCCTCTAGGTCATCACGGAGCACTGAGCTGAGCTCCCTGCGCTGTTCAGCAGCTTCCCCTCACTATTTCACACATGGTGGGGTTTATATGCCAATGCTACTCTCTCAATTCATACCCCCCACTTCTTCGCCAAGTCCACAAGCCCATTCCCTACTCCTGCATCTCTATTCCCGCCCTGCTAATAGTTCATCAGCATCATTTTCCTAGATTCCATATATACGTTAATACATAATATTTGTTTTCCTCTTTCTGATTTACTTCGCTCCTGATCTGCCTTTTAGTTATCCTTGCTCTTCAGTTCCATTTGTTGGTGTTTTTCTAAACTAATCTGTTCTTTTCTTTTCCTTTGGCTGCCTAATTACAGTTTATAATTCTAATTGTTGCTATCCTTCATTCAGTGCTATGAGATGGTGAGCTAATACTAGCAGATCTACTAAGCAGTCTCTTCAAAGGCTTACACAGTTTGAGTCCTAGAATGTTTCCAAACGAAGGCTGTCTTCCCAATTCCTCCCTCAATCGGAATCAGTTCTGAGATCTCTATCCTGGCTATTAGCATTCCTATCCTGACCACTATCTTTGCTAATCCTTAGGGTCCTTTGGCCTCCTGCACAACCTTATCTCTCATCATGTCTATGTAATATTTGTGTTACGTGTTCCTGACTCTCCATGCCTCTTCCAAAACCTATCTAAGTAGTTTTCCTCAAAAGAGACTCCTGATCTGCCTTTTAGTTATCCTTGCTCTTCAGTTCCATTTGTTGGTGTTTTTCTAAACTAATCTGTTCTTTTCTTTTCCTTTGGCTGCCTAATTACAGTTTATAATTCTAATTGTTGCTATCCTTCATTCAGTGCTATGAGATGGTGAGCTAATACTAGCAGATCTACTAAGCAGTCTCTTTAAAGGCTTACACAGTTTGAGTCCTAGAATGTTTCCAAACGAAGGCTGTCTTCCCAATTCCTCCCTCAATCGGAATCAGTTCTGAGATCTCTATCCTGGCTATTAGCATTCCTATCCTGACCACTATCTTTGCTAATCCTTAGGGTCCTTTGGCCTCCTGCACAACCTTATCTCTCATCATGTCTATGTAATATTTGTGTTACGTGTTCCTGACTCTCCATGCCTCTTCCAAAACCTATCTAAGTAGTTTTCCTCAAAAGAGCGGCTCTTCTCAGATGCCAGACATACACTCAACCACAAAGGAAAAGACATTCATCATGTTTAGGGCCACTTGGCATGTTTAAACATGCTTCCTGTGTCTGGGGAATTCCCCATAGTTTGCTTAGCCTACTTAGTTAGGGTTCAGGGATTCTGCCAGGGGCAGATCTTATTTTGTAGGGCTTGAAGCTAGTACAATTAAGGGAAATTTTCTTTCATTAAAAAAAGAGAAGCAAAATTATGAACTTTAGGTTTAAAAATTAAATACTTTTTTAGAATGAGAAAAAATATTTTTTTAATTAAAAAAATGACCAGTACCATACATATCACAAATCTAGAAAAACAATGTAATTTAAATTAATTGTCTAGTGCATTACTTTTATAGTTTTATTTATGATTATTTATGATTATTTTAGCTGCACAGTCCTTGATTGAATTTTTCTATGCAATGGCTTTATAATATATTTTGTAAAAGAATAGGAAGATACTTGAGACTATTTTTAGCCAAGTTGGTCAAAGCTTTTTTTTTTTTTTGATTGATGGTTTAGAGAAGTTTCTTTAAGCTTTAAAACACAGAGTTGATCACACTGTATAAATTTAGTAAGCAGGGCGGAGGAAGCAGGGTTGCAGTTACAGTATCTTTCTTATGCAAATTGTGCAGAATCTATACCATTCCTAGAACTCTCCCAGGGCCTTGGAAGGGGTCTGTGCATGTAAGGGGTCCTGAGGCTGCAGCTTCATTAGCTCCGTGGTGCATCGTCCATCTTTGCAGATGGTTAGGTTTCACCCATTAGACACAGTCATAAAGATTTCACTCCAGAAGTGAACCTTAGGAAGCAGGAGCCCTTGTAATCTACCATTTCACAACAATGACAATAGAGGTATCAGCTCTATTGGTGAAACTTGTGCTGAGTCCCTGGAGTCACTGGGGCTGTGGTCTCTGTGCCCAGCAGCAGTGAAGCCCTCTCCCCTTCAGCAGCCCTCACAGTATGATGCAGGCATGGATCCTGCTTGCATTGCCTCTAGGCCAGCAGTCTTCGAAATTCCATGAGGTACCAAACATCATTTATTAAACTTTAAAAAATGTTTGTCATAAACTCACTAGAGTAGTTTCCATTTGCAGTTTTGAATCCTGACTAATGCAGAATGGAGGATTAAGGCCAAAGCTGAGGCAAGGCTGAACTTGTCAGAGATGACGGAAAGGTCCAAGGATGAAAGTGAAACAAAGCACAGTGCATGGGAGAAAGCTGGTGTCCACACAGCAGGAAAGTAAGGATGAAGGTCAAACTCAAGGGGCCCAGGCTTGAAGGCAGAAATCAGGGAACCGAAAATCTTGATCAGTGGAAGAGGAGAAAGGCAAAGGAGATTAACAAAAGGCAATAAAGGGCAGGTTGAGCCCATTTGATGGGACAGCTGTTGGGTGATATGAATGAGGGTTTCGTGGGCTTAAAAGGGCTTAAAAACAAATGGAGGCAGACATAGATATAGAGGACAACTAGTGGTTACATATAGGGAGGAGGGTAGGGGCAGTAGAGGGGTGGGGGAATAGGAGATACAAACTATTGAGTGTAAGGTAGATCAAAGATGTATTGTACACATGAGGATACTTTGTAATAACTGTCAATGGAAAATATCTTTTATAAATTATATACAATTTTACTGTACAGCACAGGGAGCTCCATTCAATATTCTGTAAACTCAGCAGTGGCTACAGGACTGGAAAAGGTCACTTTTTGTTCCAATCCCAAAGAAAGGAAATGCCAAAGAATGCTCAAACTACCACATAATTGCAACTCATCTCACATACTAGTAAAGTAATGCTCAAAATTCTCCAAGCCAGGCTCCAGCAATACGTGAACTGTGACTGTGAACTTCCAGATGTTCAAACTGGTTTTAGAAAAAGCAGAGGAACCAGAGAT
>SJYX01018845.1:81338-96601 GCA_006410675.1 Oreotragus oreotragus | reverse complement strand
CGTGTCCGACTCTGTGCGACCCCACAGATGGCAGCCCATCAGGCTCCCAATAGTTAACACTTCAGTGTTAGTTGCTCAGTCCTGTCTGACTCTTTGTGACCCCAAGGACTGTAGCCCACCAGGCTCCTCTGTCCATGGAATTTTCCAGGCAAGAATACTGGAGTGAGTAGCCATTTCCTCCACTAGGGGATCTATCCAACCCAGGGATCGAACCCCTGTCCCCTGCATTGAAGGCAGGTTCCTTACTATCTGAGCCGTCAGGGAAACCCATAGTTAACACTGTTGATTTTCGATTCCCTTTGTCAGCCCAATTGTCACCCAGTCTTTCACCTTTTCAGCTGCTGCCAATGTGTTCTGGCCACGGGCTTGACTTAGTGGTGGAGATGACCTCACTGGTTTGGAATCTCAGCCTAAGCCAATCTGCTCACCCAGATCCCTACTATTAGATGGGTGTTAATGGACTGAATTGTGAGCTTCCCAAATTCATACATTGAAGTCCTAACGCTAGTGACTCAAAACATGACCGTATTTGGAAATAGGGCCTTTAATGAGGTCCTTAAATTTAAATCAGGTTATTAGAGTTGCCTTAATTCATTATGACTTCAGACACAGACATGTACAGAGCAATGACAGTATGAAGACATGTGGAGGAGATGACCATTTTCAAGCCAAGGGGAGAGCACAGGAGAAACCAACCCTGCTGACAGCTTGATCTCAGACTCTAGTTTACAGAACTGTAAGAAAATTAATTTCCCTTGTTTAAGCCACCCAGCCTGTGGTATTTTGTTATGGCAGCTGTAGCAAACTAATACAATGGTATTGGTCTTTGGGATGGAACCCAATTTGAGCCAAAAAGGAGAGAAATTTTTTAGAAAACTTGAGGAACATAAAACCTTGGTAAAGAATCTGCCTGCCACGCAGGACACCCAGGTTTTCTCCCTGGGACAGGAAGGTCCCCTGGAGAAGGAAATGGCAACCCACTCCAGTATTCTGGCCTGAGAAATCCCTAGAACGGAAGGAGCCTGGTGGGCTATAGTCCATGGGGTCACAAAGGGTTGGACACGACTGAGGGAGGAAAATAGCATCCCTTATTTAAAGGAGATTACCTGAAGTTCTTCTTCTCAACATTGCGAGACAGGGATGTGAAGCTTGTAAATTCTTGCCATTGTTTTGTCATCAAAAATGATACTATGCCTGACAGTGAGGCAATACTCAGAGATGATCATAGCCAGGGGAAATGAGGAAACAGAAGCTGGAGTTACTTAATTAAACCAACCTCAAAACCTGCTCAGCCTCTGGACTTCCAGTTACGTGAGCCAATACACCTCTGCTTAAGCCAGCTCAGACCAACTCTTCTGTTACTTACAGTCTTTAGTGTATTTGGTTCGCTACCTATCCATTCATTTCACAGAGAGAGGCTGAAAGTGAAAGTTGCTCAGTAGCGTCCGACTCTTTAAGACCCCATGGACTACACAGTCCATGGAATTCTCCAGGCCAGAATACTGGAGTAGGTAGATGTTCCTTTCTCCAGGGGATCTTCCCAACCCAGGGATCAAACCCAGGTCTCCCGCATTGCAGGCAGATTCTTTACCAGCTGAGCCACTAGGGAAGCCCCAGAATACTGGAGTGGGTAGCCTATCCTTTCTCCAGGGGATCTTCCCAACCCAAGAATTGGGGTCTCCTGCAATACAGGCTGATTCTTTACCATCTGAGCTACCAGGGAGGCCTCTTTAAATTTAAGTGACTTGTCCGATGTACAACAGTGTAGATTAAATAACTCAAAATAATGCTCTTTTCTTAACACAATAATGCTCTTTCCTCTAGTGTTGCCGGGAGGTCACGTCTGACTCCGTGTTGGGAACGTTTCTTTGACTTGCTTTTGTTAATATAATCATACATAATGGTCTGCCTCAGAGACCCTGCCCCTCTGCCTGACTGTTAAGCGCTTTTGCTCAGAACCCTGTCAACCTGTAGATGGCAGGAAGGTAGAAATTAACATACTCCCTGCCTGAGCTTTGCCCTTCTAGAAGATATTTGCAAGATTAATGGCTTTCTTATTTTGTTCCCTCACCTTCCCCCCACCCAATGTCTCTGATGTACAAAAGAACCTGGCATCCAGACCCCAATGAGATGGTTATTTTGAGACACTATCTGCCATCTTCTCAGTCATCAAGCTCTTCGAATAAAGTCCTGTTTCTTGCCTCAACACCTCATCTCTTGGATTGAGCCAGCTTGGATTAGTAACACTAGGTTCAAGATGGAGGGTACACAGAAGTCACAGGGGTATAATATACAGCACAAGGAGTACAGTCAGTAATATTATAATAACTCTCTATGGGGACAGATGGTTACTAGACCATGGTGATCATTTCATAATGTATGCAAATGTCAAATCACTATGCAGTACAGCTGAAATTAGCATAATCTTATATGTCAACTATGTTTCAATTAAAAAAAAATAGCAAAACTTAAGAGGAAAAAAAAGAGATTGAGGGAATTCCCAGATGGTGCAGTGGTTGGGACTCCACACTCCCAATGCAGGAGGCACAGGTTCGATCCCTGGGTGGGAACTAAGATTCTGCATGCCATGCAGCTCAGCCAAAAGAATAAAGAGAAAGAAAAAAAAAGACTGAGAATACATACACAGTTGGTAGGCACATTAAGAAAAGTACCAGTAAAGTAAAGGGTTTTATAAACATGAAGAAGAAAATATTCACTTTACTCTGACAAATCCAGGAAGGCTAAATAGAGACTTAGAAGTATTAGAAAGGGAGAGAAAGGACCTGAAAATTAGCTTTCTGGTGTCAGCAGGTCAGTTTTTTGTCCTTCCCTGTAGCTTCATCTTTAGTCTCTTTAGAAGGGACTCCCCCTACCCAACTTTCTTCCCGTTTCTTTCTTTCATTGCCTTGCTATTTATGAGTTTCAAAGTGGCTCAGTGGTAAAAAAATCCATTTGCCAATGCAGGAGACACGTATTTGATCTCTGGCCTGGGAAGATCCCACATGCTCCCAAGCAACTAAACCCGTGTGCCACAACTCCTGAGCCGGCTTTCTAGAGTCAGGGAGCTGCAACTACCGAAGCTCGCAACTAGAGAAGAATATGAGCTATCAAAACAAAAATAGCAGCAGGATTTTGACTATGTGTAATTTATTAAAAAAAAAAAAACAACTTTCTATATTCTTCTCATGGGCTTCCCTGGTGGCTCAGATGGTAAAGAATCCGCCTGTAATGTGGGAGACCTGGGTTTGATCCCTGGGTTGGGAAGATCCCCTGGAGGAGGGCATGACCACTCACTCCAGTGTTCTTGCCTGGAGAATCCCCATGGACAGAGGAGCCTGGCAGACTACAGTCCACAGGGTCGCAAAGAGTTGGACCCAACTGAGCGACTATGCACACACATTCTTCTCATAGTTAGCTCTTTTTTGTCATTGTCTTTGTTCTCATGATTTCAAACTGAATTGTTTGGGGGTTTAAACTGCCTATTACCTTAAAGTACAATTGATATTATATCCAAATTCCCCTCATTATAATTGGGGGAGAATTATTATGTTTTTAGTGTCAATCTACTTGAAAACTATATTGACCACTCGTATTTTTTCTAGAAACCATAGTCTAGAAATTGGATATGAATAGTCTAGAAATTGCAGTCCAGAATTTCTGCCTCCTAGATTTAAAATCCCCAATATTAAAAAAAGAAATTCAGTATTCAGAACACCAGTCTTTGAAGTTAGCCAAAACTATTCCCTGATGCTCCAATTGATTTTGCATGTTAATATACTCTATGCCTTCTTTCTTTATACCTGAAACAAAAAAAATTATTTAAAAAAAACGTTACCTACTGGCTCAAAAGGAAAAGGAAAATGCATTTAAGTTTCATTCAACAATATTCATGCTCCACTGACTCCAGTTCAGCTTTCTTTCCCTCATTTTGTGATTCTAGTGCTACTTTTTTCATGGAGTTTTGAAGACAAGACTGAGTAAAAAGAATATGTCCTTGCTTTTTAAGTGTTGCCAGTAAGGACTAAAAAGTGTGCCACTTGGCAGCCAATGCAGCTGTAACTTTTCCCCTTCACTCTCAGTGTTCACATAACAAGGTGAACTTAATCCTCTTAACCAAGTTTTACTAACTGTGACTGGCAGAAGAAAGCTCTCTGATCTTTGCTGTTTTAAGAACTATTGCCAGTGAATAATTGCCATGTTAAATTATGTGGTAAAGAGGTTATCTTCAGTTTTAGGCTATCAAGGAGACTTTGACAAAGTGCTTTGTGTTTCCATTTGTTTTCTTGGGGTGTCATTGTCTGCTCAAAACCCCACTGTCATTTCCAATCACTGGCCACTAAGACGTTACCCAAGACTACAACAGTTTCAGTGTCATTTTGGCATCCAACAAGAAGCCTTTAGAAATCCCTGAAAATGCACAAACTTGCCCACAGATTCTAGGAAATAGCACATCAAATAAAATTTCTATCCAGGATCATCAAAAAAAAAAACATTAACAAAACAAAGGGAAACAGATTTTAAAAAACATAGTGCTTCATTTGCAGCCTATCAGCTGCAGATTTGAGATTCAGTGAACATGCCAGAAGCAGCCAGCCAGGTCTTGTGATTCACAAACACATGATGCTTCTGCTAGGAACACAGACAGGTGGATACACTCCTGATCTATTCACCAACTCTGTACTGGGATTTCAGACATATCACCCACGAGCTGGTGGAAAATGGTGCCACTTGCTTTTTTATTTTTTCCATGAATCTTTGTAGATTGAAGATCACTTTGAAAAAGGAAAGGAACCTTAAAATCAAATAGGTTGTGTGGCAGCAGCTTCAGTGTGTAGGATTTAGTTTTAGAGGATCTCAGGTGGAGCTGTCAAGCTGTTTGTGCTTCCAGGTCACTGGGAGGGTCCTTACAACATCCTATGGCTGGGGGTCCATCTTTAAAGATTCTGAATTATTGATGCAACAATTCCATTTCTAGAAGGGAAACAAAAGAGATTTTACTCTTCACTTTGTGTAATTTGTATCTTGTTTGAATGTTCTATGTTTATATTATCTTTTATTTTTTAAAATTAACTTGAGGGACTTCCCTGATGTTCCATTGGTTAAGATCCCAAGCTCCCACTGCAGGGCACAAGGGTTCAATCCCTGGTTGGGGAACTAAGATCCCACAGGCCACACAGTGCAGCTAAAAAGAAAAATTTAACTTGAAAAGCACTTGCCTTTAATACGGACTTTCTTATATGCTCCTCACTTGCTAGTGGTTATAGTTCTTCCAGGTTCTCAAAATACCAAACCCACATCGAAACAGAAATCTATCTATAGTTTTTATTGTATTGGACTGATACTATGAAGTTTTATGATAGAAACATGGATTGTAAAGTCTGGTTCTACCAGTATATAAATTTAGGTGAGTTGTATAAACTCTCTGAGTCTCAGATTCTTCAACCATGAAATGGGCACCTTAACCCTGCACCTGTTTCTTGAGGTTGAGTGAAAACTAAATGATATCCACGTAAAGCAGTTTTTACAATACTGCTTCTGTTTTATGTTTTGGAGTTTTGGCCACAAAGCATGTGGTATCTTAACTCCCCAACCAGGGATTGAACCACATCCCCTGCATTGGAAAGCGAAGATTAACCACTGGACATCCAGGGAAATCCCTAAAGCAGTTTTTATAAGGCAAGTACTCAATGGTTTGTATCCATTACTTACTCTAACCCCCATTCCTGCCCTGACATAAGGGGTAGTTTATAGTATATTTAATTCATTTATTCTTATCATCTTTTCATACAAATATATGATCTCTCATTTACAAATGTAGGAAATATATGATCACTTTCTTAGCTGAGTATCCCAGTCTGAACCCAAAGGGAAATAGTATTAATATTTGTTATATAGATGTTTATTTTGGTTAGCAAATGTTCTTTGGTTCTTTTCTGCCAGGTTTTCCTTACCACCTGCCATTTGTGTACCCATCTTTCCTCTTTGGTGTTTGTTTATATATAACCACACCTTTCACGGCTTCCCAAAGCTCAAAAGATGTTTCAGTGGGGAGTGTGTTTTTAGATAGGAGATAGATGGATCAGGAATAAACACAAGTCTTTGTTGTTGATGATGATGGTATTTTATGTTCGCCAGATAAATACACACTCCAGAAATTGAAATGCGATAAGAAGCCAGAGAGATTCTACTAATAGAGTATGTGGCCTGTGTTTGGGGCTTGATAGTTTTCCCATATACTTTACCTCATTGAACAAAGTTTAGTAACATTGTTATTTAGCATTCTCCTGCCAGCTCTGGAGAGGGTATTGGTGTCTCCTGTGGCTGGACCAGCAGCATCAGTATCACCTGGAAACTTATTAGAAGTCTAGAATCTCAGCTGCCCCTCCCCAGCTATGGAATCTGCATTTTCAATAACACCCCCACATGATGTGGGTATACAGCATAGTTCGAGAAGCTCTGACCCAGGGAACATTTAAGTCTCATCAGTTGCCTGGGATACCTGACTGTCCCGTGATGTCTTTTAGTTTCATTGAGACTGTATTCAAGGCTTCCCAGGTGGCATTAGTGGTAAAGAACCTACCTGCCAATGCAGAAGATGCAGGAGATGAGAGTTTGATCCCTGGGTCAGTATTTTTGCCTGGAGGATCCCATGAATAGAGGAGCCTGGCAAGCTGTGGTTCATACGGTGCAGAGTCTGACATGACTGAAGCAACTTAACACACACACAAAGTCAAGACCTTGACATTCAGAACAGGTTTACTACATCTTTTTTCAGTTAACTTTTAGTAGCTGACGCTCAGTTGAAAAGGTAAGACTCTTTAGTGTCATTATTCTAAATTCTTTTTCAGATAGGTTGCCTATTTCCTCTTCATTTATTTGCTCTTGTAGGTTTTTAACTTGTTCTTTCTTCTGTAACATATCTTTTTGTCATTTCACTGTATGCTTATGGCTGATTCATGTTATCCCTCAATTTAAAAAGATTGCCCCCCCCCAAAAAAAAAAAATGTAGGGTTGAATCATAGACTGAATTCTATTTGGCAAGGATACCCTCAGGACCAGACAAGTGGTTGGACTCAATGCCTTTTCTGGCCTCGTTTCGCAGTATGACTCTGTACTTCCACATTTCTCCTACAGAATCACAGGGAAAGTTAAAATGAGAGGAGTAGCCAACATAATCATGATAATCAGAAGCAGTGAGTTTACACAGTATCTCTAAATCTTAGACCAATTTCTCAATCACTGGCATAGTACCCCAGTCAGGAAACATAGATCCCACAAGCCACGTGGTGTGGCCAAAAAAAAAATAGGAAGCGTGCTCTCTGTGCTTCAGACAGTGTTCTAAGGCTTAAAAAATATCAACTCATTTGATCTCAAAACAACACTGTAAGATATGTGCTACTATCCTGGCTTTGTTATAATGAAGAGCCCAGGGCACGGAGAGGTCAAGTAACTTGCCCAGGGTCATACAGTCAGTAAATGGCTTCAGTGACACATAAGGCAGTAGGTCACTCCTCCCAGTCACCGTATCTTACCTCTGTCTCTTCTAACCAAATCCAGTGCCGAGTCCCTCCTGAGGGATTCCATCATGTCTGCCCCCCTCATATTAGCCAAATGCTTGCAAACTCATTTCCCCTCTATTTTATTAAAATTAGCATTCTCTGGTGTATTTGTTTTAGCCAGTTTCTAGGAAAAAAAAAAAACAAACAACCAGAAATCTGACTTAAACTAACTCATACCAAGGATTATTAAATCAGATTATGGCTTAACCTAGTCATCACTCCATGGGTTTTGACAGCTCCAAAGAGAACACTCACTATGTTAAAGGAATTTATCTCAGTGGTAATAATTTTCAAAATTTAGAAGGGTCAAATGGTGGTGGTTGGGGGTGGGGTGGCGGTGTCCAGCAGGAAGGACCTAAATCCCAACTATCTAGCCTCAAATCCCCAAAGTCTCCTTTTCTAGGTCAGGGTTGTGCATAAAACTTCATTTGGGAAAATAAAGGAGAGTCTGTTGCTTAAAATAATAATAAATGGACCCATTGCTTTAGTCACTTTCTGCCTTTCCTTCCCTCCCCTGCCCACCATGGGACACATCCCATCCACTTATTTCTGGATAAGAAAGCACTTAGGGATTCACAAAATGGGCAGAACACCTCTGTGGCCAAAGAACTTCCAGGGGAGATCCAGACAGTAATTTTGAGCAGATACTTTGAGCCTCTCAGCAAGGTGAAATTACACTGCAGAGGTGAATGTCTTGACAACAGGATTATTCTTTTATTTTTGTAAATTGCCACACCACACAGCACGCAGGATCTTAGTTCCCCCCATCAGGGCCTGAACTCAGTCCCAGTAGTGAGAGCACCAGGTCCTAACCATTGGACCACCAGGGCATTCCCAGAATTATTCTATTTGATGTGTGTGAGCAGGCTCAGTCGTGTCTGACTCTTTCCGATCCCACGGACTGTAGCCCGCCAGGCTCCTCTGTCCGTGGAATGCTCCAAGCAAGAATACTGGAGCGGGTTGCCATTTCCTCCTCCAAGGGATCTTCCCAATCCAGGGATCCAACCCGCATCTCTTGCGTTTCCTGCATTGGCAGGCGGATTCTTTACCACTGCGCCAGATATCTGGTGCCAGCAGCCACATTTCCTGGTATCTTGGCCTCAAACATTCTTGAGAAAGAATGGGCATGACCATTTCTGCTGGGCTTGACCGGAACAGGAAAGTGGCCAGCCATGCAGCTTTCTTCCAGTTCCCGTCAGCAAAGGCCTGGAACCTCTGGGGGTCTGGACGCCTCCCTTAGCCCCAGGCAGTTGGCTTTTCAGCCTCCCTCAGTCCTTCCTGCTAAATGGCTGAGATTGCATCTACCCAAGTGTCGGTCAATGTTGTCCTTCGATGAAGTCAGATTTCTGGTCATGGGTCAGATCACTGCTTGAAGCAGTTTCTTCCTCCACACCCAGTGAATTCCCCAGGGAATTATGCGGGTTCACGGCGATTTCTGCAGGCCCCTGTTAGTATTGAGAGCAGCTGGGAATGCCCTTCTTGGTTCTAGTTAGTGATTAACTTTTGAAGGCAATTTTTCTGTAGCTAGTTTGCGTGAGTGACATGGAACACTTGTTTAAAGTGATTCCACACCAAGTTACATGCCACTTTTCCTGATCAAGCCCTGGCCCAATTCCAAAGTGTGGCGACTTTTGTTGAGTCTGTTGTGATTACTATGACTATGTTCCAGAGATTTGCAGTATGATTCTGTGCCTACGTGTCTGTGAGCTCAGTTGCTTCACTCATGTCCAACTCTTTGCGACTCCAGGACCCGTAGTCCATCAGGCTCCCCCCACCATAGGACTCTTCAAGCAAGAACACTGGAGTGGGTTTCCACTTCCATTTCCAGGGGATCTTCCCAACCCAAGGATCGAACCTTGCATTGCAGGTGGGTTATATACTTAAAAAAATGGGAATCCACAAGCCAGTTCAGTGACATGCCCAGAGAAATCAGCAACCTGATTGTACTGAGAGCTGTATACACTTTTCTCAGTAAGAAAGCCTTAGATTACCACTTCTATTCAATTCCAGCTAGTAGGTTTCTTTTTATATTACTAAGATTGAGACTCATTCACTATGTACATTGGAAATCTTATGGTTTAAGCCTGTGGTAAAGGAAATGGCAACCCACTCCTATATTCTTGCCTGGAGAATCCCTTGGGCAGAGGAGACTACAGTCCATGGGGTCACAGAAGAGTCAGACACGA
This sequence comes from Oreotragus oreotragus, assembly GCA_006410675.1. Lineage (NCBI taxonomy): Eukaryota > Metazoa > Chordata > Mammalia > Artiodactyla > Bovidae > Oreotragus > Oreotragus oreotragus. Next base: position 86,856 of record SJYX01018845.1, on the reverse strand, counting down.
CTTAGTGACTAACCAACCAATCAACCAAAGCAGGTTTTGTCAAGACCTGTATTTATAATCAAGGTTTTATATGTTTGATGATTTTTAAATGCATATGTTCAGCAGACTTGCCTCCTCATAAATTTTGGTTCCTCGTTTCAACTGATTGCTCAGTTTTTGCTGTTTGAAAGGACTTGTCCGACTAATGACCCACATGCTTTGTAAACCAACTTATCTTCCCCAGTCAAAATACCATTTCCTCTGGATTCCCCATTTATGTCCCCATTTCTTTACACAATTCCTTTTTCTGGTCTCTTGAGCTCACCATTATATTTAATTTACTTATCAAAATATTTTCATAGCTTAATAGGTTTGATTTTTGCAAGACTACCCTACAGAAACAATGGAAACAGTGACAGACTTTATTTTGGGGGGCTCCAGAATCACTGCAGATGCTAATTGCAGCCATGAAATTAAAAGATGCTTGCTCCTTGGAAGAAAAGTTATGACCAACCTAGACAGCATNTAGCTTAATAGGTTTGATTTTTGCAAGACTACCCTACAGAAACAATGGAAACAGTGACAGACTTTATTTTGGGGGGCTCCAGAATCACTGCAGATGCTAATTGCAGCCATGAAATTAAAAGATGCTTGCTCCTTGGAAGAAAAGTTATGACCAACCTAGACAGCATATTCAAAAGCAGAGACATTACTTCGCAGAGTTGGACTGTGAAGAAAGCTGAGTGCCAAAGAATTGATGTTTTTGAACTGTGGTGTTGGAGAAGACTCTTGAGAGTCCCTTGGACTGCAAGGAGATCCAACCAGTCCATCCGAAAGGAGATCAGTCCTGGGTGTTGATTGGAAGGACTGATGCTGAAGCTGAAACTTCAATACTTTGGCCACCTGATGTGAAGAACTGACTCATTGGAAAAGACCCTGATGCTGGGAAAAATTGAAGGTGGGAATGACAAAGGATGAGATGGTTGGATGGCATCAGCGACTCAATGGACATGAGTTTGAGTAAACTCTGGGAGTTGGTGATGGACAGGGAGGCCTAGCGTGCTGCAGTCCATGGGGTAGCAAAGAGTCAGACACAACTGAGTGACTGAACTGAACTGAACCCTACAGAACTGTTCTCTTTTTGGAATCATGCTTGCAATTTGCAGGTGCCAACAGGGAACCGTGGTTCTGGCTGTGGAATTGGGGCAACTGATCAGCCTGACCCGAGTGATGGATAATTGAAAGTCAGTCTTCTGTGTATGCTGCTGCTGCTGCTGCTGCTGAGTCGCTTCAGTCGCATCCGACTCTGTGCTACCCCACAGACGGCAGCCCACCAGGCTCCCCCGTCCCTGGGATTCTCCACGCAAGAACTCTTGAGTGGGTCGCCATTTCCTTCTCCAATTCATGAAAGTGAAAAGTGAAAGGGAAGTCGCTCAGTCATGTCCGACTCTTAGCAACCCCATGGACTGCAGCCTACCAGGCTCCTCCGTCCATGGGATTTTCCAGGCAAGAGTACTGGAGTGGGGTGCCATTGCCTTCTCCGCTTCTGTGTATATATTAGATATAACTAGTCACATTGGGAAATGGGAAAGTAGCAAATGAGTGCAAAATGCAACATTAAGACAATGTCTAAGTAACAGGAAATATTTTTGGGGGGGAATGATTTTTATTTTTTATTTATTAGTTTTTAAATTTAACTTTTTTTTTCATCTGGGTCATCCCACTGCACCAGCCCCAAGAATCCTGATGTAAAGAACAGACTTCTGGACCCTGTGTGAGAGGGAGAGGGTGGGATGATTTGGAAGAATGGCATTGAAACATGTATACTCTCATGTAAGAAATGAATTGCTAGTCTAGGTTCGATACAGGATACAGGAAATATTTTTTAACACAAAAGTGATATCAAAAATAATACAAGTAGTATAAAAGTAAACTCCAACAATTATCAACTACTGTTTCACCTATGTTCTTCCTCAGCTAAACCAACTAAAAAACACATTTATTTCAAAGAGTATTAATTGATGTGGTTATCTTGGTCTGTGGATCAGCTCTATCAGAATCATTGGAGATCTTTTTATATTGATTTTAGTTTACTTGATTTTGTTTTGCCTTATTCTATTTCAAAAATTATTTAGTTTTACACGTGCAAAGTATCAATTTAAATAGTTACAAACTGGGCCTTTGCAGGTGGTCCATTTGTTAAGACTCCATGCTTCCACTATAATTGGAGAACTAAGAACCCACATGCTGCTCAATGTTGCCAAAACAACAACAACAACAAACAAAGCACACAATAGTTACAAAGGATTATGCCGTGGCCATAAACTATCCTTCCCTTCGCATCCTTCAGCTGTTCAGTTCAGCTCCCCAGTTGCAGCCACTGCACTAGTTTCTTTTATTTCCTTCCAGAAACATACCGTCTGTGTTTCTAGCAGATAGACTGCTTAATTACTTTAATATCCATTCTCAGCCTCCTACTAGAAATCCTTCCTGTGTTACAGAGGCTAGAAAGCTAAAAATAAAAGCTTCCAGACTCTGTTATAACCAGAGTTCTTGAAGCTAGCTGAAGCCAAAATCATTCCAGAGGACAGTAGTGGGTGCTGGAGATGCTGTTTGAAGTAGGGGATAGGGGTGGTTTATCTCTTTCCCTGGCCCTCTGTATTAGTTTCCTATTGCCACTATAACACATCACTGCAAATTATGTGGCTTAGAATTACACAAACTTAGGGGCTTCCCTGGTGGTCCATTGGCTAAGTCTCTGTGCTCCCAATGCAGGGGGTCCAGATTTGATCCCTGGTCGGAGAAGGCAGTGGCACCCCACTCCAGTACTCTTGCCTGGAAAAATCCCATGGGTGGAGGAACCTGGTAGGCTGCAGTCCATGGGGTCGCTGAGGGACGGACGCGACTGAGCGATTTCACTTTCACTTTTCACGTTCATGCATTGGAGAAGGAAATGGCAACCCACTCCGGTGTTCTTGCCTGAAGAACCCCAGGGATGGGGGAGCCTGGTGGGTTGCCATGTATGGGGTCACACAGAGTCGGAAATGACTGAAGTGACTTAGCAGCAGCAGGGAAGTAGATCCCACATGCCCCCCTCACACTGCAACTAGAGAAGCCTGTACACCACAACAAAGACCCAGCACAGTCTAAATAAATAAAGTAAAACTGTTTTTTTAAATTACACAAACTTTTACAGGGCTTCCTTGTTGACTCAGACGGTAAAGAATTGGCCTGTGATGTGGGAGACCTGGGTTCAATCCCTGGGCTGGCAAGATCCTCTGGAGAAGGGAACAGCTACCCACTCCAGTATTCTGGCCTGGAGAATTCCATGGACAGAGGAGCCTGGCAGGCTACAGTCCACGGGGTCACAAAGAGTAGGACACAACTGAGTGCCTTTCATGCACTCTTAATTTTACAGTTCTGGTGTTCAGAAGTCTGAAACAGGCCTCAGTGAGCTAAAAACAAGATTCAGCAGAGCTGCATCTTTTTCTGGAGGCTCTCGGGGAGAATGTGTTTCCTTGGCGTTTCCAGCTCCTAGAGGCTACCAGCCTTGGGTCATGACCCTGTCCCTGTCTTTGAAGCCAGCAATGACTGCTCATGTCCTCTTCATATGACCATCTCTCCGGGTCTCCTGACTCGCTCTTCCACTTTTCAGGATCCTTAAACCCACCTGGATTGATGCGGCATGCTCTCCTTCTTTTAAGGTCAACTGATTTCCCAAACATAATGCTGCAACTCAATCGCCTTTTGCCAAGTAACATAACTTGAAGCACAAGCTGGGATTAAGATTGCTGGGAGAAATATCAACAACCTCAGATATGCAGATGATACCACCCTTATGGCAGAAAGTGAAGAAGAACTGAAGAGCCTCTTGATGAAAGTGAAAAGAGGAGAGTGAAAAAGTAGGCTTAAAACTCAACATTCAGAAAACTAAGATCATGGCATCCTGTTGGTCCTACACTTCATGGCAAATAGATGGGGAAACAATGGAAACAGTGACAGACTTTACTTTCTTGGGCTCCAAAATCACATGGTGACTGCAGCCATGGAATTAAGAGACACTTGCTCCTTGGAAGAAAAGTTATGACCAACCTAGACAGCATATTAAAAAGCAGAGACATTACTTTGCCAACAAAGGTCCGTCTGGTCAAGGCTATGGTTTTTCCAGTAGTCATGTATGGATGTGAGAGTTGGACTATAAACAAAGCTGAGTGCTGAAGAATTGATGCTTTTGGACTGTGGTGTTGGAGAAGACTCTTGAAAGTCCCTTGGACTGCAAGGAGATCCAACCAGTCCATCCTAAAGGAGATCAGCCCTGGGAGTTCATTGGAAGGACTGATGCTGAAGCTGAAACTCCAATACTTTGGCCGCCTGATGCAAAGAACTGACTCACTGGAAAAGACCCTGATGTTGGGAAAGATTGAACGTGGGAGAAGGGGACGACAGAGGATGATGGCATCACCGATTTGATGCACTTGAGTTTGAAAAGCTCCGGGAGTTGGTGATGGATAGGGAAGCCTAGCGTGCTGCAGTCCATGGGGTCCCAAAGAGTTTGACATGACTGAGCAACTGAACTGAATTGAAGTAACATAACATGTTCACAGTTTCCAGGGGTTAGGACTTAGGCATTTTTTCCAAATTATTTTTTAGAAAAAAAATTTATTTATTTGGCTGCACTGGGTCTTAGTTAAGTTTTGGTCTGTGGATCTAGTTCCTGTACTGTGCGTGCTTAGTCACTCAGTTGTGTCTGACTCTTAATGACAACCATGGACTCTAGCTCCACCAGGTTCCTCTGTCCATGGGAATTCTCCAGGCCAGAATACCAGAGTGAGTTGCCATGCCCTCTTCAGGGGATCTCCCCAACCCAGGGTTGGAACCCAGTCTCCTGTATTGCAGAGATTCTTTACCATCTGAGCCACCAGGGAAACCCCTAGCTCCCTGACCAGGGATCAGATCCAGGCCCCTGGCATTAAGTGTGCAGAATCTTAGCCATTGTACCAAGGAAGTCTTGGGAACTGAGACATCTTTGAAGGGTATTATTCTTCCTTCCACACCTTCCAACCTTCTATCCTCAGCTGGAAAACAGCTGACTGGGGAAGTGGTATGCAGAGATCAGCACCCCCCCTCCCCCACACACCCATAGGAGAGAAAGATAACTAGATCTAAGGGCAAATGGATACCTGGATCCTGAGAAAAGTGACAAAGATCTCTAGAATAAAGAGTTCTTAGAAAGCCATGAGAAAATAATAAATAAAAATAGGAAGATGAGTCAAAGATATGGGCTGGCTGCTGCTGCTAAGTCACTTCAGTCGTGTCCGACTCTGTGTGACCCCATAGACGGCAGCCCACCAGGCTCCCCCATCCCTGAGATTCTCCAGGCAAGAATACTGGAGTGGGTTGCCATTTCCTTCTCCAATGCATGAAAGAGAAAAGTGAAAGTGAAGTCACTCAGTCTGTCCGACTGTTAGCGACCCCATGGACCTCAGCCCACCAGTCTACTCCGTCCATGGGATTTTCCAGGCAAGAGTACTGGGGTGGG
>SJYX01018845.1:20208-81328 GCA_006410675.1 Oreotragus oreotragus | reverse complement strand
TGTGTGACCCCATAGACGGCAGCCCACCAGGCTCCCCCATCCCTGAGATTCTCCAGGCAAGAATACTGGAGTGGGTTGCCATTTCCTTCTCCAATGCATGAAAGAGAAAAGTGAAAGTGAAGTCACTCAGTCTGTCCGACTGTTAGCGACCCCATGGACTGCAGCCCACCAGTCCATTGGATTTTCCAGGCAAGAGTACTGGGGTGGGGTGCCATTGCCTTCCCCGATATGGGCCGGAGGTGGACAATTTTAAACAAAGAAATAAAAGTAGTCAGTTTACAAAGATTCTCAGCCTCCTTAATGTAAATTCAAACAATGAGCTTTAACATTTCTCCTACCATATGGACTAAACTCAAAAGATCGTTGAATACTCAGCTTTGGTGATCATATAAATTGTTGAAGAAATGTCAGTGACACAGTATTTTTGGATGAGTTTTGATCTAGCAACTGCACTTCTGTGAAAAATTTCACACTAGTGTGCAAAAATTTACATACAAAGATGTTCACTGAGGCAGATTTATGGCACCCCAAAATACAAAATTCTGGAAACACTTCAAATGATCATTAATGTAATATTGGTCATGATTCAATAAAACAATAGAATGTACCGTCTGAAGTGATGACTTGGTTTGGAAATAAATACAGTGAGATTAGGTGGAAAAATTACAGTTGCAAGCAATGTATGAAGTGTGTTATACCACACTGTACTATAACACTAGTATACTACTGGTATACCACTATAGTATACTAACACTATAGTGTGGTGTACTATAGTATAGTGTGGTATAGTACACTCCTCTATGTATTTTACTATACTGAAGTGAAGTGAAGTGAAGTCGCTCAGTCGTGTCCGACTCTTTGCGACCCCATGGACTGTAGCCTACTAGGCTCTTCTGTCCGTGGGATTTTCCAGGCAATAGTCCTGGAGTGGGTTGCCATTTCCTTCTCCAGGGGATCTTCCCAACCCAGAGATCGAACCCGGGTCTCCTGCATTGTAGACAGACGCTTTACCATCTGAGCCACCAGGGAAGTCAGCAATTCACATGTAAGAATTATAAGCAATTTGCATGTTAGAACATGAATACAAACATGGGATTTTGGGGGACTTTTACCTTTTCAGTTCAGTCGCTCAGTTGTGTCCGACCCTTTGCGACCCCATGAATTGCAGCACGCCAGGCCTCACCTTTTACTTTACATATTTCTTTTCGTTTTTGAATTTTGTACAACAAGCATTCTTTACATAACAGAAGAGAAGCATAAAAATGTGGAAGTAATTAATACATGGATTTAAGAATAGGCCAAGTTTTTATTTACACTGGATAAATTTGACTTCACTTTGTCGCATTAAATTTATCACATTAAGAAATCATGAATCATGATTAAAGCATTCTCTTCTAAAAATGAACAGATGAATGAAGGAATGAGTAATTAAGAGAGATTTTCTCTTCAGGCTTTTTTTTTGCCCTATATTTCTGTCTCTGTCTGTCTGTCTCTCTGAATAAATTTGTTTAGAGAGTTCTTTTTTCTCAAGGTCCTTTTCCTACAAATTAAAATGTCCTCTTGGGCTTTCAATTCTTATCTCTACAATATGTCTGTCATGAATTTCCTTTCCATTTCATTTTAGTTTAAGTAATATTCAAATAGACCCTCTAACACTTTCATTTGGGAAGAGAGATCCTTAGGTGAACTTAACCAGAAATGGGAATTCCTCTAAAGCTCTTTCTCATGGCATAAAATATCATTTTCCTGGGTCCTTGAGAACTGATGGTCTTTTAACAAAACTCTACTGTGTGGTGATCGCAACATCTTTCTGTTTTGTAAAATGTTTACTGAATTGTTTAATCAGATTCAGAAACACTGAGCACATCTCCCACTCCTGGGTTCTCGTTTCCTCCAGATCTGAGATGACATTGCACTGGGGAGGTGACTAACTTCTTAATCAGCAGGGCATGACTAACGTTTCGAGCACAATCTTGTAGTGACGTAATAGCTCGGATTTCTTCATTCTTTGTATGCTTTTTAGAGGTTAGAGGTAAGCTTTGAAGAAGAAAGTGATGGTCCCCTGCTGAAAAGTGAATACCGCATGCATGTAAACACAAATATGCTTCTGTGAAAAGGTGAGGCTAATGAGACTTCACCTGCAGGAGTGTCTGCTCTGATGCATGCTACAGGGTAGTTAAGATTTTTCTAGCATGTATCTCACACAGCCAGCATTTATTTCACTCTTTCCTCCCTCCCCATAACTCTTAGGAAAAAAGAACTATGACTTTGTAATAAGTAGAATGCATTATATTCTGAATATATTTCTTCAGTTTTTTTTTTAAAGTATTACTTCTATCAAAATTCTAGTAGGTAAAAATTAACTGAAATTTATGACAATTGTTTAAAAGGAACTGTCTTTACTGCAAAAGATAAGGGATCACTTAGTCACGTATATGCCTAAGTAATGACATCTTGACTAGTCATGTCCAGGAAAAGTTTGCCACAGAGTGGCAGATAAATCATTGATAAGATAGCATTTGTAAGAAGAATATGACCGAATCAGTGAAGTCATAATGCCTTGATTTGAAACATTCAGGAGGCAGAGACTTAATTTTACAGTATCTTTCTGTTGTTGAATTTAGTACACAATTATTGAGGGCCTCTTTGCATTAAAAGCAGGCAAGGGGAACTTTGTTGGCCATCCAGCGGTTAAGACGCCACACTTCCAACGCTGGGGGAATGGGTTCAAGCCCTGGTTGGGGAGAACAAAGATCCCACATGCCCACATGCCACACAGCAAAGCCTTTTTTTTTTTTTAACAGGAAATGCAAATTGAAGGATAATAGCTGTATACAAAAGGAAATACGCCAAGTGTTCTAGGAGAGGCAGAAGCAGACTGTTTCTGAGGAAGGAGAGAATACTTTAAGAAAGCAGGGATGGTGTGGGAGGTGGCACGTGAGAAATAGTGTAGATGATTTATACCGTGCGCTTGGGAACCTCAATTTCTTCCCCTAGACCACAAGCTCCATGAGAGTTGGGTCCACATCTCCGTTATCACTTCTCTACATCCGTCTTTCAAGCACCTTGTACACTTCCCGGCACTGAGTAGGTCCTCAAAGAATGTGTAAAAGTGGGAAGAGATATTAGCATTAAGTGCCTACTCTGTCCCAGGCCCTTTCTTGGTTGATCTGCATAACAGACTCCTGAAGGAGGAACCCTTTCGGTCTGTTTCCCGGGCAAGAACAGAGAGGCAGATGTGGAGAATGGACTTGTGGACACAGCAAGGGAAGGAGAGGGTACGACAAGTTGAGAGGGAACCGTTGACATACATACACTGCTGCTGCTGCTGCTGCTAAGTCGCTTCAGTCGTGTCCGACTCTGTGTGACCCCATAGACAGCAGCCCACCACGCTCCCCCATCCCTGGGATTCTCCAGGCAAGAACACTGGAGTGGGTTGCCATTTCCTTCTCCAGTGCTTGAAAGTGAAAAGTGAAAGGGAAGTCGCTCAGTCATGTCAGACCCTTAGCGACCCCATGGACTGCAGCCCACTGCCATGCATAAATTAGATAGCTAGTGGGAAGCTGCTATACAGCACAGGGAGCTCAGCTCTGAGTTCCCTGATAACTTAGAGCAGTGGGATCGGGGGTGGGTGGGAGAGAGGCTCAAAGAGGAGGTGATATAGGTATGAAAGTGAACTGAAAGTGAAATTGGTTCAGTCATGTCTGACTCTTTGTGACCCCCATGGACTATACAGTCCATGTAATTCTCCAGCTCAGAATACTGGAGTGGGTGGCCTTTCCCTTCTTGACTCAGGGATCTTCCCCACTCAGGGATCGAACGCAGGTCACCTCCACCGCAGGAGGATTCTTTATCAACTGAGCTATGAGGGAAGCCCTAACATATGTATGCGTATAGCTGATTCATGTTTCTGTACAGCAGAAACTAATGCAACATTGTAAAGCAATTATACTACAATTCAAAAGAAGAAAGTATGGAAGGAGGATTCCTTTAAGATCCTCGTCCTATTCCTTTCTCTCTCTCTTCCTCCTCCTATTTATTTATTTTCTTTCTCTTTAAACAAACAAACCAAAAAATCACGACTTAGGGGTCAAATTGAGATCAACTGAAACATTAGCTGTGAAATTAGCTCTGTGTGCAAGCACAGGCACTGCTATTAATAGTTAGGTGATCTTAGGCAAGAGAATTACTGGTCTCAGTTTCCAGCTCTTTAAAATGGGGATGACTATACAATAATTCATAGCATTATAATAAGAACTGTATCAAATGAGGGGTTTAAGGTGTATGGGTCAGTGCCCGAGACTTAAATATGGTGAAACACTCTTTGTCAACAAAGGTCCATCTCGTCAAGGCTATGGTTTTTCCTGTGGTCATGTATGGATGTGAGAGTTGGACTATAAAGAAAGCTGAGCACCAAAGAATTGATGCTTTTGAACTGTGGTGTTGGAGAAGATTCTTGAGAGTCCCTTGGACTACAAGGAGATCCAACCAGTGCATCCTAAAGGAAATCAGTCCTGGGTGTTCATTGGAAGGACTGATGTTGAAGCTGAAACTCCAATACTTTGGCCACCTGATGTGAAGAGCTGACTCATTTGAAAAGACCCTGATGCTGGGAAAGATTGAGGGCAGGAGGAGAATGGGACGACAGAGGATGAGATGGTTGGATGGCATCACCGACTCAATGGATATGGGTTTGGGTGGACTGGGGGAGCTGGTGATGGACAGGGAGGCCTGACGTGCTGTGGTTCATGGGGTCACAAAGAGTCGGACACGACTGAGTGACTGAACTGAACCTAGATGCTCTCAGTTGTTATTAATGTTGCCTTCGTTACTAATATTGCAAAACAAGAAATTATTTCACTGGCTTATTTTAAGGAGTACATTGAGATTACATGCTATTAATGCATAAAAACTTTGTCACCTTAAAAGTGCAACAGTAAGTCTCAGTAAGGTCTGAGATTCCTCTGTGAAAAGATATTTGGTGACCAGGGAGGGTTAGGAGATCAGGGAGGCTTCCTATGTAAAGTTGACTAGACCGGACAGACTGGATTGGCAATCGGAGGAAAAGGAATTAGAAGAGATGTGTTGTAAGACAGAAAGAGGGGGGAAGGAACAATGAAAAAAAAAAGGAGGGGTATTTAGTCTAGGAAATTAAGGGTGAAGAAAAAGTAGCTAAAATATAAAATTATGAGAGTCCCCAGCAGTGATATGACTGTTGAGAGAAAATAGGGGGACAGGGTCCTGTTAAAGCATCAGTTCTAGAGTGAAGGAGGTAGGCAGGATGTGCAGGAGATCATTTAGAATGACTCAGGTTCCCTGGTTGTAAACTGGAGGGATTGATGTGATGTGAGGAAAGGCAAACACTGGGCGAGGTGATGTGGGCTGACCACAGGAGATGGAGATCGGTTTAGGAGCCAGGTATATAATCTGCCACAGTTGTGGGACTGGCTCAGAAACCGGCAGAACAGCATGTGAATTCTCAGGAATAGGCAGAGAGGAATGTCTTGGTTCATGAGCTTCTTTTGCTTTGGCAGGCATTTAACACCAGACATCAGAATAATGTCAGAGCAAGCAGTTTAAACGCTCCAGTTTCAGATGGGACATAACCTTGTTGTCATCTATGCCATTAAGGAGGTTAAGTAGAGATTTGAAATAAAGTTTCTACTTCTTGTTTTAGAAAACATTCATGGTGAGATGAGCAGAAGCATAGAAATATAACACTTTGATAATTTGATGAGTGCCTTTTAGTGTCACATTAGGCAGACACAGAAATGGTATTGACCGGGGGATGATGATTATAGATGGAATCCTCTGCTGAGAATTCTCTTAGGTTATTAAAAAAAAAAAATCCCTTCTTTGTCATTTATAAAAGCTCACAAGTGAAGAAAGCACAGATCTCTCATATTTTTGTTTTCAAAAAATCTACTCTTTTTTGAAACTTGTGATACAGTAACTTGTGATATGTATAGATATTTTCTGAGGTGGGGGTCAACAGGTCACTTGTATTTATTGCTTAGAATTTGCAAAGAGATCTAAATAAGATTACTAATTCATTACTAAATTCATGACTAAAACGAGAAGGTACCCAGTCTATTGGTTTTTGCCATGATAATTCTAAGCGTAGATTCTCTGAAAAAAGGTAAAGTTCACAGCAGTTAAGCATATCCTATAGATATCTGAGCTGGAAATCACATTCCTTTGTTTGTTTGTTTTTTCATTTTTATTGGAGTATAGTTGTTTTACAATGTTCCATTTTTTTTAAGGTTTTATTGGGTTATAGTTGATTTACAATGTTGCGTTAGTTTTAGGTGTACAGCATAGTGAATCTGTTATATATATTCATACATCCCCATTCTTCTTTATATTCTTTTCCCATATAGGCCATTACAGAGTACTGAGTAGCGTTCCTTTTGCTATACAGTGGGTCCTTATTAGTTATTTATTTTGTATATAGTATATGTCAATTTCAGTCTTCCAATTTATCCCTCCTTACCTCTCCTTACCCACCGGGTAACCATAAATTTATTTTCTACATTTGTAACTTGTAGATAAGTTCCTTTGTATCCTTTTTATAGATTCCACATATAAGTGATATCAGATGATATTTGTCTTTCTCTGTCTGACTTACTTTACTCTGTATGACCATCTCTAGATCCATCCACGGAAATCACATTCCTTAAAGGCAGAGTTGGTGTTTGCTACACTGCATCTTTCAAGGTGCCCAGCATCCACAGTACCTTGTATATTTTGTTAGTTTAATTAATTTAGTTTTTTTAGTATAAGTGAAAAACATATTTATTAATTGATCAAGGGTAGTGGGGCATAATCAATGCTTATAGAACCAAATATTTTAAACTTGATTTTTTTTAATGTGAGAATTTTTTTCTGTGGCTGAAAGAGCAAAGCAATTACCTACTTCAAGTTCATCTTTAACTACCTGTAACTTCTAGGATAAGACCTCAGGATCATTTCCATAACACATAAACTTTCTGTGTTTGACTGTGGTTCCCCCAGCTTGCTGCTGCTTCTGCTGCTGCTAAGTCACGCCAGTCGTGTCTGACTCTGTGCGACCCCATAGAGGGCAGCCCACCAGGCTCCTCTGTCCCTGGGATTCTCCAGGCAAGAATACTGGAGTGGGTTGCCATTTCCATCTCCGGTGCATGAACATGAAAAGTGAAAGTGAAGTCGCTCAGTCATGTCCAACTCTTTGCAACCCCATTGACTGTAGCCCACCAGGCTCCTCCGTCCATGGGCAAGAGTACTGGAGTGGGTTGCCACTGCCTTCTCCCAGCCTGGCTCCTCCTAGAGATTATATTTTCTACTTCTATATTTAAGACAGAGCAGGTGCTGATCTATAATGGGTGATCCCTAAAAATGTCTGTTGAGTTGAATGTATCCGTACTCATAGCCAGAAATTCTTCATGGGATATTGTGTGTATAATTGAATTGCCTGATATTTGAAAAATGGAAATGTATAATATTTGTCATTTGGGATTGTTTAAAATATCTGATCCTTCAAAAGAGACTAGCTTACATTTTCAAAAAGTAATGCTTCTTGAAAGAGACTATTATTGGACATCTATGACAAGGCTCTCCTCATTAGTATAGTGGTGAGTATCCCCGACTGTCACACAGGAGACTGGGGTTCAATTCCCCAGTCAGGAGATAAAAGGGCCTATTTTGAGTTTCTTTCCTTGTGGCTCAGACGGTTGAAAAATCTGCCTACAATGCAAGAGACCCAATGAAGGAGACCCAGCTTTGATCCCTGGGTCAGGAAGATCCCCTGGAGAAGGAAATGGCAGCCCACTCCAGTATTCTTGCCTGGAGAATCCCATGGACAGAGGAGCCTGGTGGGCTACAGCCCATGGGGTTGCAAAGAGTCGGACAGGGCTGAGGGATCAACACTTTCACACTTTCACTTTCACCATCTGAATAAAGTTCAAACAACATTACTAAAAAGGCCCTTTTCAGCTTGCAAAGTGATAATTCATTTGGATGGGTTCATCATATTTTTAATTAAACTTTTTCTTAATGTGCAATAATGAAAAGTGCTTTGAGTACATCCCCCAAAGTATCAACAGAGTAGCAGGGTTTGTCAGAAGCTGATGGGTCACCAGTTTGAGCAGAGACATTTTTCAGCTTCACTGACCTTACAGTATAGGCATTGTGTTTGAGATTATTATTTCCTACAATTATTTTCTAAAGAAAGATTTTTTAAAAATTGAGGTTATACATTGATGCAATTTGTGCTCAAGTATACAACAAACTAGCTCAGGCAAAACAAGATAACAATAAGAAAGCTGGCCAGGAAATCTAGTACTTTGGAACTAAGAATAAAGAAACAAAAATTTGTTGCCTTTAAGATCTGAGCTTAAAAAAAAAAAAAAAGATCTGAGCTAAATGAATGTTTTAAAAATAACACAATTCAGTTAGAATTTAATTTTTTTCAGAATAGGCTTCCTGGTTAGAATAGTTTACACCAGAAGGAAAGGAGATAGATGGGTTTTTCAATACAGATATCCTCTGATAAATTCCTAAGAAAACACTGGGAAGAAATGATAGCAGTTTGGCATGAATTAGACTGGTTGAAATCATCATTCTCACAGAAATTGTAATATTCTCTTTCATATCAGGTCAATATCCAGCAGAAAAAAAAAGGGGGGGAATAACTAGAATGGTATTAGTTCATTTGTCTGGGGATACAAAAAAGGGTAAGGTCAGATAAAACCTAACTCATAATAAGCTAAAGGAAATAAGGGCAAAAAGAAAAGGTAATTTGTTCTTAGCTGAAAGGTGAAAGTGAAGTCATTCAGTTGTGTCCGACTCTTTGTGACCCCAAGGACTGTAGCCTACCAGGCTCCTCCATCTATGGGATTTTCTAGGCAAGAATACTGGAGTGGGTTGCCATTTCCTTCTTGAGGTTAAATCTAAATATATGATGAGATTATCATCTCATCATATTTTCTATCATCCAACTGAAGTGACTTAGCAGCAGCAGCAGCAACTAATAGTTACGGTTGAGGAAAGCATTGGTTTGAGCTGAGCAACATGCTAGCTGTATAAAAATGTATAAAACAAAGTACCACAGGTTGAAAGTCTCCTGGGGGGTGGTGATAAGGCTTATATGATGAAAAGAGCTCCATGTAATAATTAATAGCTAACATTTGCTTATTAGTACTCACGACTTGAGAACATAGTTTCACATACCATTTTCTAAGTTTAAAAAATATATTTCTAATTTTGTTCTTCTAGTGAGATTTCCATTGGCTTCTTCTCCTCTTGAAGACAGCATTGGGACTTCCCTGGTGGTCCAGTGGCTAAGACCCTGAGCTCCCAATGCAGGGGTCTCAGGTTCAACCCCTGGTCAGGAAACTAGATCCCACATGCTGCAACTACGAGTCTGAATGCTGCAACTAAAGATCCTGTATGCCACAGCAAAGACTCAGAGCTGCCAAACAGAGGAAAACAAGATATTATGAAAAAAGAAAAAAGATAGCATTAACTCTGGGATGGTTCTTTGCTTTACTTCAGTTTTCTCATCCTCGTGGTCCTACACCCTGATCCTTCCAATTTCTTTTATGATCCAGTATGTCAATATCACCTCAACCAGATTTTGCCTTCTGAATTTATAGAGTGAGTTTGCCTATTTCCATTTTCAAACTTCTAAAATATGTGGTTTCCGATGAACACACTACAGATCTTCAGATTTCTAGGGTAGAACTGATCGCAGACTTTTTACCTTATCAGAGTATGCGACCTGACTTCTGGTTAAGAAAATATGTTCATCTTATGGCCTCACTTCTTTTTCACTTATTTAGTCATTGAAACCTTTAACTGACTTCTAGCTTTTCTGTTCTATATGTGCTGAATATGTGCAGCTATATATATTACGTATTCTGTTATGTATATTCTTAAGTTACCATTTCAAAGGTAAACTTATTGTCAAATCCAGTGTTCTTTTTTCCGCTCCTTCTGTTTGTTTTCCTGACTCTCTCTTCATTTCTATTCATCGGTCTTTCTTCTTAAAATATCTAGGATCCTGGAGACTAAAGTATTTAGTTCTCTTCCTATAATATCTTATATTTTTCTTTGTTTCCTTCTATGAGTCCTCTTTTGCCTCTCATCAGCCTCATTCATTCAAAGTTTAAACGGTTTGCTTTCTTATAGTTTGCATAAAACTCAACATTCAGAAAACTAAGATCATGGCATCTGGTCTCATCACTTCACGCGGCAAATAGATGAGGAAACAGTGGAAACAGTGACAGACTATATTTTTTTGGGTTCCAGAATCACTGTAGATGGTGATTGCAGCCATGAAATTAAAAGACGCTTACTCCTTGGAAGAAAAGTTATGATCAACCTAGGCAGCATGTTAAAAAACCAAGACATTACTTTGCCAAAAAGGGTCCATCTTGTCAAAGCTATGGTTTTTCCAGTAGTCATGTATGGATGTGAAAGTTGGACTATAAAGAAAGCTGAACGCCGAAGAATTGATGCTTTTGAACTGTGGTGTTGGAGAAGACTCTTGAGAGTCCCTTGCACTGCAAGGAGGTCCAACCAGTCCATCCTAAAGGAAATCAGTCCTGAATATTCATTGGATGGACTGATGCTGAAACTGAAACTCCAATACTCTGGCCACCTGATGCGAAGAACTGACTCGGAAAAGCCCTTGATGCTGGGAAAGATTGAAGGCAGGAGGAGAAGGGGACCACAGAAGATGAGATGGTTGGATGGCATCACCGACTCAATGGACATGAGTCTGAGTAAACTCCGGGAGTTGGTGATGGACAGGGAGGCCTGGTGTGCTGCAGTCTGTGGGGTAGCAAAGAGTCGGACATGACTGAGCGACAGAACTGATCTGAACTTCTTATGGCTTGCAGGAATCAGACAGATTTCCGGATATTTCCCTTGCATTTCCACTTTCACCCCTTACTTCTAGGACTCCTTCAGGTTGTAATTACTGCCATCCTCCAAGCCTTAGCTCAATTTATACCCTCCTCCTGAAGCTCGCCTTTATTGTTGTTATTTATTGTTAGATTCTTTTGAGACCCTATGATCTGTAACCTGCTAGGCTCCTCTGTCAATGGGATTTCCCAGGCAAGAATACTGGATTGGGTTACCATTTCCTTCTCCAGGGGATCTTCCCAACCCAGGGACTGAACCTACCTCTCCCACATTGCAGGCAGATTCTTTACCCCTGAGCCACCTGGGAAACTTGCCTTGCCCATAGCTACACACACACACCTCATACTGTCAACTATCTGTTCATGTCTCTTCCTGGTTACACTGCAAATCTTTGAGGATAAGGGCTGGACTTCAGGTTTTTTGGTCTATTTATTTGTTTGCTTGCAAGGGGAGAGTGAACAGAATACTCAATAAATATTTGTTGATTGAAGAAAGTCACACTGTTTCACGGTTTCAATACAACACAACCAATATGTACATCTTTTTTAGGCATGCTTATTAATTTTTTTCTTTTTTCCTTATTGGTCTCTGATCATTAACTGACACTTTTTGTTCTAAAGGCATGCTATGCAGTCTTTTTAGAAGTAAAAGATTAAAGGGCAGGCATATAGGAGATAAATGGAAATGGATATACAAGGTTGCCACTATCAGCCAGACACTGCACTGTAAAGATTTCTTTCAACAGACTCAAGAAACTGAAATCCAGCAAGGTTAATT
Organism: Oreotragus oreotragus; assembly: GCA_006410675.1. Classification (NCBI taxonomy): domain Eukaryota; kingdom Metazoa; phylum Chordata; class Mammalia; order Artiodactyla; family Bovidae; genus Oreotragus; species Oreotragus oreotragus. Next base: position 69,646 of record SJYX01018845.1, on the reverse strand, counting down.
TAACCAAAGTCCCACACAAAATGAATGGTTGTGCTGAGTTTCAGAAATCCAGGTTTGCCTGGATGATTGTGAGACTTAACACAGCTGTTTTAAAAGTCACTAGACAAGAGTTGGCATTCAACAAATGTTGCTGTCTGAGGATTGGGTTTGCTTCAACAGTAGGAGAAAAAAGTTGGCTGATTGTATATATATATATATATATATATATATACACATTCTGGTCATCTTGCAATTTACTTCTCCGCCTGATGTTCTAGTATCTATAACATGGCTCACAGGATATAGCTCAAAATATTATCAATAGCTCTTGAGAAAGAATTAAAGGTCCTCGACTATGCCTAATGACTACATTATTATTATTTAGTCTCTTTTGGTGGTTTTGTTTATGCGTTTCTCACTTCTCTGATTAAACCTATTCTTTGACTAAAGTTTTCCCCAGACAAAAGGTAGGCAGGTGACATGGTTGCCGGGGTGGAGGTGGGGGGCAAGGACCATAGGGTTGTGCTCCGTTTTAACATCTGATTACAGTAAGTCCTATGCTCTTCTTCATATTGCGGCTAGGAAAAAAAAAAAAAAAACAGCCAATATTTCAAATTATGACTATCCCGCCCTGCTCCCCATCAGGTAGCAATTTATATTTTCAAAACAGAAAAGGGTATTTAGAAAGTCGCCTTCAGCAAACAGAAACTAAAGGAATCCACTAATTGAATCTTGTAAAATAATTTATTCTGTGCCTATGATTTTTTTTTTTTTGATGAAGAAATGCTTCTAATGCATACAGAATTTTGCAAGGTAAACCGCAGGTCCTGTTTGCAGCTGGGTCTCTAAAGGTCGAAAGAAAGCGGGTTCTCTCTTTATATTCTTGCACGTCTCTCTAGCGGTCTCTTTCAGGTCCCCCGAAGCCTGCCGTACTGCAAAAAAAAAAAAACAACAAAACACAGTGCAAAGTGGGGCAGCCCAGGCTCACTTTGCCTATCAGCAAAAACTTTTTGAATCCATCGGAGGCGACAAACCACACAAAACTCCGTCCCAGCTGCTTCGAACCTCAAGGCAGAGAAGTGACCGCAGCTATGCCGCTTGTCTCCCTCATCCGCTCTGCGCACCTGGACGCGGGCGGCGTGAGAGCCCCGGCCGTGACGTCACCGCACCTGGCAGCAGCCCCAGCGCGGTGGTGAGCCGGAACGCACGGGGGCGGGGCAGGGCGGCCTGGGGATTCTCGCGAGATTTTCCTCCTCCCGGCCCTGCTCCAGGCACCTTCCCGGCCTGTGTCCCGGTCTCCACCTCACTCTTTGGCGTCGCGTTCGAGGACGGCGGGTGCAGACGGAGCTGCCAGGGGCGGGCTCCGGGGCTGGGCTGGCGCTCTGCGTTGGAGCCGACGGCCAGGACGAACCGGCAGGTCCCGCCCCGTGGCAGGAGCGACCGGGGGTGGGAAAACCGCCGGCTGGGCGGGCCGGGGAGGGCCCTCCGGCCGCCACGAGTGAGGAGCCGCAGCCGCCGCCTGTTCCTTGCGGGCCGTGGGGACCGGACTGGCCGGGGAGCGCCGCGGGCGGATGGAGGCTCCTCCTTGCCCCGCCTGAGCTCAGCCGGGCTAGAGCCGAGCGGAGGGCCCGCCTCCTGCCGCCGGAGCGGCCGCGCGAGCAGCGGGAGGAGGAGCAGCGGGCGCCGGGCTGCTCCCCGCCGGAGCCCCCAGCATGGGTAAGGCACTCGAGTGCGCTCCTCGCCACCCGCTCCGATCTTCCGGATTCGGGGAGGCGGCTCCCTTTCTCCATCTCGGCGGGGAGGGGTCGGGGGTGGGGGTGGGGGTCGGTCCCTGTGTCCCCTCCTCGCTCTGCCTTCCACCTGGCTCATCTCGCGGAGAAGCTGGTTGCGGGGCCCCAGGGTGCTTTTCCCGGCTCTTGCTTTTCTCGCTACCTCTTTTCCTGGTCTCGGGAAAGGTGAGGGGACGGGCGGCGGGCGGTCCGATCACGTCGCCCCCCGCCCATCTCCACTCAGCACCGAACTTCCCTCCTTACCCAGCCCCTTTGGTCCCAGATCCTGGTGGGATGGGAGAAGGATGATCGACAAACTTGACCGCGTAGCACTTTCAACTTCTCTATCTTCTGCGAACCTTTTTAGAGATTGGCCTTTTAAAGCACTTTTTTGGTTTGTTAGAAAAGGCATTCCCCGCCGGCCCCCGCCTGAAACTTTCAAGGGGTATCTCAAGGGCAGGAAAGCTTGAGTATTTGCTCCGTTTCTATCCAGGCAAGTGAGTTGGCACTTAAATATTAAATCTCTTCCTGAGAACTGGATTGGAGTTTAGTAGGATTTCTGCGTTGAACCCTTTGAGAAGCAGTTTCCTGTTTGGAGTTAGACTTCCTCGCTAGAAGGGGAGAAAAGTACAAGGCCTTATATGTTACTTACAATGTGCTTTAAAGTTTTGTTTGGAGCTAGAGAAGGAATGTGTTGCACTCTGGTTTGAAAGGGAGTTTTGTTGAGTAGTGTAACAATTATTTTGATAACAGAAGTTCGATGTGGGCTAGGCGCTATCTCCCTCGATCCTTTGAAAATGAAATAGCAGTTTAAAAGAGAACTTTTTAAAAAAAAAAATCAAGCTGTGTCACCATAAGGCATATGCATGCTCTGTAAGAGTAATCCCAGCGTTGGTTCTGTAGTCAGAAGGACGCTCTCACTTTTTGCAGTTCAGGAAGGAGTTGATACTGCTTCATCTCAACAAACTATTAACTGAAATTAATAATTCATGAGACTAACAAATGATTTAGAAGCAGGACAAACACAGGACTGCTGATGTGGCACCTACAGCCCACACATTGTCTTGTGGGAAATGCTTTAAGCATAGTGTTTATAGATGGTTGCAGTAGCTCTTCTGTGTTTTCCTAGACTTTTATAATCTGTCTCCCTTTTGCTTTCAGGTAACTTGTGCACAAAGTGCTCTTAAACTTAGAAATAGTAAAACCTTTGTTACTTGGGACTTTCCAGTGAATTTCTAATCGATTAGTTGAGCTTACTGGGTAATTGAGGGTTTATCCTTTAAGCTTCAAATTATAAAACCACTTTGAGTGCAGATCATACTAAAATTAAATGTGTAATTCTTTTCTGTTTTAAACAGGATGCGAGTATAATTAAATCTTTGGATGACCTACGGTCATCATTTATGACCTTCAATTACTGTGGTTTGTTGAAGATCTATCTGTTGGGTTGTATATAGGACTCCTGATCAGGTTTCTTTGCATTTTGGAGTTAGTAAGTATTTTTCCTGCTTTGCTGTTGGATGTGCTTCTTACTGTGATCAGTGTCCCCCTTCACCATCTCACCACCAGTTTTTCTACACCGTTTCTTTCCCTGTGGAAATCATTTTTGTAATTCTGCGAAGGGAAAGAATGAGTTGACCCTTGTTTAGTGTGTGAGGTCTTCTTTTGAGACTAGTGAGTGTCCACCCTTGCACATTGGAGTGTCTGTTTTGGTTGTCCAGAGGCCTTCGCTCAGTGACTGCTGTGTTCTGCTTAGGTGAGTTCTGCCGTGTTATCTTAGTGCAGTGTGATGTTTGCTTGCTCAGCTGGACTGTCCAGAATGTATTTTAAAGCTTGGTTACTTGGGGGCATGTGCAGTTAATTTTTGAAAGGCATTTGTCATATATTGTCAGATGAATATATACTTTAAATTTATTGGTCATATATTCATAATAAAACTATCAAAATCACTTAAGGAGTTTTTTCTTTAATGTAAGTCTAAGGTGCTTGATTTTGCTGTCATAAGTCTTAATTTCTTATGGCTTAAGATGGCAGCTTAAGGGATTCCCTCGTGGTCCAGTGGTCAGGGATCTGAGCCTCACTGCCAAGGGCCCTGGTTCAGTCCCTAGTCAGGGAATGAAAATCCCACAAGCCCTGCAACATGGCCAGAAAAAAAAAAAAAAAAAAAAAAAGATAGCTTAAAATATTTATATGGTATTTTATCTAATTTATCATGAAATGAAAAATCTGTAATTCCTTCACTTTGAAGTCACTTGGATACCTATTAAGTGATGGTTCTTGACATTTAGGTGGTACAGCTAGAGGTAAAAAGCATGGGCTCTGAACTGGGACAGTTTAAAGTCAAATCCTGACTCTTCTGTTGTGACTGAGCTTTAGTTTCTTAATCTATAAATGCGATAAAACTATCAACCTCAGATTATTAGGAGGATTGAATGAGTTAATACTGGTAAAATGCTTAGAACAGTGTCAGTGTTGGTTGCTGTGATTTTCATTTTCAAATAATGAAATAAAATAAATGAATAAAATAAAAATTTTCAAATAAGTTTCCCCATTTCTTGCACCAACTTGAAAAAAATAATGCTCAGTGTTTGACCTTTTTTGAAGCATATTATTATCTTTAAAGATCAGTGGGATGAAATGATTTTGTACCAATGCAGAAATAGGTAACCTTCAACATTCAGTATATACTGTGAGAAAGTCCAGTGTTGGTAGTAAGGTTAGTAGTGTAGGAAAAAATAAGTGGATGAGTGCTCATAGAGACTTACTTGAATTTTATCTTAAACTTAAGCACTGTTTTTAGTTTTTGCATTTGGTTAAATGTGGAAGAATGCTTATAAGGAAATTTGAGGCATTCTGTGGGAAAGAATTTGGGGAGAGTGTTAGCGAGATAGACAGAACTTATATTTCTTATTGGAAAAGTACAGATCTGCATTTTGGAGTGGAATAAGACAGAAAGCAATTGGCACAAAGTGTTACTATATGTAACTTCTTATTTGAAAAGCTAAGTGGATTTTAAGGACTTGATGTTTCTTAATTTTAAATAAATTTATGAACTTTTCACATATGATATATAACAAGTCAACATATTTAAATTATGAGGCAGTTAATGGACAGAACTACACAGTTGGTTTAGAGATAATATGTGCATTTCTATAGTACAGTGATGTATTTCTTTGGCTCAGTGTTTGAAGAAAATCTTGATTCACCCAGGTAAGGGCAACTAGAAATTAAACTAATCCAGAACACGAAAGTGGAATATTAGGGAATTTCATTTCAAAGTTGAATCCTAGTAAATAATCAGTTGTATTCTTTAATTAGTAAGTACTTGTAATCAGATTTGTCTTAAGTGCTTCAAATTTGGATAGATATAATTCCATAAAATCACATTTAGGATGAAAATACACATTCATAATATATTTTTCCATAAAAACCAGCTTGAAGTTTGTCATGTATCTCTCTAAATGAGGGGTTGGACAAGTAAGATGATGGCTTATTAACTTAATAATATAGATCTAAATTTTAGGACATTTAAAATAAAGATAAAACGTGAAGTGCTTTTGGTTCATTCCATATTGTCAATCGAAAATACCTTCAAATTTTTATTTGTAAGTAATCCAATCTGTGATTTTTTTTTTCCCTCCTCTTCTGTGTCATGGAATATCCTCTATGAGATACCTTTTAAGTATGATACCATTTTAAGTGTGTTTTAAAAGTGGTGTCATGTCAAGAGGTTGAAGAGAGGCAAAGAAAGGTGAAGATTCTTGATTTGCGTGGGAGCAGGACAGCTTTAGAAGCTGTAAACTGGTGCAAGTTGTGAAAGATCTGAAAGCTTTTGGAGTTTGTGTTCAGAAAAGAAAGGAGAATAAAACCTAATATGATGTGATTGAAATTTAGGTAAATTGGTAATCATTATAATGGATCTGTGACTTCGTTAATTGTAAAATTTGATATCCAACTATTAGGCAGGTTTACCTCAAGCGGAATTAGTTTCTCAATGGAGAGGCCAGAACACTGGCCTGGGAAATCTGGATGAAGGTTCGTGTATGCCTATAGTTAGCCTCTCAGCACGGGGGATACAGTGTAGCAAAAGCCAGTGCACAGACAGGTGGAGTTGGCCAGCTTGGCATGGTGGTGAGCAGCGGGCACCCTGGAGAGGTTCAGACTGGTATCTTGGAAAAGGGAGGAAATGGGTTTTAGAAGTAGGCTTTAGAGAGCTAGCACCGGAGAAACAAAACCAGTCAAGGTCCAGATTTCTTATGAGAGATACAAGGTAAGGTATTTGTGTCTGGGAACAAAAGTGAGCTTGGTTATTGGATTGTTTAGGACGAGCCAGGCAGTAATATTGATAAGGTAACTGAACTCTTAAACTGTTGATCTTACTTATTTGGGGCTTGGCACTGCATCAATAGCTGAATCTGTGTGTTTGTTAGAAGTTGTCCTGGGTAACTGGGATGAAAGCAGATTTTCTGTCTCAATGCTTGAGGATACTTCTTGCTCACAGTTTAGCACTTCCTCTGGTTACTTGGTCTCAGGGATTTGATACATTTGCTCTTTTTTATTATTTTTTTTTTTGGTTGCTTTTTTCACCTGTTCCTCTCCTTTCTCACCCAAGACAAAGCAGATTACAAAATTTCAGCATACCCTTCTGTTTGAGAAACAAGTGCACAGCGCTTAACAGTTTTAAGTAGTTTTAGCTGCCATAATAATAATAATAGAGTAAGCCAAAAGAAACTTGAAAGTACTACTAATTGTTTATTCCTGAACAATTTCACTGAAGTTGTATTAGGTTAGTCATTAGAACGACCTTTCTTGGTTTTGCTTTTTTTTTTTTAGTAGGGTATATCTGCCCTTTTCAGCCCTCCCTCATACTCCTCCACTCCACATTATTCACAGCTTTCTTTTAGGTTTGCTTATATTGGATAGATGCTTAGACTAGTTGACAGTGTTACTAGTAAGCGTATAGAATTCCCATCATAATCCTACTAGGGCTTCTCTGACCCAAGACTGTGCTATACTTTCATTTTTCAGTTATAATCACTTGGTTTTAGCCCCAGGTGAGTTAGGTATTTTCTTCCTAGGGTCTAAATATTTCTTCTTTTGGACTAAATGACATTACCTCTCTTCTGTTTCTTGGGTTTTATTTGATAGTTTCTGAAGACCTCAGTTGCCTGAATGTTCTAGTCTTTGATTCTTTTATTTCAACTGAAAGCATGTTTACTGGTTGTTTGTATTTAAAGGAGCTCTTACTCTTAAAAGTAATTCTACTTTTTAAGTATTCATTATTCTAAAATGATATCTAGCTTAAAATGTTGATCTAATGTCAGATATGGCAGTTTTATGGACTCTTTCCCGGAATCTAGTTATACCACATCATTCCTTTCCATTGCCTCCAGTAGACTTGTGTTTTTAATCTTTAAAATTTTGTTTACTTATTCCACTTGCCTTCTTTTTCACATTTTATTTCTCAACTAAGTTTCAAAGCAGAGATGACTAACATAGGCTCCTGAATTCCAGTGACTATTTTAGTGCCACGTAGCTCTGGTTCTTTTTGACGATCCAGTGTCCAGGTAATTCTTAGGGAGTGACTGTGACATCTACTCCCTAGGAGTTCCCAGTGGAAAAATACTTCAAGTGTGGTAACAGTAACAGTGACCACCAACATTAAGAGAAAGGTTCTGTCCCAAGGCCACATTTTGTCAAAGAAAAGAGCTTTCAATGAGAGATAAATCCGAAGTATCTGTCTTAATGAGAGGAATGTGATTAATGTTCAGTGCTAGGAATATTAAGACACATACACATCTAGTGGTTTGCAGCAGTGTTAGAGGTTGGGCATATTATTGGTCATTTGGATTTTAAAAATTTCACACAGGAGATTCTGATGTAAATGCTCCCATGTCTCCTTCCCTCCAGTTGTTGATGAGTGTCATCAGTGGGTTGAGATAGCTGAGTGTTGTGATAGGATGAGTGTTATCAGTGGGTTGGGATGGCTGAGTGTTGTGAAAGGAATAAGACCCATCATAATAGAAATAAAACTTAGCTCACAGATCACCCGAAATCCATTTAGAAAGGGAATTTAGTACATTAAGGAAGTATCAGTGTCAGAAATGTCAAAATATAGTAGAAGTATAAGGAAAATCAGGATATAGATTCCTGCATTGGAAGGCAAATAGGATTTGTTCATATCTCCTCATTTGACCAATATGACCAGTGTCGTGAGTCCTTGACAGTAGCCAGGATATTTTTTTCTCTCCTCCTGGTACTGAACCTTTAGAGTGAAGCACAACTTCATTCAAACTGATTTCTTCAAGATCCTTTTACCTGAAGTACTAAAACTGTACTAACCTTTTTAGTGTTTATCAGTGCCCCGGTACTGAGAAGGTCAGAATTTACTTAGCATCTAGGCTGACTTTGTTAATTATCAGAGTTCTATTCTTACAGTATATGTATTTATCATGATTGTTATAATAATCAAATGCCAAGTTGTTTGGTTTATAAGTATCGAATTTCATATATTTGTAAAATTGAGATCATCTAGTCTTGGCTGAAGCAGCGTGTAATGATTTTAGGAAACATATTTAAGTTGGTCTTTCAAATGTATGGGCTTCCCTAGTGGCTCAGATGGTGAAGTATCTGCCTGCAATGCAGGAGACCCAGGTTCAATCCCTGGGTCAGGAAAAGCCCCTTGAGGAGGGCATGGCAGCCCACTCCAGTATTCTTGGCTGGAGAATTCCATGGGCAGAGGAGCTTGGCAGACTACAGTCCGTGGGTTCACAAAGAGTCAGTCACGACCAAGCGACTAACACACTTTCAAATGTATACTCTTCTACGTTTTTTCCTAATTGTTGTTAGACTTAATAGTTAGGATGTGTTTTACTATCAAAGTTTTTTTTTTTTAATTAGACTTTAATTAAAGCTCCTGCTTTGCTGCAGCAGAATGTAGCCTTTTGAGTATTGCGCCTTGCTGCTTTGGAGTGCGCATGTGTGTGCACGTGTGCATGTGTTCGAGGTATTTAAGATGAAGATTCCATTTTTTCCTTACTTCTTAATTAGACCATTTTTATCAAGCACACTTTTTTGAAGCAGTTAAAAAAATTACCTTACATGGTGAAAACAAACCTGTCGATGAATTTCAGAATGAATGTCATGGAAATGTAAAGGCTATATTTTAAATTTCTAGGTAACCTCTTTCCCACAAAAATTGCCTAAATTTCTTATATTCTGTGCAACCCAGCAACTTATGATTAGAACCTCACAGTTTAAAGCCTAAATAAAAATTCCTATATTATTACTCTCTTTTATATGTAATAATCTTACTTGCCTGGAGCTTATGTATGCCAGAGACCCCATAACTTATTTTATACTATTAAAAAAACTTAATACTCTTAGTAACTTGCAGAAAATTGGGAGCTTGCTGTGTGTTCACCAAGCTTGTTTTTCAATAGTGTTTTAATTTGGAGTAATTGGAGTGGATGAGGTCTCACTTTGTTTTTAAAAAACAGTTGACCCTTGGTTTGAACTTCCCAGGTCCACTTATATGTAGATTTTTTCAGTAGTAAATATCACAGTACTTAACCAGTATGTTATACTCCGATATTGTTCCTGTAATCTATGTAAATGACACTATTTGTATGGTGCTCTGCCCCTGGTGGCTCAGATGGTAAAGCGTCTGCCTACAATGCGGGAGACCCGGGTTCGATCCCTGGGTCAGGAAGATCCCCTGGAGAAGGAAATGGCACCCCACTCCAGAACTCTTGCCTGGAAAATCCCATGGACGGAGGAGCCTGGTAGGCTACAGTCTCTGGGGTAGCAAAGAGTTGGACACTTCTGAGCGACTTCACTTCACTTCTACCCCTCTTCAAGATTCAAGTTAATCCTTTTATGGCCCAAGATAAACCATTTGGAGCCAAGATTATCCCAAAATTGGAGAAGGGAATGGCAGTCCACTCCAGTACTATTGCCTGGAGAATCCCATGGACAGAGGAGCCTGGTAGACTGCAGTCCATGGGGTTGCAAAGAGTCGGACACGACTGAGCAACTTCACTTATAGGATCTGCGGTTGGTTGAATTTGTGAACACGAAACTGCTGGTCCAAAGAGCTGACTATAAATTATATTTAAATTTTCAACTGTGAGGAAGATTGGCACTCCTAACCCCTGTGTTGTTCAGGGGTCAACCGTGAACTCTTTAGTCTTTCCTGTATGACTCACTGAGACTCTTTAAGTACTATTAGTAGAGAATCAGTAATCAAGGACATTAAACATCTTGTCAGGTGTGTCTGCAGCTTGCCTACTCCATGAATGTTACAATGAGGTAACATATTTATACTAAATAAAGGGAAAATTGCTTGTTTTTCAGTTGAGAGATATTTCTTTATGATTCTCCAATTTATCCTGTTAAATAAATTTAGGTATAAAGGCTTAATTTGCTTCAAAAAGTTTGTTTAAAATAACTTGAACAATGTTGTTGAACTATAAAATTATATCATCTTAAATGGGTATTATGAAGCAGCTATACATACATTCTTTGAGGCATACTAAATTGATACATTACATATATAATTAAAAATTTTCCAGTCGCTATGTTAAAAAATACAGGAAAGGTGAAATTAAATGTTTTGGATATGTTTTTTTCAACATGTTCAATATAAAAGTCATTAATTTGTGTACTTTTTTTTTGTCTTTGGAATCTAGTGTGTATTACACATGATTATCTCAGTTTGGACTAGCCATGATTCAAGTGCTTCATATTACCTGTGGCTAGTGGTTACTGACTAGATGATGCAGTTTTAGAATGTAAATCTTAAAGGCTTTTGTGAATCTAGTGAGAGTATATGTGAAAACATTTTAAAAGTACTATGCAATTATAAACAAGTTATGTAAGGAATTGAACTATTGTAGGGTTTATGTAAATAAACCATTTTTGGCCTTTACCAATTAGTTTTTTATTAGATATTTAATTGTTGATAATTTATTGTGATTAAATAACAAGTATATATTCTCATGGAAACCCCCAATGTGGTTTAAAAATGAACAAATTTAAATATTATTACCTAAAAATTGTGAATTAATTTACACATTGTTCATGTATTTGGGTTACTATTTTCTCTCAAAAGACTTACATTTTAACTGTATTACACCTTGGTCTTTTACTCATTTATCCATCAATAATAGGGGGATCATAGGATTGATTTATCCCAATGTGGTTTAAAAATGAACAAATTTAAATATTATTACCTAAAAATTGTGAATTAATTTACACATTGTTCATGTATTTGGGTTACTATTTTCTCTCAAAAGACTTACATTTTAACTGTATTACACCTTGGTCTTTTACTCATTTATCCATCAATAATAGGGGGATCATAGGATTTATTTATTTATTTTTTTGAGGGGGTGAGTTCTATAAAATTTCTTGACAAAAATTTATTGGTATTGTTAAAAATCTGGCTTCAAATGTGTGCTTAAAATTAATTTCTAGTGTTTTTTTTCAGAGTTAATAGTGGATTAAAAACCTGAGGAATATTTAATTGAATTTTCCAACTTATTTGCTTTTTAGATAGATTTTGTAGATTTGTTGTCTTTAGGATTTATTATTTTGGGAGGAGACATCACATACACATGATCATTTGTTTGGGGCTAGTTCTTAATTTTTGTGAGCGTGAAATCCTTTTTTTGTTTTTAAACTTTGCTTAAGGTTGTTTTTTGGGTGTCTGTCACCTACTGATCTGATTAGTAATGTTTAAAGGAATGCAGTGCTATGTAGAAGCTTCTTTATACCACATATTCTTTTCTTCTTTTTTACTATGTGGTAAAAGTATATGATACTTTGCATACTTTTCACACTCTATGTGAAATACAGAAAGGAGAGATGGGTTTTGTGTGTGATATCTTAAGAACGACTGCATTTATTTATCTGCTCTAAGAAATGCTGATTATCAGTTCTGTGTTTAACAAGCTTGAGGAAGTAAATTATAGAAATTCTAATATTATGCATGTAGCTAAAAGGTTGCAAATGCCAGACTAGATGAATCACAAGGTGGAATGTAGATTGCCAGGAGAAATATCAACAGCCTCAGATATGCAGATGATACCACTCTGATGGTGCAAAGTGAAGAGGAACTAAGAGCCTCTTAATGAGGGTGAAAGAGGAGAGTGAAAAAGCTGGCTTAAAACTCAGCATTCAGAAAACTAAGATCATAGCATCCAATCCCATCACTTCATGGCAAATAGATGGGGACACAGTGGAAACAGTGACAGACTACTTTCTTGGGTCCAGAATCACTGTGGACAGTGATTGCAGCCATGAAATTAAAAGACATTTGCTCCTTGGAAGAAAAGCTAAGACAAACCTAGACAGCATATTAAGCAGAGACATCACTTTGCTGACAAATGTCCATACAGTCAAATCTATGGTTTTTCCAGTAGTCATGTACAGATGTGAGAGTTGGCCATAAAGAAGGCTGAATGCTGAGGAATTGATGCTTTTGAATTATGATGAGAAGACTCTTGAGAGTCCCTTGGATAGCAAGGAGATCAAACCAGTCAGTCCTAAAGGAAATGAACCCTGAATATTCATTGGAAGAACTAATGCTGAAGCTCCAATACTTTGGCCACCTGATGCAAAGAGCTGACTCACTGGATAAAACTCTAATGCTGGGAAAGATTGAGGGCAACAGGGGAAGGGGATGACAGAGGATGAGATGTTGGATGGCATTACTGATTCAGAGGACTTGAGTTTGAACAAACTCCGGGAGATAGTGAAGGACAGGGAAGCCTGTTATGCTGCAGTTCATGATGTCACAGAGAGTAGGACAGTAGTTTTTTCATTTCTCCATTTATGGTGAAGATAGTCCTGGAAATAAATTTCTGGTAAAGATGTTTGGTTTATGGTTAAAAAAAAATTAACCCTGAAAATAACTAAAAATGCTAAAATAGGTAATAAGAGTTGGAACCGTTTAAGTATTTTTTATCATACAGCTACTTCTTTGGCAATAAAGCTTATAGGGAAGTATGTTTCTGTTCATTTTTGTGTAACTTTCTATATTTTGACTTTTCTATAATAAGGTTATTACTGTAATAGTTGCTATAATATAAATAAAGTTAGGTCCTATAATTATATAGGTGTTATAATGTAAATAAGGTTAATTTGACATACCCAGTTAGATGATGCCATTGTGCTATTTATCTGTATTGTATTTATCCAAACCAAAGTAAAGATTCCCTAGTGAATGCTCACACTACTCAAACCTATTTGGAATTTGTGTGAATTGTTACATTATTTCTTCATTAGATGGTATTTCATTATCAAAAAAATGTGGAATTATTAGTGCAGAACAGTCAAAACTTTTATAGTGTTATTATCTTAAATATTTTTGTGCATGATTTTTTAAAAATTATGGATTTTTAAGAGTTTTAAGCTTAGTTTTCAGATATTTTTGTTTTAAAAAGATCAATATTTTTAACTTAAGTGTTTAAAACATATTCCACCAGAACTACCCCCCCCCCATTTCTTCTTGCAACCAAGTTATATAAAAATTTTTTTTTGAGGATTAAATTCTTAGAGTGGTTTAGTGTACTTTTTAAATACTTCACTTTCTTTTACTTCATTTTCATTCTGGGTTTTCATAGTTATCTTTTTTGGTTCTTACAAATACTTTGAATTATTAGTCTTCCGACTTTTCAGTTTGTTTGCTTTAGTTTAGAAATTTCTTCTTTCTCTATAATTTTGATATTTGCTTCCATTTCCTTCTCTCCTGCCTGTCTGTTTCCTTTTGTTTGAGTGTGTGTCTGTGAAGAGTTCTCTTTTACTCAGTTAGAACTGTGGGATATGGTATGAGATGAATATCTGTATGTAGTGTGTTACCCTTATACAGAGTTTTGTGGCGGTTTTGTGTTGACATTTGGGGCCAGAAACTACTTGGTGAGAGGCTATCCTGTGTTTTGATGGGTGCTTAGCAGCATCCCTAACCTCTACCCAGTAGATGCCAGTAGAATTCCCTGAGTTTTAACCACCAAAAATGTCGCCAGACATTCCAAAGTGTCCCTTATGGTGCAGAATTATCTTGGTTGAGAACCATGACCCTAATATAAATTAGTTCTGAATTTATATGTTCTAAATCTAGTTGTCCTGAGAGACACTGACTTGCTGTTTTAGCCCCAAACTTATGTTTTCTGGGGCAAAGCTTGAGGTTAAGATCTCACATGGTGGACTTTTTACTGGGGCCAGGGGGATCAAGTTCACATAGACTAATACACAAAGGCTAATTTTTATTGAATGCTTATTTTAGAATCTGTAGATCATGTGGTTTTTCATATTATATCTATTTATATGACAAATTAGATTTTCCAATATTAAACCTATCCCATGATAGACTTTGCTTAGTTGTAATAGCCAATTATCTAATTATGCATTTGAATTCCCTTTGTTGATACTTTATTTAGAACCATTTCTATTTGAGAGAGTACATTTCTGGGTGCAGTCTTTGGTCTGAATAACATTCAAATTATTTCAAATACTGATTATTTTTAAATAGTGAAGCTTTGTAGACATATTTTGTGTTCTATAGAAGTTTTGAAAAAGCCTTTAAAACAAGTTTTTGGGTTTTTTTTTATCTTTAGTAACTTTTTCTGAGGTCATTTTTAAAGACCACTTTCTGATTTTATTCCTGGATTCCTGTTGATTTCTAAAAATTTCTTGAGTAATTAGTTTTTCTTTAAAATAGAAATTTATCCATTTCATTGAGACTTTTCGGCTTGGAACTTTATAGCACAGCCAAGAACAAGCCTAGTTTCGTTAAGTTCTCACATCCCGCTGGACTGCTGAGTCTGACCCAACTCTGCAGCATCTCTTTTTAGAGTGTTGAATTGGCAGATCTCTTTGTGTATTCTGTAATCTCTTGTGGCTCCGGTTTATTTTTCATTGCTCATCCTGATAGGCTTCTTTGAGGTATTCAATCTTTTGAGATGCTTTGGAAATGGAGTGCTGGATGGGTTAGCCATACAGCGCTAGTGCCGTTTGAGATCACTTGGGGGAATGCATCAGTTAAATATACATATTTTCAATATTAGGTGTTAGAAGGACTGTTCGTATATTGGCAAAAAAATATACCCAGATATCTAGGATGAATTTATTTTGAAGTTTACTGACTTCAGAAAGGTCTGGTTCACTTAGCTCTAATAAATGAGATGCTAGTGTTTTTTTTAAAAATATAGTTTGATTATCAGAGAAAAATTAAAAATAGAATGCTACTTTAACATGTATATGACAAACTGATTTTTAATGAATTAAGTTAATTTTACTGGAAAAAACATGGATTGTTGAAAGTTGGACTTTTGAATAAAGGTTTTAAGTGGCTAAAATATAGGAAAGTCAAGTCTGTTATTCTGCAAGATGACAAAAATAAAAGAGTAATTTAATGAGGAATTCGTTGTACTGAGAGACAGGCCTGCTTGGTGTAACATTATGGAGATAAAATTTTTGTCTACTGTCTTTGCTTTTTCATTTTCTAAAAATATTTCTGTAGTTACCAATCCTTCTTTCACAGCTTGGTTTAGTTTCACTGCCTCCAATGCCTGTATCATAGAAGGATCCACCTCGTAGAAGAAGTCACAAGCTGTCTTGAATAATCAGCACCCTTCTGCGAGATTATCTCAGGTCAGTCTGTCTTCTCGCACTGTTGTTCTATGTCGTCTTTCTCATGGTCTGCTTTGGAAGCATTCCTATTAATTCCTGTTGCGTACTGTCTGCTAGCTCTTGAATTTCTGCAAGATCCCTGTCTTGAAACCCTTCAACCTCCACTTATTTATTTATTTTTTTTCCATATCTATACTCTTTCATGGTTTCCTTGACTGGCTCTGTTGTAAATGCTGTTAAGTCATGTACAACATCTGGACATCGTTTTCTCCACTGGGAATTTTTTGTTTCAGGATTGATGGCTTTCATGGCTTTTAAAAAAATTACAACAGTGGCATCTTCAGTGGTGTAATCCTTCCAGACCTTCATGATCTCTCTGTCAGGGTCCTCTTCTGGAAGTATTGCCAACCTAGTCTGTAGCCTAATGTACAGTGAGCCTTATGGGTCCTTTGACCCCCTGATCTGGAGGCTGAATTGGAGACATTGTGTATGAGGGCAAATAGACAACTAACGCCTTCACTATTGAACTCATGGGGTCGTTGTTCAATAACAGTGGCCAGGGGACATTGTCCAGTAACAGAGGAACTTCAAAAAGTAGTTCTTCACTGGCCAAATACTTCCTGACTTAGGGAATGTGTCAGTGGAACCAGTCCTTTTTCTGGATTGGATTCTCATCCAGTCCTTCTTGTTTTATAAGCAAAAGATTGGCAACTGATGTTTATCTTTTCGCTCAAGGCTCAAGAATTAGTAGCTTTATAGAGGAGGGCAGTCTGGACCATAAACCCAACTGCATTTGCAGAAAACAGTAGTGTTAGCCAGTCTCTTCCTCTCTTAAATCCTGATGTTTGCTTCTTTCTCTTCCTCCCTCTCTCTCTCTCTTTTTTTTTTACACTAATAAATATCCTTTTGACTGCTCCCCACCCCCGCCCCAGAATAGGGCACCTTTGTCTGCAGTAAAAACCTTTTCAGACAGATATAATTTCTCCTCAGTGATTTTCTTAATGGCATCTGAGAACTCTACTGCTGTCTCTTGGTCAGCAGAAGCTGTTTCTCCAATTGTCTTGACATTTTTAAAGCCAAACCTCTTTCTAAAATTATCAAACTATCCTTTGCGGGCATTAAATTCTCCCAACTTCACATTCTTCATCTTCCTTTTGCTTTAAGTTTTCAGGCAATAATTTTGCTGTGTTTCTTGAATCATACTACAGTCTGTCGGTATGCCTTTCTTATAGCAATTCTGAATTATAAGTTGCATTTTCAATATGAGTAAAAAGTGCAAAGTTTTCACTGTGCTGGGACAGTTGCAGTGAGTGACAGCTTCACAAATTTCCTGTCTTTAATTTTTTAAATTTAATAATAGTTCTTACCCTGGATTCGTTTATCTTGAAATGGTGGTCAGTTGTAGCTATAGATCTCAATCTGGTGCATATCAAATAATTCAACTTTTTTTTGCATCACAACTTTTCTGTGATTCTTGGGATCATTTCCAGCATCAGTAGAGGCACTTTGTATCACAGAGTGGTATTTCACTGGATGACTGTACCAGTTTTTTTTTCTTTAGTCCATTTGTCTATTGAAGAGCATTTGGGATTTTCTAGTTTGTGGGCAGTTAAGAACAGAGGTGTTATAAACATTTTTGTATAGGTTTTTATGTCAACATAAGTTTTACTTCTTCAGAGTATGTATAGTTTGGAGTCATATGGTAAGTGTGTATTTATGTGAAACTTCCAAATTCTTCCTGAGCTTTTTTTTTTTTTTTGTATTGGCACCAACAGTATATTAGAGTATCAATTGCTTCATGTCTTTGTGGGTTTTTTTTTTTTTTTTAATGTTAGCCTTTCTAATAGGTGTGTAGCAGTATCTCATGGTGTAGAATTGGGAGATTTCTTCTTTAAATTTTGCCAGGGAAACCATCTGGCTCTTGGGATTTCTTTTAAAAACAGTTATTCAGACTCTCTCAAACTACTAAAACTTTGCGGTATTCTTCATATGTGTCTAGTTTATGCTGCTACTGCTGCTGCTGCTGCTAAGTCACTTCAGTCGTGTCCGACTCTGTGTGACCCCATAGACGACGGTGTCTTGCTTATAGTTTTTTTTTTTATTATTTTCAAAATTAATGTGAAGTCTCTGGTGATACTCCTTTTAATTCTTAATGTTGGTAGTCTGGGTCTTCTCTCTCTTTTTTACCCTTGATCATTCTTCTTAGAGATTTATCAATTTTATTGACCTTTTCAAATAACCAATTTTGATTTCATTGTTTTTTCCCTATTTTTCTGTTTCTCTGGTTTCAGTTGGACATTTTATATTACTCAAATTTATGTCCTTTTATACTTAAACATTTTTTTTAGTGTAGTTGCCCTAGAGTTTACAGTATATGTTGATTACTGATCCAAATCCACCTTTAAATAGCACTGTCCAACTTCATGTCAAAGGCGGATCCCAGAGTATTCCCCACTCCTGTGTCCTTTATAATATTGCCGTCATTCATTTATCTACATGCTAAAAATCACCCAGTACATCGTTACTGTTACCAATTTAAACTAATCTTTTAGATAAATTAAGAATAAGAAAAGTAAAAGATTTTATTTTACTTCTTCCTTTGCCTTTACTCTTTATTTATAGATCCAAGTTTTTGCCCTGTATAATTTTCCTTCTATTTGAAGAACTTCTGTTAACATTTTCATGGCAGGTCTGTTATTTTTGTTTGTGTGAGAAAGTCTTTATCCTTTTTTTTTGAAAGATAATTTCACTGAATATAGAATTCTAAGTTGGTAGTTTTTTTCTTTCAACAGTTTAAATAGTTTGCTCCACTCCTTTCTTGCTTGAGCGTTGCTGAGAGAAGCCTGCTGTGATGCTTTTCCCTGATCCTTTGTCGTTCAGGTGTTTTTTTCTTATGGCTTTTTTCAAGATTTTCTGTGTCTTTGATTTGAATATGGTACACTGAAGTGTAGGCTTTTCCTTTTTGTCCTTTGAGTTTCCTGGATGTATGGCTTGGCATTGGTATAGGTTACTAATTTTGCAAACTTCTCCACCATTATTTCTTCATTTATTTCTTTTGTCTTGTTTCTTCTTTCTTCCTTTTCTTATATTTCAGTTATGCGTATGTTATATCTTTTGAAATTGTTGGGTGAAACAGAACTTGGATGTTCTGTTTTGTAAAATAATATTATTTTTGTATTTTAGTTCAAGAAATTTCTGTTGATCTGTCTTCAAGCATCTTGACTCTGTTCTTGGTGGGGTCTAGTTGGTAGATGAACCCACCAGTGGCATCCTTCAGTTCTATTACAGTGTATTTTGATTTCTGGCATTTCCTTTTGATTGCTTATCTTAGGTCTTTATCTGCTTACCTTACTCATCTTTGCTTACCTCCTTTTTTTTTTTTTTCATTATCACCCCTAACGTATTTAAATTTCAAAAAATTTGTTATACTTGAGTCTGGCTTTGACTCTTGCTTTGTCTTTGTGTTTTTTTTTTGCCTTCTGAGTGAATGATGTGTAATTTTTTGTTGAAAGTTAGACATGCTGTATTAGATAAAAGGAGCTGAGGTTAATAGGTCTTTTGTGTGAGGGTTTATAGTATCTGTCAAGGAGTCTACTCTTTAACATCGTTCCACCTGTTAGGTGCCAGAGGCATCAGATTCCTTTAGTGGCCTTGTTTCTGCCCACCTCTTGGGTTTCCCTAAGCACTCCTTCTCAGGTAGACTCTGCATCATGTAAATGCTTTCAGTGGTGATTAACTCTTGTTATAATGGAGCCCCATCAGTGTAGTTGTAAGGTGCTGGGGAGAGGAAGCATCCTGTAATCTTAAAATGAAACTTTTGGTGGGTCTTTGTCCTGGGTCCGTGATGTCTTATCTCCCCGCTTCTCCATGTGAGACAGAAAGGTAAGAGGGAACTGGAATCAGAGAAATGCTGTTATACCCTTTCAGTGGTGGAGTCAGGACCTGGTGAAGTCTTTTTCCTGGAGAGCAGGTCTTTGTTTGGGTTAGTGGTTACTTCATAGTGACTACTTTTCCTTTCCTCCTTGCCAGACCCACAAGGAGATCTTTATAGACTCTTCACTGTGAGAACCTGATGGGGTTCCTGGAAGTAAAACCCACAAAAGGTGGGGGCCTGCTGTTCCTGTGGTCCCTAGGAATTTTCTACTCTTAGGCTGTTTTGTACTTGGCCTCCAGAAATTCATCGAAGTTTGTGCTTTAAATTTTTGTAGTAGATTGACTTTTTGGCCCCAAAATGTAATGTCTAAGTCCTGCCCTTGGAGAAGGCGATGGCACCCCACTCCAGTACTCTTGCCTGGAAAATCCCATGGACAGAGGAGCCTCCTAGGCTGTGGTCCATGGGGTCGCGAAGAGTCAGACACGACTGAGCGACTTCCCTTTCACTTTTCACTTTCATGCATTGGAGAAGGAAACGGCATCCCACTCCAGTGTTCTTGCCTGGAGAATCCCAGGGACGGGGGAGCCTGGTGGGCTGCCGTCTATGGGGTCACACAGAGTTGGACACGACTGAAGTGACTTAACAACAAGTCCTGCCCTGGTAACTATGGATCTTAAGATGATATCCTAGATTTAGGGTTGGCCATAAATCCAGTGACTGGTATCCTTATTAAGAGTAAGGAGAAGGAGATTTGAGACAGAGACACAGAAGGGGAGGGCCATGGAAACGGAGATTGGAATTATGCCAGCCAAGCAATGCCAGAGATTGCTGGCAGCCCCTAAAAGCCAAGAGAGGAGCTTGGAGCAGTTCTTCATCCGTCTTCAGAAAGAGCCAACCCTGATGATGCCTTGATTTTGTATTCTGGCCATCAAAAATGCAACCATGAAAGAATTTAAAAAGTTTTTTTGTTTGAAGTCACCACCCCACCCCAGTACTCTTGCCTGGAAAATCCAATGGACGGAGTAGCCTGGTGGGCTGCAGTCCATGGGGTCGCTAACAGTCAGACAGACTGAGTAAAAAAAAAAAGAAGCAAATTACAATGTGCACACCACACATTTCTCTCTCCTGAACTCAAAATTCAAAGTCAATATTAACAGAAAATGTGCGCAACATCAGAAAACTATAGTTTCTACCTGAACTGAATGCAGACTGCCCTCTAGAGGCACCATTTAATCAATACAATCCAATGTTTCCAGCTGCAAGTGAACCTATTTGTATCTCCGTGTAGTTTTCAGAAGCAGTTCTCTTTAAATATGTAGGCTTTACTCTACACGTGAACTTCCCTGGTGGCTCAGTGGTAATGAACTCACCTGCCAATACAGAAGATGTGGGTTCAATCCGTGTGTCGGGAAGATCCCCTGGAGAAGGAAATGGCAACCCACTCCAGTAATCTTGCCTGGGAAATCTCATGGGTAGAGGACCCTGGCAGACTGGAATTCATAGAGTCGCAAGGGAATCAGACACAACTTAGCCACTAAACAGCTGTATATATACTAATAACTCATCATGATTTCCATATATTGTATGCCACCTCTAACAAAACTAATGCAAGCAATCCAACAAAAAAAGTGGCTTCCGTCTTATCAGCTAGACAAAAGAATGTGATCACAAGATAAGACATCAAATTGTCATATGTTAGTTTGTGACTTTTGGTAAAGCTGTTAGCAAGTTCAAAATCTCCCCAAAATTTCATGCAGAAGAAATGTCTCCATAATTTAGTCCATTATTTCCTCACCATCTATAGATGAATCCAGTGTGGATTCGGCTTGGAAACTGCCTCACCGGGCGGTCTTCACTTGGTTCTGACCTTCATATGTGCTGTTGCAAACTTCAAAACTGCTGGTGAATTAAAATCAAGAACTGTAGTCACGTCTTGAAACTCTAACACAGGTGTAAAAAATCCACATTTAAACCAATAGAGTTTAAATAAATATTACTTAATGAACAATCAAATAGAAAGGTAAACTATTTCTCTTATCATAAACTTATAGCTCTCAAGAATATGGTGTCTAAATTATTCAATACTTCATATATAGTTATTAGAATTATCACTTTCTCACCTCCTTTGCAATAATTTAAAATAATTTGAATAAAATTTTTTTGCCAATGGCTGTTCCTTAAGAAAAAAGTCCTTTCAAATATTTGTCCCAGTGAAATTCAACTGTAACAATATGGATTTAAGAGAATAATTTTAAGATCATACTGTTTTATTTGATGATGTTTTTACCTAAATACACACAGTCAATATTAAATAGCAATGAGGTACTGAGGAAAACATAATTATTGAACATGACTTAAAGTTTAGTCTTCCAATCCTCCTAGAGAATGTCATAACTTGGTATTATGTACAGATCTGAGCAATACATTTTGATAAATTAAAGGAAAATTATAGTTGACACCAAAATGTAGTTATATTCATATGAATATAACCTGATCTAATTTTCTACTTTGCTTTTTTGATATAGACACAATTATAAAATACATAATGTTCCTGCTGAAATGCTTATTTCCAAGAACAGTGTAGAGGAGGAAAATTTTTGTCTGGGCTCTGTAAGAAAAAACAGCTTAATAAGAGACAAGCTCACAGATTTTCTGTGACATGGGAACCCTCTCAGGAAATGAAGATCTGAATCAGTGGCAAAATCTAAATACTTTTGTACTAAACTGATCAGAGAAAGACAATTGTAGAAAAGTAACTGTAACATATGATGAGGCTAAAGGAAGATAAGAATTATTTTAATGAGGTTTGTTCATATGGATTCCTCTTCTTAATTTCCTATCCTTGATAATAAAAATGCTTCTTTCTTCCTAGTGTAGGGAGGGCATCTTTCACAAGCTAATTTTATCTCCTGTTTGCAGGAAGAAAGAGGGGAGATCAGAATGATTTTTTGTATCTGCTGTTTTTCAAGTATCTTTTGTTCAAAATAATCCTTATGCTGAAGTGACATATTTGGGGGTGGCATACTCTGCCATTGTTTCACATTCACAAGAAAATTTATAATTTTGCTCTGCATGTTCAATTTTGTTTTCAATAAATCAATATGAGCATATTTCCTCTGCAGACAGTATGCAAAGGCATTAACCACATGATACAAATGTTAGAGTAAGTGCCAAGCTTTTCTTGACATAAAAACGGAGGCTTAACTTATTTACAATGCTGGTTGAGAATTACATTTCCTATCACCTGAATCTTTAAGAGTATTCACTTTTTATACTCTCTGCTTCTTCAAAAGAATGGAATTTTATGTAAATAAAAAACAACCTTGATGGTAGTATGCCATATTAAAACAACAATAATAACAAAAACACCAAGGAATCTACTCCTGTTGACCCATAAAATTCTCAAGTTATGTCCTTCCTGTAGCCCTGTTGCTGCTTCTGCTGCTGCTAAGTCGCTTCAGTCGAGTCCGACTCTGCGCGACCCCATAAATGACAGCCCACTAGGCTCCTCCGTCCCTGGATTCTCCAGGCAAGAACACTGGAGTGGGTTGCCATTTCCTTCTCCAATGCATGAAAGTGAAAAGTGAAAGTGAAGTCGCTCAGTCTGTCCGACTGTTATCGACCCCATGGACCATGGGATTTTCCAGGCAAAAGTACTGGAGTGAGTTACCATTGTTACAGGGCGTTATTTTGTGTATTTTCAACCCTGTAATAAATGGTAGCATAGCAATGTTTGGATGGCTTCTTTGCTCTTCTGCTGTCCCTATAGAGAAACTCACATCGTAACAAAATCTGGTATTCCAATGTCAGCCTATCCAGCAGATCTAAAATCTAAAAACGGGGTCATTTCTCTTAAAAACTCAGAGCTTGTTAAGAGAGGAGAGACTCATGCTTACTACTTGCTCTTAGACAAGATTTTATCTTTATTTACACTTCTCAAGCATCTACCTGACTACAGGTTTGATTCCAGGGAATTGGGAAGGACCCCTCAACTCTGAAATCCCTCCAGGACTCTGCTTGCTGGGGGCTTCCCAGGTGGCATGTGTGTGTATTAGTCACTCAGTCGTGCCCCACTCTGTGAAACCCCACAGACTATAGCCTTCCAGACTCCTTGGTCCATGGGATTCTCCAGGCAAGAATACTGGAGTGGGCTGCCATTCCCTTCTCCGGGGGAATCTTCTCAACCCAGGGAATAAGCCAGAGTCTCCCTCTTTGCAGGTGCCTTTACCATCTGAGCCACCATGGAAGCTAAAAAGAACCTGCCTGCCAGTGCAGGAGATGTAAGACATGGGTTTGATCCCTGGGTTGGAAAGATCCCCTGGAGAAGGGAATGGCAACCCACTCCAGTATTCTTGTCTGGAGAATCCCACGGACAGAGGAGCCTGGCAGGCTACAGTCCACAGAGTNAGATGTAAGACATGGGTTTGATCCCTGGGTTGGAAAGATCCCCTGGAGAAGGGAATGGCAACCCACTCCAGTATTCTTGTCTGGAGAATCCCACGGACAGAGGAGCCTGGCAGGCTACAGTCCACAGAGTGGCAAAGAGCTGAACACGACTAAAGCATGTTAGCACGCATGCACCCTGCCTGCTGATGCCTAAAGCTCTATGGCTTGCAGCAGAAAGGTCTCCTCTTACAGTCTTCATAGCTGTTAGGACTTCCTCAGCTCCTTCTCCCACAGCCAGAAGTATTGAGATGAGGAGGGAAGAAATCACATGGACTCCGTGGAGAGAAGGCATCTAGAGAGAACTGATGAGCAACCTACCCATGACGTTGCACTCCAAGCATCCCCACCTTCAGGATTCCCTGGTGTCCTTGTCGACCTCAGTCCTAGTTGTTCTGACTATCTGTTCTCTTGTCAAACATTTAATGATCATTGTGAGGCTCTGGAGGCGCAGTGATATCAGCAAGATGAACGCGTGCCTGCCTTCAGGGTTGCTAATCTAAAAGAGCAAACGCGCCATTAACATCAAGTGTAATTAGCAGCCTAACTAGCAAATGCAGGTTGCTGCGGAAATACATAGTTGGAACATTTTATGTCACTCTCACATACTTAAGGTGAGAACTGCACGATGGCTAACATTTAGCCAGAAAATAAATGCCAAGGCTTGCATGTATCACAGTATCTCTTATCGAAACTATGTATATTCATCGATGCTGTATCCTGTCTCAACCTGTCACTCTGCTCTTGTGAACGAGCATGTTTCACTAGCTCAGAGCAGTCCCAGTAAGGAGGCCAAACCTCATCGCTGCAGGATAGTTGTAAGAGGATGTGGTTTCTCCAGAACTGTGCTCACCTGTAACCTTTCGCTGTCTGAACAGCACCTGCAGCCGCACTTTATCTCTGGTCCAATCTGGCTCCCCTGCCCGCACGCTCCCCCAGAGCACTGCCATGAGAGTTTTGGCAGAGGGCTGCGGCATCAGCTCAGCGACTTGGCACATCACAAAAGCAGCGGTGCAATAGACAGGCATGCAGGCTGAGGGCAGTCACAGAGTTCACGTGTATAAGCAATATCGCCATTCTCTAGGCTCTCTTTTCAGACATGCAAAGACCACATTTAGACACTTTTTAAAACTATTAAGCTACATAGCCTTGGGTTAAACTCTTGAAATATTCATTCTTGCCCGAGGCCAATGCTACTTTGAAAATTTTGTGAGCAGAGCTTTTCTATTACCTCCTTAAGCCACAACTGTTAGCGCTCCCAATTACTAAAATAATTCAGATACCATGCCTTATGGATCTAAAACACATTTACACAGCCTAATTTCTTTATTGAGTAATTTCTTTCTCCCACCAATAGCCAGGAGCACACTCAGACTACTAATCACAGTAACAAAAAGTAAAACCTAAAAGTCATTGCTTGATTGTAGTATTTCAGACAACACTGCTCATTCTGTGTCTCCAGAGGTTGCAGTCCTGGTCTTTGAACATCTGGAAACGTTTCCATTATAGAAGAACATGCTATTGATTTATCCTTGTCTTATATTTGAAAATATGCTTTGTTCTCCAGAATCTTCCCTAAAAGGACTTGGCTTATGATTTAAGATCAAAGCATAACATGCAACCTTGGTGGCAGGCTGGGAGGAAATGTGGACATNGGGATCTGGCATTTTATACTGTATTATTTTAGTGATTATCACATGCATGTTTATCTTTTAAATATTAGTGTTAATTATTGCCTTTACTCTCCTTTTGTATCATACAAGAGTCTTAGGCTACTTTTACTCCTGATTTATACAGCTGTTATTATTTTAATCTTCCTATATTTTAAATTTCCTCATCAGCCTCCCTCCTCTTTTTTCTGCTTCTTATTTAGGCTTTTTGTTGGGGTATAACTGTCATATAATAGTGTATTTCAGGTGTACAAGCTAATGATTTGATATTTATATGTTTTGAGAAATGATCACCAGAGTACGTCTAGCTAAGATCTGTCACCATACATAGTTACAAAATTTTTTTTCTTGTGATGAGAACTTGTAAAAGGTTTACTCTCTTAGCAACTTTGAAATATGCAGTATAGTTTTATTAAAGTCACTATGCTGTGCATTACATTCCCAGGACTTATTTATTTTATAGTTGGAAGTTTTTATTTTCATTTCTCTGATGATTACTGATGTTGAGTACCTTTTCTGATANAAATATGCAGTATAGTTTTATTAAAGTCACTATGCTGTGCATTACATTCCCAGGACTTATTTATTTTATAGTTGGAAGTTTTTATTTTCATTTCTCTGATGATTACTGATGTTGAGTACCTTTTCTGATATCTGCTGACTGTATGGCTGCTTTGGAAGAATGTTTATTCCAATTATCTGTCCATTTTTAAATCAGATTTTTTTTTTTTGGTTAGCTTTTTCTTTTTGTGTTTTTGCTTTTAAGTTGTGTGAGTTCTTATTAACCCCTTTTAATACACATGATTTACAAACACTTTCTCCCATTCTGTAGGTTGTCTTTTCATTTCGCTGATGAGTTCCTTTCTGTGCAGAAGCTTTTGGTTTGATATAGTTCCACTTGTTTAGTTCTCCTTTGGTTGCCTTTGCTTTTTGATGTCATATCCAGAAAAGCATCCCCAGGACTGATGACAAGGAGCTTACAGCCTGTGTTTTCTGTGAGGAGTTTCATGGTTGCAGGTTTTAAGTCTTCAATCCGTTTTGAGCCGGTTTTTTATTTTACTCAGTGCTTATCTGCCTGTGTTCACCACTCTCCCTTCGCTTAGTGAGTCTCTCTCTGGATATTGGCTGTGCTCCTCTTTTCCTGATGTGCTCAGAGAACACCTTCCGAGTTTCTTTCAGGGTGGCAGACTCCGTTTTTGCTTGTCTGTCCTTGGGTTTTGAAGGCTTTCCCCCTGGTTCAGAGTTTAGGATTTGCAGTTAGTCTCTTCCTGCTTTCCCCCTGGTTCAGAGTTTAGGATTTCTTCCTGCGTTTTGAAATAAGGAGCTGCTGCTTTCCGGCTTCCATTGTTGCCCCTGAGAAGCCCATTTTCTGTGTTGCTTCCTTGGTGACCTTTTAAGAATTGGTCTCTTCTGAAATTTTTTTTCTTTTTCCTCTGTGCTATTTGGCAGATTTACTGTGTTGAGTTGCAGGCTTCTTTTTGTTTATTCCATTTGGAATTGCTTAGACGTCTTGACTCTGTGGTTTGATCTCTTTTATCAGTTTGGTGAGTTCATAGCTATTAACTTTTCAGATAGTTTTTATTTTCTTCCTCTGGGACGCCAATTAAATATGTTAGATTGGTTTACTATGTCTTCTGTTTCTGTTACATTCTCATTTCTGTTTTCTATATTTTGGCTTAATTTCGGTTAGTTTCTATTTACCGACCGCTTTTCAGCTAGTCTTCTGCAGCCTTGTCTAATACACTTTAAAACTTATCCATTGAGTTCCTACTTTTGGTTATCGTCTTTCTCAATTCTAGAATACTTTTGTGGTTCAAGTCGATTTTCTCACTATCTGTGCTATTCCGCTTTGTGTCCGTTTTTCAAGCTGTAATTTATATCTCTGAACATGGTAAATGCCATCATTTTAAAGTCTGTATGTGATGAGTTCCGTATTTGGAATTCATTGAGATGTTTCTGTTATTTCTTGTTTCCCTAGGTACTTATTTTAGTCTTTTTTTCCCGCCTTACATGCCAGCTTATACTTCCTTGTCTCTGGATGTTGTAAATTAAAAAAGTATTTCCTGACATAATAGGGCATCTCCAGAGAGGGTTCTGGTTTCTTCTCTTTTGTCTTGGTGTGAGGTTTCCTGAGTCACCCGCATAACGCTAAACTGGGGTACAGTGCTTGGGCGCATTTATTTAGGTCCTGTCTCAAACTGTGTGTGTAGATTTCCAGTGCTCACTTCAATTTCATCTGATAAAATTGCTACATTTTTAGTCGTTTAATCTTCCTAAGAAGGTGATTTTTATATTTCATCCAGGGTTTTTGTATTTCATCCTGTGAGATTTGGTGCAGATTATCTAGTGTTCTTTTATTTTGAGTCTTTTGTTGCTATATTTTAAAATCTTTATTACCCTACTGATCAGATAAGTGCTAAAATGTCATATCTGCTTAAATTGGATAGCTTTCTTCACACTTTAAAAATAAACTGTTAAACAGCCAAATTTAAAGTTTACATTCTCTTTCAGAGGCAGTCACAATTGAAACGAACAGTGAATGAATAATCCATAACCAGAACGTGTCATCTTAAATGACTGGTTTTGTGGGAGAGTAGGTCAAGGGGAAGAGCCATCATTGATAGACAGGGTCTGTATACCTTTTGTAATCCTAGAGTGTCTTTCAGGATGTGCACATTCTCTTCCTTTTATTTTTTCCCTTCCAAATGTTTTTAGTCAACATGTATTTCTTCACTTTAAGCAACCATTTAAAGTGAAGAAATAAATTTAGTCAGTCAAATACAATTATTTTAAGTGCTGAAAGAGTTTTGTTTAATTTGAAATTTAAAATAATGAGTTTTTTGTTTCCACAATATGGAGGATACTGATTCTTGGTATAGCAGACTTGTGAATTAAATGAAGTTTTATTTAAACTGTTTTAGCTTGTCTGCAAGCATCATTGTTACATACTGTCTAGTGAGCATCAGTGTTTCTTGTAACCTGTTTTTTCCTAACTAGTGTATGTTTATTGTAGAAAAATAATTTCAGGATTTTTCAATATTTCAATGGGTTTCTGTTTCTAAGAATGCTCTCACTTTCTAAGAATGCTGCAGACTTTGGGGATTCCCACAGCTGCCCTCACATTTGACAGTTGGTTGGAAGGGATTGCAGAACTCGTTGGAAGCTCTTATACTCTTGGGGATGGTATTCTATTGTAAAAGGACACAGATTAAGGTTGGCCAAGGGGACAGAAGCCTGGGGCAGATTTCAGGAAGGTACCCGACATGATGTCAGTCTCTCTCTCTAAAGTCATGGATGGCGTCAAGTCCTGGTGAGGATGTGTGACAACGTGGAGAGTGTTGCCAACTAGGGAACTCACTTGAGCTCTGTGTCCAGAGTTTTATTGAAAAGATACAGTTGACTGCCCAGGTAACTGACCTTTTTAGTGTCTAGCTCTTCAGAGGTAGAACAGCTGCAACAGGGTTTGAAGCCCCAACATAATGACATTGTTTGGTAAAGTCTTCAGGTAACAAAGGTGCCTGAGGAACTTCAGAATCCCTCAATAATAGAAAAAAAACTCTTCTAGAGATCAGGATGAGGCGAAGTCCTATCCTCTCTTTCGGATGAGATTTTTTTTTTAATTGGAGTATAGTTGATTAACAATGTTGTTTTAGTTTCAGGTGAACAGCAGAATGATTCAGTTATACGTCTACATGTATCTAGTCTCTTTCAGATTCTTTTCCCATTTAGTTGTTACAGAATAAATACCAAGCAGAGTTTCCTGCTGTTATACAGTAGGTCCTCATTGATTATCTCTTCTAGATAAAGCAATGAGTATGTGTCAACCCCAAAATCCCAACCTGCCGCCCCACTCTTTTAATTCTTTACTAAAGGTGAAATATTATATTAAAGAGATAACAAACAGCATTTTAGATCCCTTCAGGCATCTGTTAACATTTTGGAATGTAACTCTTTACATTTTTCTGTGCATATGTTTGCTTCTTCCCTTTTTACAAAAATGAGTTGTTACAGTACCTTTGTTTTATAACCTTTATTATTTAGAATGATATTACAAGCCTGATTAAAAATGTTTAACAGGGCAAGAAGGACTTCCTGGCAGTCCAGTGGTTGACTCTGTGCTCCCAATGAACCCATGGGCTCAGCCCATCGTTGGGGAACTGAGATCCCGTGTGCTGCTGCGTGGTGCGGCCAGACGTTAAAGTAAAAGGGCATGAATTTAACCTTATTTACCATATGGTGTTTTCTTTAGGAGAAATAAATTATCTTTCTGAAACAGAATCATGAGTTAAATAAACATCTTTATAATAATATTGGACAAGCCACTTTTAATACTTCGTGCTTTCTTAAAAAAAAAAATCTTATACAAGTAATACCTGCATATGCTATAAAAACAGAGGAGCCTGGCATGCCACAGTTGATGGGGTCCCCAAGAGCTGGATATGACTTAGCGACTGAACAACAGCAGTGAAGAAACAGTGTTTCCTTGCCTTACTGTTCTCTTCCTCTGTTCTCATTCTCCAGAGGAAAACAACTTAGAACTATCTAGTCTTTCAGTTTTGCTCTTTTTGGCTTTTGTATTTCTAAATAACGAGTTCATGTAGCTGCCTCTGATTGGATACTTGGCGTTTTTTAGCCTTCTGATTAATGATAGGTAAAGATTTGGCTTACTTGTAATCTCACTTATGTTCTTTGTTTATCCTGATACGGTTTTATTTCTCTCTTGGATACCTTTCTGAATTCTGAGTTTTAGAGTTATACTTCTATTTCTTTTTCAGCAACTAACGCGTTATTTCTGGACTTAGAAGTTTGTATGATGAAGATTTACCTTTCTCTTTATCAACCTCCCCAATAGTTACTTTATCCTATAGTGTGAAGGCTCGTTAATATTTACATTTTGTTTTGTAACCATAATATAGTCTTTTTGTTTTGTTATAGGTTGGTTTTCAATGTTAAAATTAATAACTAGTCTCTGTTATTATGACCATGTAAATACTTTTATTTAATTTTTCAGCCAAGTAGTGTATATGATGATTATATTTTCAACACTGTATAGCTCTTTGCCTTTTCAGAAGCTTCCAGTCTCTTTAGTTTTTCTTCTCCTTATAGTTTTATTGTCTCTTTGAATTCCGGGTTCTTAAGGATAGTATACAGTTTCACAGCCTGACTCTCGCTTCTCTTTTGCCCCCAAGTACTTCCTCAGCTTTCTGTCTCCTGCTTAATCTAGACTGTTCCTTAGATGTGTTGCACAATTACTGTCTTAGAACTTTTCTCATTCTAAGAGTGGCTTCACTGGTTCTTGAATTTTGTACCCTCTCCTTTGGTTCTTATTTTGTCGGGTGATACATGTAATTGCCTGTGTATTATTGCCGCTCAGTTGCTGAGGCGTGCCTGACTCTTCGACCCTGTGGTCTAGAGCCCGCCAGTCTCTGTCCTCCACTGTCTCCTGTAGTTTGCTCAGATTCACGTCCACTGAGTCAGTGATGCTATCTAGCTATCTCATCCTCTGCTGCCCTGTTCTCCTTTTGCCTTCAGTCTTTCCCAACATTGGTCTTTTCCATTGAGTTGGCGGCTCTTTGCATCAGGTGGCCAAATTGCATATGTAGGAATTAATTTTCTTTGTCCTTGTCTGTCTGAAAATGTTATATCTTGAATACGGAATACATTTTTCTTCAGTACTTAGGTGCCTTTGCCTTTTTATTTTCTCTTTCTGGAATCTGGTGTTGCCAGTGAGAAGTCTCCTAATGAATATGATTTTCATTCTTTTGTATATGAACCTTTTATTTCTTCTCAGAGAAATTTCTAGGATATGTTTTTTAAGTTAATTTTTAATTGGAATATAGTTACTTCACAATGTTGTGTTAGTGTCTGCCACACAGCAAAATGAATCGGCTGTGTGTATATGCATACACATCTCCTCTTTTTTGATTTCCTTCTGTTTATGTTACCATGGAGCATTGGGTCGATCCCTGGGTTGGGAAGGTCCCCTGAAGGAGGGCATGGCAGCCCACTGCAGTATTCTTGCTTGGAGAATTCCACGGACAGAGGAACCTGGTGGGCTACCATCCATGGGTTTGCAAAGAGTCGGACATAACTGAGCAACTAGACACAACGTAGCAGAGAGCATTGAGTAGGGTTCCCTGAGCTATACAGTAGGTTTTCGTTAGTTACCTATTTTATATGTAGTATCAGTAGTGTGTGTATGTGAGTCCCAAGCTCTGAGTTCACTGCCCCCAAGAAGTTACTTTTTAATTTTTTTTATCGTACTGGACTCTCATAGACCCCTTTCTCTTTGAAGATTTGTTTCATATAGCCTTGGAATATTTTCTTCTATTATTTCATTACCTGCTCTCTGTTTTCCCTTTTTTCCCCTAGAACCGTTATTTGGCTGTTGAATTGATCATCTGTGTCTTGTCTCTTCTTTTATATTTTCTTATGTCTCTTTACCTGTTTTGATAAAATTTTCTTGGGTTTGTTTGTCTCTACCTCTGCAAAAAAGAAACCACGACTTGTTGGAAGATATATTTTCAAATGCTTTTTATTTTCATATTTCTTTTTTAAAATAACATTCTGTTCTGATTTTAGAAACTTTATTACATCTCTTGATGGTAAAAATTTGTACAGTTTAAATCTTTTAAAATTTTTAGACATTAAGTTGTAGAAATGTTTAAAGTCCAATACAAAGAATTTTTTCCTGACTGATGCTTTTCTCCTGAATATTTTAGTGTTTTCTACAGATCAGGATCTTCTACTTAATCACAGTTCAATTTTTAAATGTAAGAAATAAACATTTATTTATATATGTGTGGACTCTTTTTTTTTTTTTTTTTTTGCTTTATTCAGTGGGGTATATTGTTACACTATCATTTATTTTATTTTAGTTTTTTCATCATTTATTTTGACACTCAGATTGTCTTGACTTGGCCAGTAGGATCTGTTCTGATATTACTTCTCCGTGTCCTTGGACATCAGCTTATCTTTCTTTGAGAACTTCCTTGCTTTCTAGCACAACACCGTGTTCCAGGTTTATCTTGTACTTTTCCTGCCTAAGCCCTGGAATTGCATATCTTCCCAAGGATTCCTGGTTTGTTTTAGTAGAAAGTGGTTTTTATAAGATCTCAGCGTTAGGTTTGCTCATTGAGAGGTTGTGGTTTCAGGCCCTTTCAGTGGATAGAGCTTGTATGCCTGTGTGGTACATTTGTGTTTTATGTGTGTGTGAATGTCTGTGTATTGAAAACCATGAGTTCATGGTGATACTCCTTATTCCCATTTAATATCATAGGATTAAGTGAAGTCTTCTCCCATCATGTTTGTAGCTCCCTTCCTTTCATAGAGAAACTTGGCTTCCATTGTCCCTAATTTATTTGATCAACTCTCCTAGATGTATCCAGTCACTCCCCACCCTTATATGGACACCCTCTTCTCCGGCATGGGCTGTTCGACCTCGTTCTAGGTGACCACCACCCTCCGTCTAGGTTACCTTTCCTTTGCATGGTGATCTGGCCCTACCCGCAATACAGTGTGGCTTCTGATATTCCTCACCAAGCTGCCCGTCAGCTTGGATGCTCTCACCAAGCTGATTGGTGACCTTGCATACCGTATCACGTCACCTCTGCATGGATGCCTTCCTCACCTTACCTTCGAGTTGTGATAGGCTGCACCTGGGGAACCGCCACAGACGGACGCCCTTCTCAGCCTCCTTTGGCTCTGATAGCGTCACTGCCACCCCTACCCTAGCTTTGGATGCCTTCTCTACTCTTTCTGGCCCCTGTCTTCTCACACCTTCTCAGACTCCTTCGCCTCCTTGCTCTCCCTTCCCCCTACTATGCTTTTCTATACCTAATGACTTTAATACTGAATTATTCTGGAAGGGGAGAGGTCGGTGTCTGCTTCATCCAGGAGTAGTTTTTCAACTTATCATCGTCTTTCATGGTTAACTGTTGTTTACTATTCCTATTTATGAATAAAGGAAAAGCAAAAAGCCGATTGGAAACTCTTTATATGGGTATGACTTTTTAATTTTATTTTAGAGTTAGTAGGTTGGAAACCACCCATTGCTCTGGAGACCTCTATCAGAAGTCATTTTTCTAGGAAACCACCACTCATCCATAGTAGCTTTACTAGTTCCCCCAGACTAGTGTGTGTGTGTGTGTGTGTTTCTGAGATTAATCCTTTAGTATTTTACCTTTGAAGAAAAATACCTGCATTGTTGTCTCAGAACTGTTGTGGTTAGTAATGGGTCTCAGCTCTTCCATGAGATGTTAATTTCCCTATTTTCAGTTCTGTGTTTCCCATGAGAGCTCCTTTTCTGAATTTCTGGCCTTTCTGGGGTTCTGCAGAGCAGTTTGATGTCTCCGTTATAGTTTCCTTAAATTTTCTGAGCTCTGGCTTTATCAGTTATGGATCCATTTTCAGGAATTTTAACTTTCTTGCAAATTCCCTTCTCAGATTGATATGTTTTCAGCTGCAAATACAAATCTCGTCTAGAATTTACTTAAAAGTTAAGAAAAAAACTGCTTCTGTAACAAGAAATCTAAAAGTTTACAGGGCTGGTTAGCTTAGCAGTTGGGTCAATCTAGTAAAGATCCAAGCCATTTTCATCTTTTCTTTCTTGTATTCTAAGCATATCTGCTGTTTTTCTTGTCTAATCTAGTTGTAGCAGTTTTGGCCATTACATTCTCAATGAAGACTATCCAGAGTCTGTAGGAGGACACTCTTTCCTTGTGTTTTGTTTATAAGGTCGAATAAAACCTTTCAAGAACCCCTACTGGCATTGTATTGGTCCGAGTCAGTCCATCATACCTGTATTTGAAAACCAGTCTCTGTGTGTGTGTGTGAGATAGAGAATATGAATGAGATTACTATGAATTTACGTGTGATCTGTGTGCATGCTCAGTCATGTCTGATACTTTGCAACCCAATGTACTGTAGCCCACCAGCCTCCTCTGTAATTGGGATTTCCCAGGGAATAATACTGGAGTGGGTTGCTATTTCCATTTCCAGGGAATTTTCCTGACCCAGGGATTGAACCTGCATCCTCTGTGTCCCCTGCATTTCCTGCATTGGCAGGTGGATCCTTTACCACTGAGCCACCTAGGAAGCCCCTGCTATAAATCAGTTCTCTTCAGACCTTTGTCTCCTTGACCAGAAGTGTTAGGTGTCCTCGGACCTGCTCATTAAGCAACATTCCCAAAGTCAACAAGATGACCTGATTGTACGTTAGTATTTGAGAAGTACTGATCTAGAATAGTTTAACCCTCTGAGTCTGAGAGAAGCTTCAGTTGTAAAAGTTCAGTTCAGTTCAGTCTCTCAGTCGAGTCCGACTCTTTGCAACCCCATGAATCGCAGCACGCCAGGCCTCCCTATCCATCACCAACTCCCGGAGTTCACTCAGACTCACGTCCATCGAGTCCGTGATGCCATCCAGCCATCTCATGCTCTGTCGTCCCCTTCTTCTCCTGCCCCCAATCCCTCCCAGCATCAGAGTCTTTTCCAATGAGTCACCTCTTCGCATTAGGTGGCTAAAGTACTGGAGTTTCAGCTTTAGCATCATTCCTTCCAAAGAACACCCAGGGCTGATCTCCTTCAGAATGGACTGGTTGGATCTCCTTGCAGTCCAAGGGACTCTCAAGAGTCTTCTCCAACATCACAGTTCAAAAGCATCAATTCTGCAGCCTTCAGCCTTCAGCCTTCTTCACAGTCCAACTGTCACATCCATACATGACCACTGGAAAAACCATAGCCTTGACTAAACGGACCTTAAAGTACAGGGTTCCAAAATACCTGAACAAAATCAGGGTTCGGTGAGAAAGGAAGAAGGAGGAAGAGTCGGTGTGGGAATGGCTGTTTGGTAGCCAACAGTGTCTGCCCATACTCCCTTTCCTTTTTTTTTTTTTTTTTTTTCTTTTTTGGTGTAGTTGTGTATATGTGTTCTTTTTTCTTAATCATTCTTATAGGAGGAAGAAAAGGTAATGGCGGTATGACTAGTTAAAATGTTAATAGTATGCTTATATGCTGTTCTATAACCTTAAAATCCTTAACAGCCTTCATTTCAGGGTGTATTCATTTTCTACACTTCTGTGAAAAATACCGCCACAAGCTTAGCAGATAAAAATAATGCACATTTTTTATCTCACGGTTTTTGTGGTTTCTTCAGTCCCGGGCATGGCTATGTCCTCTGCAGGGCTGCAATCAGTGTATTGATCATGGCTGGCTTCTCAGCTGGGAAAGGATCTGCTTCCATGCTTACGAGGCTGTTGGCATTATTCAGTTCCCTGTGGGCAGTTGGACTGAGGGCCTCAGTTGGGCTCTCATCCAGAGACTTCCTCAGTTACTTGCACGTGGCCCTCTCCATAGGCCAGCTCAACAAAACAACTTGCGTCTTCAAAGCCAGGAAGTGACAGAGTTTCCTAGCAAGGGGGATATTACAGCCTTGTGTCATCACATACAATCCATCATCTTTGTCATATTCTATTGATTAAAAGTCAGTCATAGATCACGTTCACACTGAAGGAGAGAGGATTATACAAGGGCATGAATATCAAGAGATGGGTATTGTGGGGACCATCTTAGAGTTTTTCACAAAGGATGTATAGCTGACTGGCAGAATAGCTGACGAGGTAAATTGTACGTTGTGTTGAGGTTTCTCCTTAACACTGGTACTGTGCATTATAGTTACACAAAAAGAAATTTGTGGATGTAGCCAAATATTAAAGACTGAGGTGAGGTTTGATGGTATCTTTGTTGTATTAATCATTGCTAAATAGGTTCCTTAGTTTTAAGTTGATTAATATGGTTAGTAGTATTTCATAAGTGAAGTTTTTTAGATGTTTGTTTCTTTCTTTTTTAGTTGACTATATTGTGGAGTATGACTACGATGCTATCCATGATGATGAGTTAACGATCCGAGTTGGGGAAGTCATCAGGAATGTTAGGAAGCTGCAGGAGGAAGGATGGCTGGAAGGGGAACTGAATGGGAGGAGAGGAATGTTTCCTGATAATTTTGTTAAGGTAAGCGTTCTTGGTTAATTCTTTGCTGTTGCTCCGTAGGATTTAATCTTGAAGAAATGCGTACACATGTTTTTAACACTAAAATATTTTAGGTAAATTTTTCATCTGAGGAATTAAAAAAACTGGAGACTCAGGTATTATTGTAATGAATGTTGTTGTTGCCTGGTGTCCTGGGGGATTATAAAACTCTGTGTGTGTGTGTGTGTACACGTGTACCTGTCTACCTGTAATTTAGGTAGCACTTTGTAATTTGCAAAGAGTTTTGCTATCTACATTTCCATTTAATCCTAAACGTCTTGTGGAGGAAGTAGGGCAGATGATAGCCCTGTTTTAAATCAATGACATGTAGGTTGAGAGGTTAAACGGTGTTTACCCAAGGTTGGATAGCTAATAAAACAGAATCTGAACTGAAATCTGAGATAGTTGCCTCTTTACTCAAGTGTGAGTAAAAACACTTAACTGGGTTTTGTTGCTTTTCTAACCCCTTTGAGAATCTTGTATTCTTATTTTTAAGTTTCAGCATTGCAGCAGTCATTCTTTTTTAAATAATGTTCTAGTCACTTCGCCAGAAAACAATCAAGATTTTAAAACATATTACAAACTAAAAAAGTTCTCAGAAGTTTAGAGGGGGAAAAAAAAGGATATCTGTGTATTTCCTTGCCATTTATAATAGTCTTAACCCAGAGCTTCCCTGGTGGCTCAGACAGTAAAGAATCTGCCTGTAATGCAGGAGACCCCGGTTCAGTTCCTGGGTTGGGAAGATGCCCTGGAGAAGGGAATGGCAACCCACGCCGTATTCTTGCCTAGAGAATTCCGTGGGCAGATCGTGGGGTTGCAGAGAGTCGGACACGACTGAGCAACTAGCACTGCTGTAGCTGTCTTTCTTTTCTAGATGAGTTTTCTTACATTCAGCCATGTCCCTCTTCTCACGAGGTTGTGGCTGTGAGCGCTTCTGGGAAGGCGCGAGTCTGTCTCTGATTTGATTTGTTCAACTTGCAGAGTAGTTGTTAGAATGTCTGTGCAGTGTGAATGCTTCGTAAATATTTGCTCAGCTGCGGTTTTACTAAGTATGAACACATACTTTGTTAATTGATTTTAGAGAAGGTGAACTAACTACACTTTACCTCTTGAAAGACCTAAGAAAAGCTGTAGTAGGAATTGAGCTCTTTTGTTTATTTTTTACTTTACAAATTGACTTTCTTCTAATCTAAAATGGAGTGTAAAGCAGATGCTGTCAAAATTGAAGTAGAATAACAGCATTTAAACACAGTCAAATTAAATCTGCCTTTATTGGTAGAATGATATAAGGAAAATCGCATAATGCTTTTGTCTTCTTCCTTTTAAAATGGCCTGTCTTTAGTCTGTAATCTGTATATAGTAAGCTGCAACATTGGCCTCTCATCTCTCTCTCTCTCTTTCTCTTTTTTTGGGGGTGAGTGGGGAAAGTGGCTTTTCAGGAAAAATATATTGAAGTAATAGAACAGTGGTTAAAAAAAAAACAGGAACTTAGTAAGAAGTATTACTATGGTTCTCTTTCAAATTGTGTGCTGATAGGTAGTCCCTGTGCTGACATGTGGTCACGGTAGTGGAGATGACCTGTCATGGGACCCCCATCCTAAAATATATTTTCCTGTCCTGTTACAGTACAGCTAATTGTAGAACTTGGATTTAATGAACTGCCTGCTAGTGGAGGATGCTGTTTGTGTTTGCTTGGAGATGGAGGGAAGCTTAATCTGGGATTAAAATGANCTTTTTTTTTTTTTTTTTTTCTTTTTTGGTGTAGTTGTGTATATGTGTTCTTTTTTCTTAATCATTCTTAAAGGAGGAAGAAAAGGTAATGGCGGTATGACTAGTTAAAATGTTAATAGTATGCTTATATGCTGTTCTATAACCTTAAAATCCTTAACAGCCTTCATTTCAGGGTGTATTCATTTTCTACACTTCTGTGAAAAATACCACCACAAGCTTAGCAGATAAAAATAATACACATTTTTTATCTCACGGTTTTTGTGGTTTCTTCAGTCCCGGGCATGGCTATGTCCTCTGCAGGGCTGCAATCAGTGTATTGATCATGGCTGGCTTCTCAGCTGGGAAAGGATCTGCTTCCATGCTTACGAGGCTGTTGGCATTATTCAGTTCCCTGTGGGCAGTTGGACTGAGGGCCTCAGTTGGGCTCTCATCCAGAGACTTCCTCAGTTACTTGCACGTGGCCCTCTCCATAGGCCAGCTCAACAAAACAACTTGCGTCTTCAAAGCCGGGAAGTGACAGAGTTTCCTAGCAAGGGGGATATTACAGCCTTGTGTCATCACATACAATCCATCATCTTTGTCATATTCTATTGATTAAAAGTCAGTCATAGATCACGTTCACACTGAAGGAGAGAGGATTATACAAGGGCATGAATATCAAGAGATGGGTATTGTGGGGACCATCTTAGAGTTTTTCACAAAGGATGTATAGCTGACTGGCAGAATAGCTGACGAGGTAAATTGTACGTTGTGTTGAGGTTTCTCCTTAACACTGGTACTGTGCATTATAGTTACACAAAAAGAAATTTGTGGATGTAGCCAAATATTAAAGACTGAGGTGAGGTTTGATGGTATCTTTGTTGTATTAATCATTGCTAAATAGGTTCCTTAGTTTTAAGTTGATTAATATGGTTAGTAGTATTTCATAAGTGAAGTTTTTTAGATGTTTGTTTCTTTCTTTTTTAGTTGACTATATTGTGGAGTATGACTACGATGCTATCCATGATGATGAGTTAACGATCCGAGTTGGGGAAGTCATCAGGAATGTTAGGAAGCTGCAGGAGGAAGGATGGCTGGAAGGGGAACTGAATGGGAGGAGAGGAATGTTTCCTGATAATTTTGTTAAGGTAAGCGTTCTTGGTTAATTCTTTGCTGTTGCTCCGTAGGATTTAATCTTGAAGAAATGCGTACACATGTTTTTAACACTAAAATATTTTAGGTAAATTTTTCATCTGAGGAATTAAAAAAACTGGAGACTCAGGTATTATTGTAATGAATGTTGTTGTTGCCTGGTGTCCTGGGGGATTATAAAACTCTGTGTGTGTGTGTGTGTACACGTGTACCTGTCTACCTGTAATTTAGGTAGCACTTTGTAATTTGCAAAGAGTTTTGCTATCTACATTTCCATTTAATCCTAAACGTCTTGTGGAGGAAGTAGGGCAGATGATAGCCCTGTTTTAAATCAATGACATGTAGGTTGAGAGGTTAAACGGTGTTTACCCAAGGTTGGATAGCTAATAAAACAGAATCTGAACTGAAATCTGAGATAGTTGCCTCTTTACTCAAGTGTGAGTAAAAACACTTAACTGGGTTTTGTTGCTTTTCTAACCCCTTTGAGAATCTTGTATTCTTATTTTTAAGTTTCAGCATTGCAGCAGTCATTCTTTTTTAAATAATGTTCTAGTCACTTCGCCAGAAAACAATCAAGATTTTAAAACATATTACAAACTAAAAAAGTTCTCAGAAGTTTAGAGGGGGAAAAAAAAGGATATCTGTGTATTTCCTTGCCATTTATAATAGTCTTAACCCAGAGCTTCCCTGGTGGCTCAGACAGTAAAGAATCTGCCTGTAATGCAGGAGACCCCGGTTCAGTTCCTGGGTTGGGAAGATCCCCTGGAGAAGGGAATGGCAACCCACGCCGTATTCTTGCCTAGAGAATTCCGTGGGCAGATCGTGGGGTTGCAGAGAGTCGGACACGACTGAGCAACTAGCACTGCTGTAGCTGTCTTTCTTTTCTAGATGAGTTTTCTTACATTCAGCCATGTCCCTCTTCTCACGAGGTTGTGGCTGTGAGCGCTTCTGGGAAGGCGCGAGTCTGTCTCTGATTTGATTTGTTCAACTTGCAGAGTAGTTGTTAGAATGTCTGTGCAGTGTGAATGCTTCGTAAATATTTGCTCAGCTGCGGTTTTACTAAGTATGAACACATACTTTGTTAATTGATTTTAGAGAAGGTGAACTAACTACACTTTACCTCTTGAAAGACCTAAGAAAAGCTGTAGTAGGAATTGAGCTCTTTTGTTTATTTTTTACTTTACAAATTGACTTTCTTCTAATCTAAAATGGAGTGTAAAGCAGATGCTGTCAAAATTGAAGTAGAATAACAGCATTTAAACACAGTCAAATTAAATCTGCCTTTATTGGTAGAATGATATAAGGAAAATCGCATAATGCTTTTGTCTTCTTCCTTTTAAAATGGCCTGTCTTTAGTCTGTAATCTGTATATAGTAAGCTGCAACATTGGCCTCTCATCTCTCTCTCTCTCTTTCTCTTTTTTTGGGGGTGAGTGGGGAAAGTGGCTTTTCAGGAAAAATATATTGAAGTAATAGAACAGTGGTTAAAAAAAAAACAGGAACTTAGTAAGAAGTATTACTATGGTTCTCTTTCAAATTGTGTGCTGATAGGTAGTCCCTGTGCTGACATGTGGTCACGGTAGTGGAGATGACCTGTCATGGGACCCCCATCCTAAAATATATTTTCCTGTCCTGTTACAGTACAGCTAATTGTAGAACTTGGATTTAATGAACTGCCTGCTAGTGGAGGATGCTGTTTGTGTTTGCTTGGAGATGGAGGGAAGCTTAATCTGGGATTAAAATGAACCACAGAGTGGACTAGAGTTGGGAGACATCAGCATGAACTCATGTTTAATTTAAAATATATACAGATACATACAGAAATAATTTTATATGTGTGTGTTTGTATTCCGGTCAGTACACATGCATATATATATATATTCCTCATTTCTTCCACTGAGGGCCTGGAAGCAGTGACACACCAGTGCCAGTGAGGACACTTGGTGCTCAGATATTGGTTTCAGAATATCATTTTCCAGTAAAAGGAGGCTCCTGGGAGGAGTGATCCTGTGCCTGGTCCTGTGGGTGCAACATGGTATTCACAGGATGAGCCTGGAGCAGCTAGTAGTGCCAAGAGTAAGAATTTGGAAAAAACAAAATTACGGGCCATGTCAAGGCAACATAGGGGCCAACCGGAAAGCTGGTTGAGCATCAAAATAACCTAGTGTTTGAAGAGCAGATAGATATGGACAAGTCTAAATAAATAAATGCTGATATAAATAGATTGTTATGTAAGTAATGGAACAGAAAGGATAAATCTTAAAGAATTATTCTAAATAATATTTGTAAATACTGTCCCCACCCCCAAGTATCCTTCAAGTGTAGGTTGGATTAAAGAATAGATGAAAGAGAATAATAGCAACTTCATAGTGGAGAAACTCAGAAAATACTGCCTTTACCAAGTGATCAAAGCTAACATCATCAGTAATAAATTATGTTGATACCATGTATCTGGTGAGCCTCTGGTATTTATTCTTCTCCCAAACCTATCATTGCAGTCCATTCGTGAGAAAAAAAAAAATCAGACTGACCCAAGTTAAGGAACATTTTAAAACTATCTGATCAGTACTTTTCAGAAATTTTAACGTCATTAAAAAACAAGGAAGGCCTGAGAGACTGATGTTGAGCAGAGACTGGGGACCATAGTGACGCATGGGTTGTGGTGTTCTGGGTCGGATGCTGGAATAGAAACGGGATGTTAGGGGAAAACTGTGAAATCTGTATAAAGTCAGTGGTTCTGTTAGTAGTGATGTGCTAGTGTTAATTTCTTACTTTTGACAAGTGTAATACAGTTAGGCCAGGTGTCAATGTGGCAAATATATGGGAGATGTAAGGGAACTCTGGGCAGTGCCTTGGCAACTCTACTGTAAACATAAAATTATTACAAAACAGATTTTTAAAAAAATTTTCTTTTAGCCGTTTATTTATTTATGGTTAATTTATTTTTTATTAAAGGATAATTGCTTTACAGAATTTTGTTGTTTTCTGTCAGACCTCAACATGAATTAGCCATCAGTTCAGTTCCATTCAGTTCAGTCGCTCAGTCGTGTCTGACTCTTTGCGGTCCCATGAATCGCAGCACACCAGGCCTCCCTGTCTATCACCAACTCCCGGAGTTCACTCAAACTCACGTCCATCGAGTCAGTGATGCCATCCAGCCATCTCATCTTCTGTCGTCCCCTTCTCCTCCTGCCCCCAATCCCTCCCAGCATCAGAGTCTTTTCAAATGAGTCAACTCTTCACATGAGGTGGCCAAAGTAATGGAGTTTCAGCTTTAGCATCATTCCTTCCAAAGAAATCCCAGGGCTGATCTCCTTTAGAATGGACTGGTTGGATCTCCTTGCAGTCCAAGGGACTCTCAAGAGTCTTCTCCAACACCACAGTTCAAAAGCATCGATTCTTCGGCGCTCAGCTTTCTTCACAGTCCAACTTTCACATCCATACATGACCACAGGAAAAACCATAGCCTTGACTAGGCGGACCTTAGTCGGCAAAGTAATGTCTCTGCTTTTGAATATACTATCCAGGTTGGTCATAACTTTTCTTCCAAGGAGTAAGCGTCTTTTAATTTCATGGCTGCAGTCACCATCTGCAGTGATTTTGGAGCCCAAAAAAATAAAGTCTGACACTGTTTCCACTGTTTCCCCATCTATTTCCCATGAAGTGATGGGACCGGATGCCATGATCTTCGTTTTCTGAATGTTGAGCTTTAAGCCAACTTTTTCGCTCTCCTCCTTCACTTTCATCAAGAGGCTTTTTAGCTCCTCCTCACTTTCTGCCATAAGGGTGGTGTCATCAGCATATCTGAGGTTATTGATATTTCTCCCGGCAATCTTGATTCCAGCTTGTGTTTCTTCCAGTCCAGCGTTTCTCATGATGTACTCTGCATATAAGTTAAATAAGCAGGGAGACAATATACAGCCTTGACGTACTCCTTTTCCTATTTGGAACCAGTCTGTTGTTCCATGTCCAGTTCTAACTGTTGCTTCCTGACCTGCATACAGATTTCTCAAGAGGCAGGTTAGGTGGTCTGGTATTCCCATCTCTTTCAGAATTTTCCACAGTTTATTGTGATCCACACAGTCAAAGGCTTTGGCATAGTCAATAAAGCAGAAATAGATGTTTTTCTGGAACTCTCTTGCTTTTTCCATGATCCAGCGGATGTTGGCAATTTGATCTCTGGTTCCTCTGCCTGTTCTAAAACCAGCTTGAACATCAGGGAGTTCACGGTTCACATATTG
The DNA here is from genome assembly GCA_006410675.1 of Oreotragus oreotragus. Lineage (NCBI taxonomy): Eukaryota > Metazoa > Chordata > Mammalia > Artiodactyla > Bovidae > Oreotragus > Oreotragus oreotragus. The sequence continues at coordinate 26,152 of SJYX01018845.1, read as the reverse complement.
CTGAAGCCTGGCTTGGAGAATTTTGAGCATTACTTTACTAGCGTGTGAGATGAGTGCAATTGTGCGGTAGTTTGAGCATTCTTTGGCATTGCCTTTCTTTGGAATTGGAATGAAAACTGACCTTTTCCAGTCCTGTGGCCACTGCTGAGTTTTCCAAATTTGCTGGCATATTGAGTGCAGCACTTTCACAGCATCATCTTCCAGGATTTGAAACAGCTCAACGGGAATTCCATCACCTCCACTAGCTTTGTTCTTAGTGATGCTTTCTAAGGCCCACTTGACTTCACATTCCAAGATGTCTGGCTCTAGATTAGTGATCACATCCTCATGATTATCTGGGTCGTGAAGATCTTTTCTGTACAGTTCTTCTGTGTATTCTTGCCACCTCTTCTTAATATCTTCTGCTTCTGTTAGGTCCATACCATTTCTATCCTTTATCGAGCCCATCTTTGCATGAAATGTTCCCTTGGTATCTCCAATTCTCTTGAAGAGATCTCTAGTCTTTCCCATTCTGTTGTTTTCCTCTATCTCTTTGCATTGATTGCTGAAGAAGGCTTTCTTATCTCTTCTTGCTATTCTTTGGAACTCTGCATTCAGATGCTTATATCTTTTCTTTTCTCCTTTGCTTTTCGCCTCTCTTCTTTTCAGTGCTATTTGTAAGGCTTCTCCAGACAGCCATTTTGCTTTTTTGCATTTCTTTTCCATGGGGATGGTCTTGATCCCTGTCTCCTGTACAATGTCACGAACCTCATTCCATAGTTCATCAGGAACTCTGTCTATCAGATCTAGGCCCTTAAATCTATTTCTCACTTCCACTGTATAATCATAAGGGATTTGATTTAGGTCATACCTGAATGGTCTAGCGGTTTTCCCTACTTTCTTCAATTTAAGTCTGAATTTGGAAATAAGGAGTTCATGATCTGAGCCACAGTCAGCTCCTGGTCTTGTTTTTGTTGACTGTATAGAGCTTCTCCATCTTTGGCTGCAAAGAATATAATCAATCTGATTTCGGTGTTGACCATCTGGTGATGTCCATGTGTAGAGTCTTCTCTTGTGTTGCTGGAAGAGGGTGTTTGCTATGACCAGTGCATTTTCTTGGCAAAACTCTATTAGTCTTTGCCCTGCTTCATTCCGCATTCCAAGGCCAAATTTGCCTGTTACTCCAGGTGTTTCTTGACTTCCTACTTTAGCATTCCAGTCCCCTATAATGAAAAGGACATCTTTTTTGGGTGTTAGTTCTAAAAGGTCTTGTAGGTCTTCATAAAACCGTTCAACTTCAGCTTCTTCAGCATTACTGGTTGGGGCATAGACTTGGATAACTGTGATATTGAATGGTTTGCCTTGGAAACGAACAGAGATCATTCTGTCGTTTTTGAGATTGCATCCAAGTACTGCATTTCGGACTCTTTTGTTGACCATGATGGCTACTCCATTTCTTCTGAGGGATTCCTGCCCGCAGTAGTAGATATAATGGTCATCTGAGTTAAATTCACCCATTCCAGTCCATTTTAGTTCGCTGATTCCTAGAATGTCGACGTTCACCCTTGCCATCTCTTGTTTGACCACTTCCAATTTGCCTTGATTCATGGACCTGACATTCCAGGTTCCTATGCAATATTGCTCTTTACAGCATCGGACCTTGCTTCTATCACCAGTCACATCCACAACTGGGTATTGTTTTTGCTTTGGCTCCATCCCTTCATTCTTTCTGGAGTTATTTCTCCACTGATCTCCAGTAGCATATTGGACACCTACTGACCTGGGGAGTTCCTCTTTCAGTATCATTTTGCCTTTTCATACTGTTCATGGGGTTCTCAAGGCACGAATACTGAAGTGGTTTGCCATTCCCTTCTCCAGTGGACCACATGCTGTCAAACCTCTCCACCATGACCCGCCCTTCTTGGGTGGCCCCTCGGGCATGGCTTGGTTTCATTGAGTTAGAAAAGGCTGTGGTCCTAGTGTGAGTAGATTGACTAGTTTTCTGTGATTATGGTTCCAGTGTGTCTGCCCTCTGATGCCCTCTTGTAACAACTACCGTCTTACTTGGGTTTCTCTTACCTTGGATGTGGGGTATTTCTTCACGGCTACTCCAGCAAAATGCAGCTGCTGCTCCTTAACTTGGACGAGGGGTATCTCCTCACCACTGCTCCTCCTGACCTTGAACTTAGACTAGTTCCTCTAGGCCCTCCTGCACCCACACAGCATATATCACCTCCTTGAACCTCCCTCCCCATCCCACCCCTCTGGATTAATACAGAGCCTCTGTTTGAGTTTCCTGAGCCATACAGCAAATTCCCATTGGCTATCTATTTTACATATGGTAGTGTAAGTTTCCATGTTATTCTGTCCATACATCTCACCTTCTCCCCCCACCCCATGTCCATAATAAGTCTGTTCTCTATGTCTGTTTCTTCATTCAGTTCAGTTCAGTCGCTCAGTCATGTCCAAGTCTTTGCGACCCCATGAACTACAGCACGCCAGGCCTTCATGTCCATCACCAACTCCCAGAGTCCACCCAAACCCATGTCCATTGATGCCATCCAACCATCTCATCCTCTGCCATCTCCTTTTCCTCCTGCCCTCAATCTTTCCCAGCATCAGGGTCTTTTCCAGTGAGTCAGCTCTTTGCATCAGGTGGCCAAAGTGTTGGGGTTTCAGCTTCAACATCAGTCCTTCCAATGAACACCCAGGACTGATCTCCTTTAGGATGGACTGGTTGGATCTCCTTGCAGTCCAAGGGACTCTCAAGAGTCTTCTCCAACACCACAGTTCAAAAGCATCAATTCTTTGGCGTTCAGCTTTGTTTAGAGTCCAACTCTCACATCCATCCATGACCACTGGAAAAACCATAGACTTGACTAGACAGACCTTTGTTTGCAAAGTTATGTCTTTGCTTTTTCATATGCTATTTAGGTTGGTCATAACTTTTCTTACAAGGAGTAAGTGTCTTTTAATTGCATGGTTGCAGTCACCATCTGTAGTGATTTTGGAGCCCAGAAAAATAAGAGCCAGCCATTGTTTCCACTGTTTCCCCATCTATTTGCCATGAGGTGATGGGACTGGATGCCATGATCTTAGTTTTCTGAGTGTTAAGCTTTAAGCCAACTTTTTCACTCTCCTCTTTCACTTTCATTAAGAGGCTCTTTAGTTCTTCTTCACTTAACTGCCCTGTAAATAAATTCTTCAGTACCATTTTTCTAGATTCCATATATATGCATTAGAATACAATATTTATCTTTCTCTTTCTGACTCACTTTACTGTGTATAATAGATTCTAGGTTCATCCACCTCATTAGAACTGACTCAAATGTGTTCCTTTTATGGCTGAGTAATATTCCAGTGTGTATATGTACCGTAACTTCTTTATCCATTCATCTGTTGATTGGCATCTAGACTGCTTCCATGTTTGAGCTATTGTAAATAGTGCTGCAGTGAACAGTGGGATACCTGTGTCTTTTTCAGTTTTGGTTTCCTCAGGGCATATGCCTAGGAACGGAATTGCTGGGTCATATGATGATTTTATTCCTAGTTTCTTAAGGAATCTCTATACTGTCCTCCACAGTGGCGGTATCAATTTACATTTCCACTAACAGTGTAAGAGCATTCCCTTTTCTCCACACCCTCTCCAGCATTTATTGTTTGTAGACTTTTTGATGATGGCCATTCTGACTGGTGTGAGGTGATATATCTCATTGTAGTTTTGATTTGTGTTTCTGTAATAATGAGCAATGTAGAGCATCTTTTCCTGTGTTTGTTAGCCATCTGTATGTCTTCTTTGGAGAAATGTCTGTTTAGATCTTTTTCCCATGTTTTGGTTGGGTTGTTTGTTTCTCTGCTATTGAGTTGTATGATTTGCTTGCATATTTTGGAAATTAATCCTTTGTCAGTTTTTTCGTTTGCTATTATATTCTCCCATTCTGAGGGCTGTCTTTTTACCTTGGTTCTAGTTTCCTTTGCTGTGCAAAAGCTTTTAGGTTTAATCCAGTCCCACTTGTTTACTTTTGTTTTTATTTCTATTACTCTAGGAGGTGAGTCATAGAAGATCTTGCTTTATTTTATGTCATCGACCGTTCTGCCTATGTTTTCCTCTGAGTTTTATAGTTTCTGGTCTTATATTTAGGTTTTTAATCCATTTTGAGTTTATTTTTGTGTATGGTGTTAGGAAGTGTTCTAATTTCATTCATTACATGTACTTGTCCAGTTTTCCCAGCACCATTTATTGAAGAGGCTGAAAACAGAATTTATATAAAAAAGTTAACCACAGGTCATGAACAACAGTGAAGAGTCCACAGTTTAGTAAGGTAGTTGGCTTTATCATTTCAGATGCGTATCAGAAGTTTCAAGGAAAAATTATAATTTTTTTGTCTACTGGAAAATAAGCTTTCAGTGAGACAGTATGGTGATTTGTAAATACAGAACTGCGGTGTCGAAGGTAGAACGAGGCTTCCTGCAGAAAACTCATGCTCCTGTTATTGTTTTGAATAATTGTACTGAAAAGCAGCATTTAAATCGGGCTGGAAGGTGGATAGAAAGGTCACATCATGTTTGTAGCCTGTTATGAAACATGATAGATACTGTAAACTTTATGTGTGTGGCTAACATGTCTGTTTTCAGTGTCTCTTTGCAATGTTAGTTCATCTGTATATATAATTTAGATAATATTTTACAAAAACCATAGGACAAGGATCTGTGAACTTAATGTAAGAATGTTGTCACTGTTATTTTCTGCTTCAGAGCGTTAACTTTATAATAAAGAGAACATGACAGACAACACTGAGTTTTTTTATTACCCTCTTCTCATTTCTCTTTCTCCCAACTGCCCGTGTTCTGAAGCCGTGTGTATCCTTCCAACATATAGTTTTATATGTATTTACCTGTGTATAAATAAAGACTATTTTGTGAGATTTATACATTTATATAATCACTGTGTCAGATTGCAACTTTTACAATACTTAATGTAAGATTTTGATGTAGATAAATAATATAGTCACATCTGCCAACATGTGTTTTATATCACACATCAGTTCAGTCGCTCAGTTGTGTCCGACTCTTTGCGACCCCATGAATTGCAGCACGCCAGGCCTCCCTGTCCATCACCAGCTCCTGGAGTTCACTCAGACTCAACATCCATCAAGTCAGTGATGCCATCCAGCCATCTCATCCTCGGTCGTCCCCTTCTCCTCCTCCCACCAATCCCTCCCAGCATCAGGGTCTTCTCCAATGAGTCTGCTCTTCACATGAGGTGGCCAAAGTACTGGAGTTTCAGCTTTAGCATCCTTCCTTCCAAAGAACACCCAGGACTGATCTCCTTTAGAATGGACTGGTTGGAGAGTGATTGATAAATAGAAAAATGAAGTCAGGACAAAGTTGTATTTGTTTTTTTTAGTCAAGGTGAGCTGTGATAGAGTGTAGGGTTTTAATTTCAGCAAAAAATGAAAACTCACCTTCCTGCTTATATAGATAGGAATTCTTTTGGCTCTTAAAACCTCTTTTTTTTCTTTTTTTATATTTGATCCTCTATAACTGGATATTTTCCTCAGAGTCACCCAGTGCTAACATGATCAGGGCTTTTAATTTCTGGTGCTTCCCTCTGCTTCTTTCTGCATTGTCTTAGTATCCACTAGCCACCATGTTTACTTTATTGTTCTATGCATTTTTAATAACTCCTGAAGAATCTGTTTCTCATAACTCCTTGGGTAATCGTAGGTTATTGCTCATCTTCTGAGGTTCTGATTATGTTATTTGTTTTCATTTTTAGTGGTCAGTTTCCAGAGCTTGCGTAGGTTTAGAGTAGTCTGTCCTGAATTCTACCTTTTGCATAATCATTGGTAGTTTTAGAATTTGGTTCAGAAGTTTTCACAGAATCATTGCTTTTTTAGTGGGTGGTTCCCACCCCTCCCCCGCCCCCGCCCCGAATATCAGGGATTGAGGAAAAAGCATATAA
>SJYX01018843.1:0-20403 GCA_006410675.1 Oreotragus oreotragus | reverse complement strand
AAAAAACATCTGTGTCTGCTTTGTTGACTACACTAAAGCCTTTGATTTTAGTGTATGGGTCACAATAAACTGGAAAAATTTTAAAGATATGGAAGTACCAGACCGCCTTACCTGTCTCCTGAGAAATCTGTACGCAGGTCAAGAAGCAACGGATAGAACGACTCGTTCCCAACTGGGAAAGGAGTACGACAAGGCTGTATATTCCACCCTCCTTAACTTACATGCACAGTACATCATGCGAAATGCCAGGCTGGATGAATCACAGGCTGGAATCAAGATTAATGGGAGAAATAGCAACAACTTCAGATATGCAGATGATACCACTCTAACGGCAGAAAGTGAAGAGGAACTAAAGAACCTCTTGATGAAGGTAAAAGAGGGGACTGAAAAAGTTGGCTTGAAACTCAACATAAAAAAAAAACAACTAAGATCATAGCATCTGGTCCTGTCACTTCATGGTAAATAGAAGGGGGAAAAGCGGAAGCAGTGACTTATTTTCTTTTCTTGGGCTCCAAAATCACAGTGGATGGTGACCGCAGCCATGAAATTAAGATGCCTGCTCCTTGGAAGAAAAGCTACGACAAAACCTAGGCATCATATTGAAAACCACAGACATCACTTTGCCAACAAAGATCTGTCTAGTCAAAGCTATGGTTTTTTTCAGTAGTTATGTACAGATGCAAGAGTTGGACCATAAAAACGGCTGAGCTCCAAAGAACTGATGCTTTCAAACTGTGGTGCTGGAGAAGACCCTTGAGAGTTCCTTGGACTGCAAAGAGATCAAACCAGTCAATCCTAAAGGAAATCAACCCAGAATATACATTGGAAGGACGATTGCTGAACCTCCACTACTTCGGCCACCTGATGCCAAGAGTTGACTCATTGGAAAAGACTGATGCTGGGAAAGATTGAAGGCAAAAGGAGGAGGGGGAGGCGGGGAATGAGTTTGTTAGATAACTTGATTACTGTCCGACTGACTCAATGGGCATGAAACTGAGCAAACTCTGAGAGACAGTGACGGACACAGGAACCTGGAGTGCTGTAGTCTATGGCGTCGCAGAGTCAGACGTGACTTGGTGAGTGAACAACAAGAAATGAATCAACAGGTCATTTGATCCTTATAACCCCTTAAGTTTAATGGTAGGCATTATTTTAGAGACAAGAAAAATCAGTTACACAGTCAAAGTATTTTGTTAAAGGTCACACAGACAGGTTCAAAATCTGTACTCCAATCCATCTCTCAACTTTAAAACTCATGTTCCTTCCAATCCTACCACAATGAATAGTTAAAAATATACAAGTTCTGGGACTTCCCTGGGAGAAATATCCCTGGTGGTCTAATGGTTAAGATTCCGAAGGGGCAGAAGGGGCAGAGGTTCAATCCCTGGTCAAGGAACTAGGATCCCACATGTTACAAAGTGTGGCCAAAAAGCCAACGAACCAAAAAAACAAGTTCCACATCTAAGAAAAACTGAGTACACAGCCGATCATTCTGCAGAAAAACCAAGAGCCCACCGATGCATACTATCACCTCTGGGAAAAAAGGGCCTGGCTAAAACCTCTCAGATCCTCTTTGCACACATAACCTTGAGCATCTATTAAACTGTTCATAGTTAACATTTCCAAAGCTCAAACACTATCCTAACAGCAGACATCCGGTGAACACTTGAAGATATTAGCTTCAGTAGTTCATCAACTGCTGCTATAAACAACATGTGTAAGTCATTTCTCCCCCTTCTAAAGAAAAAGTCAGCAGCTGTTTGCTAAAAGTTTTCTTTTATTGTGGATGAAGACATTGCCAGTTTACATATATCATTTTTATTTGGACTAGTTTTTCTGCCTTGCAGTGCTCCTGAGAAATTCAGAAATGCACTGCTTTAGTTCCATAAAATACAACCCAGTATTAAGGTTGGACTGTAAATATTCCATAAGATATTTCTCTAAAAGTCAAAAGACAACTTATCAGTTTTAACTCGAGAAACCTTAATAAGTTAGACAGTAAAGACTGGCAAATAATCACAAATGTCAGATCATTAAAAGTACCATTATTTTTTCCACGAAAGTAAAAGTTTTTTTCCATAGGTATATATGTTAGACTTGATGTTTATAAAATTAAAGATTAATTTTTATTAACAGAAGATGTTTTAAATACTTTGATATATGAAAAACTTCATTAGCCTTAAAAATAAAATTAATACGCCCTAAGTATGATACATAATAGTGCTTTATTAACAATTCTTATTTCTCTCTTGTTCCTGAAGCATTGTTGTTTTGTTTCCCATCTACTGATTGGAAAAGTATTTTGACTTTTCCCTCCTTTCAACTGTCCATTAAAAGGTTAAAATAAATTAGAGGCTTTATTTGAGGGGGATATTTTAATATTTAATTGGATGGTTTTAAGAAAGTCAATCCTTTTCCCCCACGTTTTTTGTTGTTTAGTTTTTAACTCAATAATGGCAGGAACTAAAAAATAACCATGAAATACAGTATTATACTAAAAATCAAATCCAATGGCTAGATGAATTTTCTACAATAAAGCAGTTGAAAACCATTAGGAATGTTGTGGAAAACTGTGGCAGCGATGGTAAAATACAACCACAAATTTTAGTAAGTTTCTTGAGGAATAAACAGTAAAATTACTGTAAAGTACTGCAATAAAATTAGCATTAGCAATATCCAACTGCTAACATCAGAATTATATGCTTCATCACTATATGATTACTAAGAAGATTCCTTGAGCAGATGGTTCATCTCTGACACAACTTAATTCAGAAAAGTAGATGAGTTATGTCTGGTTTGGATCAACAAACACTTAGTATGCATACCAGTGAGCTATAGTTTCGATGAAGATACAATTGAAACATTAGGTACTACAGCGTTAGGACAAGGTCACATACTTTTAAAAATAGCAGCCATGTAAGGTCATGTTGGGATGTTTAGATATGCAATCCACCCACAACAGCTTTCCAACTTCTGTTAAACTATGGGGTGAGCGGGGATAGGCTATTTGGAAGCAAGAAAGGAAACACTGAAAATATCATAAAAGGCATTTAAAATATGATGACACGCTACTTATACCCACCATGCATCTCCTTTCCAAATTAAAAGAGGAAATTTTTTTCTGTTATTACATGCCTTCAAAATAAAGGATCACGTTGTCTTTTCATTTTTTTAAACTGAGAAACTTTTATTTCAGATGCTCCACACTGAAATGAAAATTCAATGGCAAGCAGCAAATAATTTAGGATGGTCAGTGAAAGTATCTTTGAAAGGACCTTATAAAACCTAAGAGTAATCATTTCATAGAGAAACAATAGTGGACAAAAAAGACAGGAGGCAGTTTGATAGTTCTAATATAGAACTGGTATGACAACTTCCTTTAAAGTATACTAAATAAAGAATGGCAATATAAATAAGTTAGCCAAGGAGACAGGGGACGTTCTGAAGCAGCATTGTCTAAGTTACTAGATTTTCCAGAAAAACAAGCTTTATCTAGCAACACATAATGACTTCCAATCCTCTAAATACAGTACAAAGTATACAGTTAATCACAGCAAAATTTACAAACGACCAAATTTAGCCCTGGCCAGAGCCAGGCCTATTTACATATTTGGATTAGTATCATTTTCATCTTTCCTTATTATACAGATGTTTCTATTTTAAAGGCATATTGAAATTTACAAAATTTGCAAAGAAATGTCTTTAAATGTACAACTTCAACAACTAATACAAACATGAACATCCTGATATAGTTAAATTCCAAGTCAGGATTTTTATGAGGGGTTTATAAAAGAATTAAAGGGATACTCCCTCACCATTACTTTCCAAACACCCGGTGCTGGTGCTGCCCAAGTGATCTCACTGCCCTCGTGACTGTGAAGATGACGGGCGACCCCTGGGGGGCCGTCCCTCTCACGTCAACACCTCAGACAGAGGCAGGAGGTGGTGTACCTAGGGATATTGCTGATTACAGTTCTGTAAATGCAGCTGTACAATGTAACACTTAGATCAAAGTTGTGAGTAGGGATGTGGAGACATTTTGTTTTAAGATGGTATCTTTAAAGAGACACTTTAAAGCGAAACCCAACAGTGACAATATGTACTTAACAGTGAAAAGGAAGAAGCATCTGATAGGTTCAGCAATGTAGAAGGATCTCAGGGAGTTATGGTGAGTGAAAAAAGGCCATCTCAAAAGGTTACATTGTACGAGTCCAGTGAATGGTACTCTTGAAATGACAAAATTATAGAGGAGCATTGTGAGAGGGTGAAAGAAGGTAAGGAGCCGGGAGGGAAGAGGTGGCCACGACTGTGAAAGGGTGTCAGGCGGGGGTCCTGGATGAAACCGTGCTGTCTCTGCGCTCAGTCTACAGAGAGGCAAACAACACGCCTTCTACCTCAGGACACCTGTCGCCTCCCAGGGACAACCTTGTTCTTGGCCTAAAGATAAATAATATGCTTTAGATCAATTTTTACACTATGTGGATAAGCCACTACTATTTTCTTCTCCCCCCTCCCTTTTTTTTTTGGTGAATCTACTGATTATCTTTAAAAAGTAACTATACATCTCTAGTTTAAATGAGCTTGAAAAGGAAAGAACTGATATATAGCTACTAGTATTTTTGTCTTTCTTTTTATTTTTCTTACTTTTGTAAATTAAAATTAAAAAGAATGTTTCTAGCTTAAGGTAGGTCAAATGAGACAGGGGGAAAAAAGGAGATAAGATAGCAAACACCTCCTCCTTTAACTCTTGCAATTTCTAAAAGCATTAAGAATATTAGTATTAAATTCAGAGAAAGTGTAACTGCAAACAAACAGACGACTTTTTCCAAAAGGCCACTTTGTGATAAAGTACGTACATAGTGTTCATGGTTTTTTTCTTTAAAGTGCTATATGTGTCATCTCTGGCTTGAGAATAATCTATTGCTTTAAAAGGTCTTTCAGCACAACTCCAGCACTGTTGTCAGGCGACACCGGCAAAGGCGTAAATGTGGGCAGAACGTCTGAGATGGGTTTCAAAAGGAGATGCCCAGGTCCGCCGGGTCCAAGTCCAGCTGGGTTAATGAGAGGCACAGCTGCAGAGCGGGGAGCCAAGAATGGATTCACATCTGTTCTTCTACCAGCCCTGGATTCCACTGTATCTAGATGACAAAACAAGGATGATTTAGTCTCCCATGTATTATCTGGTCACTGGTATACATGTGTTTTAGGTTCTGAGATTTGGCCCCCAAATAAATTTAATTTATATGCTGCTAGGTTCTGGACCTGATAAGTTGGGTGTCTATCAAACATAGAAGGTGAAAGAAGCAATAAATAAGAGAAAGGAATGGGAGAGAGAAATATTTGTATGTAGAGCTAATATTATTAAACAAATTAGTATTGCTGTCTTATACTTCATACTAGTTATATGTGTTGTACTGTGTGCCGAAAGGGATAATTGCTCAGTTGTGTCTGATTCTTTGTGATCCCACAGACTTAGCCCACCAGGCTCCTCTGTCTATGGAATCTTCAGACAAGAACACTGGAGTGGGTTGCCATTCCCTTCTCCAGGGGATCTTCTTGACATAAGGATTGAACCCAAGAGTCCTGCACTGTAGAAGATTCTTCATCATCTGAGCCACCAGGGAATTCCCATCTACACGGAATGAGGTAGGGAAGGAGATGCCATCAGGTCGAGACCGGTGCACCCAGAGGGGACAAAGAAGAGCAAGAGGATTACACAGGCAAAGATACACTCTGGCGAGGGGGCCATCTGAACCATACGGGGAGCTTCCCAGTTCTGGGGATTAATGTCATTTATCATAACAACAGCTTTCTAAAAAGTGTTTCCTATGTTGCCAGGCAAATTCTATCTAACCATCTGAAAGATGGGAGGACTTGAGAACTTGTTTTGCCCAAATTAAAATGGTCCTGAAAAAAACTGGCATCCATATTATAATAACAATCAGATTTAATATTAATTTACCAAAACAAAAAGCAATGGATGTATTAAACAGTCATCTTTTAGACATTCAAAGGTTTGAAAACAATTCTCATTAGATTATTTTTCTGTGAAGTCAGGCTGAACAATTAAGTTTTTACTGGAACAGCACTTAGTTTATGCCCTAAAGTCTTAGTGGACAGAATTCTGCTTTATTACCCAAGGCCATTAACAACTTTTTTGTTCAGAGACAAGCAACCCCTCAAAGACACCCTCTCCAGTGATGGGAAACTAAAATAAAAGAGGCCTCTAAAACAAAGGAAGCATTGAATGTATCAAATCTACTTATTACTGAGCACCCTTGGGCCTGCAAGCTGTACTTTTTCCTGTGAATGACAATTTTCCAAACTCTGAAATAGCTACATGGTAAGCTCTGGCTTTTGTCTCTGAGCAACACAGACCAAGCTGGGCATGTGACCTGGTGACTGAAGTGGGGAGGGGCACAAAAGGAAAGGAGAGGAAAGAAGGGGAGGGGCAGGGGGAGGGGGGGAGGGAGACCTGCCAAAATAAACTTTAGCATCTTGAAAGATGCTAAAACTGGGGTTTTCCTGGTGGCTTAGTGGTAAAGAATCCACCTACCAATGCAGGAGACATGGGCTAGATCTCTGGGCCAGGAAGATCCCACATGCCTTGGAGCAACTAAGTCCACGCGCCACGACAGCCTGCGCTCTAGAGCCCAGGAGCCGCAGCTGCTGAAGCCCGCGTGCCTACAGCCTGTGCTCCACAATAAAGAAGCCACTGCAACGAGGAGCCCGTGCGTGGCAGCGAAGAGCAGCCCCTGCCGGCTGCAACGAGAGACAAGCCTGCAGCAATGAAGACGCAGCGCAGCCAGAAATTAAAGGAAAAATAAAATCTAGTATAGCAGGAAAAAACTGTTTTTAGTATAGTCTACACGTTAAAGTTAAGACTTTTCTAAAGCCTAAATTTAGTAAACAGACCTTTTACTTAAAATAATTTTACTACTTTCACTTTCTATAAAAGTTCAGGAAAATAGAAATATTCATCTAAGTAAGGACTAAAGAAGGCTTCCCTGGTGGCTCAGACAGTAAAGCGTCTGTCTGCAATGCAGGAGACCCGGGTTCGGTGCCTGAGTTGAGAAGATCCCCTGGAGAAGGAAATGGCAGCCCACTTCAGTACTCTTGCTTGGAAAATCCCATGGATGGAGGAGCCTGGTAGGCTACAACCCCTGGGTCACAAAGAATTGGGCACGACTGATCGACTTCTGAGAGCTGAGAGAAGGACTAAAGAAGTTCTTAAAATTTCAGAATATAAATTCAGTATTTTATCCACATTTAAGTACTGAGCAAGTTACATAAACTTGAGAGTATATAATATGTACCTTTACAGTCCAGCTAGCAAACATGTTAGTCTATTAAAATAGGAAGATTTCAGATAAAACATATAGCCCTTCCAATAAAGAATCTGTACAGAGTCTAATGGGCTTTCCTAGTGGCTCCGACTGTAAAGAATCCACCTGCAGTGCAGGAGACCCGGGTTTGATTCCTGGGTTGGGAATATTCCCTGGAGATGGGAAGGCAACCCACTCTGGACAGAGGCGCCTGAAGGGCTACAGTCCACTGGCTCGCAAAGAGTCAGACACAACCGAGCAACTCAACACACACGTGCACGTGAACAGAGAGTCTAACAGATTATACTTCAATTTGAACTCAAGAAACTTTACTGCATGCCAATACAGGGGATGTGAATAGCATAAATAAGATCCTTACAACCTAGTAGGACAGAAAACTACATCCACATATTGTAGAACCACCAAACCCTTTGCTTCCAGGCAGGCCTTTCAACACATAAGAACTCTTCATCATGTTCCTGGATGTCTGAGCTAGTTTACTAGACTGCTCCTGTAAATATTATTAACATACCAACTTTGGTTACTGAGTGTAATATTCAGATTATCACATGGAAAAAAATCTTTCTCTAACTATATAAACTACAATTCCAACTCTGATTGGCAATAAGCACCATTAGTGAGAAAGGAAAATGGGTGAACAAAGGTTTAACAGTTCCACCGAGCACTCCCAAGAATAATTCAAGGTGGCTTATGCAGAGAGAGAATTATTCCAATATATAAAGGAAAAAATATACATTGTAGAAAAGAAAATAAGTATCTGATTTTACCTTTAAAACTTTCTGGTGTACTTGTATCTGGTTTTCTCCTTCCTGGTTTATCTAGAGGTTTCATATCATGAACAGAAAGCTTGGGTGGTGGAACAGATGGATGAGATTCTGTTTCTAGAAATTTAACAAAAAGTTCTGAAAAAGACTAAGAAGAAATATTTTGGATATATTAGGCAGATAATAAAATTATATTCACTACAACTAAGAAACTGTACCAGCTATTCTAATTCCTATTAAAAACTAGTCAAGCTATCTGAATTCTTTATAAACAAGCCTTATGAACAATTAAAAGTGTTACTACTTTAACTGATACACAGGTATTGACAGAAAACAAGCATCAAATAATCACATTTTTCTACAGTAGCACTCAATCAAAGAGAACAGTAAAAGGTTACCAGTAATATTATCAGATTAAAATAATGTAGTGTAGAACTTTCCTTTCCATTTTATGCCACTCAATTTAAGCGTTCTATCTTTCACCAGCTTCAGGTAAGTCACCTAGCCTCAGTTTCCTCCTTAGTTAAAAATAAATACATACATACATACATACATAAAATAAAGAAGTAAACTCCACATTCTAACTCACAGTGGTACTCAATTCAATTAATACTCATTTTAAGCCTACTGTATAGCAGGAGTCATGTTTCCATGTTAATTAACTGCTACCATGTTAACTGACTCCTACCGGAATGTCAGTTTTTTGAAGAAGAGCACTTCATCTATCTGGTGTACAGCTTGCACTCTCCATGCTCACAACAGTCTGACACACAGCAGGTGCTCAACAAGCATTCAGCTGACTCAGTGACTACATAGATACATACAGGCATAAAACAGAGCCTCTGTCTTTGAGAATCTAATAATTCAGTAGTAAGAGACAAATGATTATGTGCTGATAGCAGTATGATCAAAAACAAAGGAAGGAACAGTTAATATTTTGAAAAATAAAAGTATCATGCAAACAAAATGTTAAAATATAACCTATATGCAATAAAACTATTAAAACTGGCTTTCTATCCGTAAGCTAATCACCTCTTTGGATCTCAGTTTCCACAACTCCAAAATAACAGGGCTGTATAAAATAACCTGGAAAAAAAGTCTAATTCTTTGCAAATGCATGTGATGCACAGCGATGCCACTACTCCTATTCAGCAAGAACAAAGCCGACTCTTACACTATTAAGCAGAGACTGCTGACTTGGTCTCAGAGGTGTGCTGGGAACACTCTTTGATCCTCCTCCAAGCCACCCAGTCATCCACCTGGTAACACCGCCCTGGTCTTCAGTCAACAACTGAAAGATTATTTTAAAAGAGGAAAATATGATCAATATAAGAAAAGAAAACAGAAGCGTTTTTACATGATTCCAGATGGCAGTAACTCATGCTTTTCAAGTCCATTTCCCAGTTTCCTACTGATGGAAGCTATATATACACTGAAATGTCATCCCAAGCACTATCTTAAATAAAACCTGAGGGCTGTCATCTCTCAAACTTTCAGCATTCTGATATGAATGGTGACTTATAAGTTATGAAACATTTAAGCTAATATTATACAAACTGCACAAATCTCCTCTGTAATATAAATGATTCAATTTCTATATTATTGTATTCAGCAAAAGTTATATAAAACACAGGGGAAAAAATGTTTATATGATGCCAAGTATTTTAATTACAAATATACTGAGATTCTTTTATATGATACCAAGTATTCTAGTTATAAATATATTCAGAATGGCATTCAATATTCAGTTACCTGGTCCATTTCCTCCTTTTTGATGCCTAGAATGCTTCCCATTAATCGTAACACTTCATGACGCTGATGTTTTGGTGTGTGGAAGTGTCCAGTGAAGAGATTTCTCATCAGGACTCTGAAAATGAAGGCAGAAACAGTGCAAGCTAACTTGCCAATTGTCTCAATATCCAGTGTACCCAAACAATAAATAATGAACATACAAATATTTAATTATACTTAAACAGCACTCAATTACAAAGAACACTAAACAGTAAAACATTTTAAAGTAGTTTTAACAAAATCTTGACAAGTCTAATTAAGGAACACTGCAAACAACTCAAAATGTGCCCCTTTAAAAACATCACTTAAAAAAAAAAAATCACTTAACAAGCCACCCACTTTCTTCAATCAAATAATCNTGCCTGGAAAATCCCATGGACGGAGGAGCCTGATAGGCTACAGTCCATGGGGTCGCAAAGAGTCAGACACATATATAAAGTAAGGAGATGCGGCAGAGACGATAACAGGTACAATTACCATATTCTTTTACAGAAAAGACTTTTTGAATTATAATTGTTTCTCACCACTCACATTTTACCAGTTGATCTATGGTATTATTGCACCTGTGTGTGTACTTAGTTGCTCAGTCCTGTCTGACTCTTTGTGACCCTATGGACAGTAGCCTATCAGGCTTCTTTGTCCATGGGGTTTCTCCAGGCAAGAGTACAAGAGTACTGGAGCTGTCTCTTATACACATCTAGATGTGTATAAGAGACAGGCAGGGGGAGGGGGGGAGGGAGACCTGCCAAAATAAACTTTAGCATCTTGAAAGATGCTAAAACTGGGGTTTTCCTGGTGGCTTAGTGGTAAAGAATCCACCTACCAATGCAGGAAACATGGGCTAGATCTCTGGGCCAGGAAGATCCCACATGCCTTGGAGCAACTAAGTCCACGCGCCACGACAGCCTGCGCTCTAGAGCCCAGGAGCCGCAGCTGCTGAAGCCCGCGTGCCTACAGCCTGTGCTCCACAATAAAGAAGCCACTGCAACGAGGAGCCCGTGCGTGGCAGCGAAGAGCAGCCCCTGCCGGCTGCAACGAGAGACAAGCCTGCAGCAATGAAGACGCAGCGCAGCCAGAAATTAAAGGAAAAATAAAATCTAGTATAGCAGGAAAAAACTGTTTTTAGTATAGTCTACACGTTAAAGTTAAGACTTTTCTAAAGCCTAAATTTAGTAAACAGACCTTTTACTTAAAATAATTTTACTACTTTCACTTTCTATAAAAGTTCAGGAAAATAGAAATATTCATCTAAGTAAGGACTAAAGAAGGCTTCCCTGGTGGCTCAGACAGTAAAGCGTCTGTCTGCAATGCAGGAGACCCGGGTTCGGTGCCTGAGTTGAGAAGATCCCCTGGAGAAGGAAATGGCAGCCCACTTCAGTACTCTTGCTTGGAAAATCCCATGGATGGAGGAGCCTGGTAGGCTACAACCCCTGGGTCACAAAGAATTGGGCACGACTGATCGACTTCTGAGAGCTGAGAGAAGGACTAAAGAAGTTCTTAAAATTTCAGAATATAAATTCAGTATTTTATCCACATTTAAGTACTGAGCAAGTTACATAAACTTGAGAGTATATAATATGTACCTTTACAGTCCAGCTAGCAAACATGTTAGTCTATTAAAATAGGAAGATTTCAGATAAAACATATAGCCCTTCCAATAAAGAATCTGTACAGAGTCTAATGGGCTTTCCTAGTGGCTCCGACTGTAAAGAATCCACCTGCAGTGCAGGAGACCCGGGTTTGATTCCTGGGTTGGGAATATTCCCTGGAGATGGGAAGGCAACCCACTCTGGACAGAGGCGCCTGAAGGGCTACAGTCCACTGGCTCGCAAAGAGTCAGACACAACCGAGCAACTCAACACACACGTGCACGTGAACAGAGAGTCTAACAGATTATACTTCAATTTGAACTCAAGAAACTTTACTGCATGCCAATACAGGGGATGTGAATAGCATAAATAAGATCCTTACAACCTAGTAGGACAGAAAACTACATCCACATATTGTAGAACCACCAAACCCTTTGCTTCCAGGCAGGCCTTTCAACACATAAGAACTCTTCATCATGTTCCTGGATGTCTGAGCTAGTTTACTAGACTGCTCCTGTAAATATTATTAACATACCAACTTTGGTTACTGAGTGTAATATTCAGATTATCACATGGAAAAAAATCTTTCTCTAACTATATAAACTACAATTCCAACTCTGATTGGCAATAAGCACCATTAGTGAGAAAGGAAAATGGGTGAACAAAGGTTTACCAGTTCCACCGAGCACTCCCAAGAATAATTCAAGGTGGCTTATGCAGACAGAGAATTATTCCAATATATAAAGGAAAAAATATACATTGTAGAAAAGAAAATAAGTATCTGATTTTACCTTTAAAACTTTCTGGTGTACTTGTATCTGGTTTTCTCCTTCCTGGTTTATCTAGAGGTTTCATATCATGAACAGAAAGCTTGGGTGGTGGAACAGATGGATGAGATTCTGTTTCTAGAAATTTAACAAAAAGTTCTGAAAAAGACTAAGAAGAAATATTTTGGATATATTAGGCAGATAATAAAATTATATTCACTACAACTAAGAAACTGTACCAGCTATTCTAATTCATATTAAAAACTAGTCAAGCTATCTGAATTCTTTATAAACAAGCCTTATGAACAATTAAAAGTGTTACTACTTTAACTGATACACAGGTATTGACAGAAAACAAGCATCAAATAATCACATTTTTCTACAGTAGCACTCAATCAAAGAGAACAGTAAAAGGTTACCAGTAATATTATCAGATTAAAATAATGTAGTGTAGAACTTTCCTTTCCATTTTATGCCACTCAATTTAAGCGTTCTATCTTTCACCAGCTTCAGGTAAGTCACCTAGCCTTAGTTTCCTCCTTAGTTAAAAATAAATACATACATACATACATACATAAAATAAAGAAGTAAACTCCACATTCTAACTCACAGTGGTACTCAATTCAATTAATACTCATTTTAAGCCTACTGTATAGCAGGGGTCATGTTTCCATGTTAATTAACTGCTACCATGTTAATTGACTCCTACCGGAATGTCAGTTTTTTGAAGAAAAGCACTTCATCTATCTGGTGTACAGCTTGCACTCTCCATGCTCAGAACAGTCTAACACACAGCAGGTGCTCAATAAGCATTCAACTGACTCAGTGACTACATAGATACATACAGGCATAAAACAGAGCCTCTGTCTTTGAGAATCTAATAATTCAGTAGTAAGAGACAAATGATTATGTGCTGATAGCAGTATGATCAAAAACAAAGGAAGGAACAGTTAATATTTTGAAAAATAAAAGTATCATGCAAACAAAATGTTAAAATATAACCTATATGCAATAAAACTATTAAAACTGGCTTTCTATCCGTAAGCTAATCACCTCTTTGGATCTCAGTTTCCACAACTCCAAAATAACAGGGCTGTATAAAATAACCTGGAAAAAAAGTCTAATTCTTTGCAAATGCATGTGATGCACAGCGATGCCACTACTCCTATTCAGCAAGAACAAAGCCCACTCTTACACTATTAAGCAGAGACTGCTGACTTGGTCTCAGAGGTGTGCTGGGAACACTCTTTGATCCTCCTCCAAGCCACCCAGTCATCCACCTGGTAACACCGCCCTGGTCTTCAGTCAACAACTGAAAGATTATTTTAAAAGAGGAAAATATGATCAATATAAGAAAAGAAAACAGAAGCGTTTTTACATGATTCCAGATGGCAGTAACTCATGCTTTTCAAGTCCATTTCCCAGTTTCCTACTGATGGAAGCTATATATACACTGAAATGTCATCCCAAGCACTATCTTAAATAAAACCTGAGGGCTGTCATCTCTCAAACTTTCAGCATTCTGATATGAATGGTGACTTATAAGTTATGAAACATTTAAGCTAATATTATACAAACTGCACAAATCTCCTCTGTAATATAAATGATTCAATTTCTATATTATTGTATTCAGCAAAAGTTATATAAAACACAGGGGAAAAAATGTTTATATGATGCCAAGTATTTTAATTACAAATATACTGAGATTCTTTTATATGATACCAAGTATTCTAGTTATAAATATATTCAGAATGGCATTCAATATTCAGTTACCTGGTCCATTTCCTCCTTTTTGATGCCTAGAATGCTTCCCATTAATCGTAACACTTCATGACGCTGATGTTTTGGTGTGTGGAAGTGTCCAGTGAAGAGATTTCTCATCAGGACTCTGAAAATGAAGGCAGAAACAGTGCAAGCTAACTTGCCAATTGTCTCAATATCCAGTGTACCCAAACAATAAATAATGAACATACAAATATTTAATTATACTTAAACAGCACTCAATTACAAAGAACACTAAACAGTAAAACATTTTAAAGTAGTTTTAACAAAATCTTGACAAGTCTAATTAAGGAACACTGCAAACAACTCAAAATGTGCCCCTTTAAAAACATCACTTAAAAAAAAAAAATCACTTAACAAGCCACCCACTTTCTTCAATCAAATAATCAACTGAGACTGGTGCTTCATTAATAATTTTCAGTGCCTGCTTAGGTTGGTATTATAAGGAGACATTTCAGATTTCTCTCTCCTCCCTATCCTAAATGGTGATGGACAGTTCTTGTGCTTAATGGTTATGCTTATATTTCCCCATTCATTCATATTTATTAAAAATTTGCTAATAATATCTAAATCTTTAAAATGTTAAAGATACATACTACATGTATACTTAGGTTTCGCACCTAATGCACTTGAGCAAGATACGTCCAACTTAAGGGCAGTAAAGAGAACAAAAAAGAATGGAAAGAATAAACTTTATATTTTCAAAGTACTTCGTACTGCGGTCATCTCTTCCATATGGTCTTAAGAAAAAGAATCTTAAGCTGGGAAAATATATTTAAAAACCAAGAGAAGGCAAGTTACCGACCCTTCATTAAAACTACCTGCAACTCATCACTATATAAGAAAAACAAAAGGTTTTTAAAAACTTAATCACACACATTTACATGTAGAAATTGTTTTTACCATAAAAGTGATCCCCATAAAATACATAAAAATAAAAGGCAAAGCATACTTGTCCACTTTTCCTTCTGTGCTATTTACTAAATTCATCAGTTTCTTTTGTACATCATCCAGCATTTCTTGTTGGAGCTCATCTGTTTTAAAATACATGAATAAGATTGTCATTAACTGATTAAAATAATCTGCATGAATATATAATGAGATTTATGACATCTTTACCGAATTTCGAATATATGTACTTATTCTAATTAGGAATATTAAATTACACACATCTCTTCCTTGGTTCAGGGAATTAGGCTTTCTGGTATATAGAAATTACCTAGAAGCCAGAGTATGCATTAATTCACATTGTTTACCCCCAATAAAATAATCAATTCTTCAACAGAAAATTTAGAAACCAAAGGTTTTCACTCTCTTCAGAAGCTTAAGCGCAAACAAGAGATTTCTCACCACTGCTTCCTTGCATGAAACATTTCCAGAGCCACTTTTTAACGGGAAAAAACGGAGAGGACAATTTTAGATTTTCCTTTTTCCATTTTCCTGGCTGGACTCTTTTGGTGAGCTGACAAAGAAAAGTAGCTAACACAATCAAGACCGTGGCTCGGGAGGCAGCTGCCAGGGCAAAGTATCCTGAGGTAAACTGCAAAAAATTCAGATCACTGGTTCTAACAGACGAGGCAAGATACTATACAGCTTCTGACTGATTTAGAAAGGAAGCGAAATGTGTAAAGTCTTGGCAGAACACTTGGAATTGAAACAGTATTAAAAGCAAAGTCTAAAATTACAACAAGGAGAGACCCTGTTCATAATCAACCATACCATGGAGTCATGGATTCCTAGACTAAGGAACTCTCAGCAGACCAATGGATTCTACACCTGTTTCCTCAGAAATGGATAGTTTGAGCCAAAGATGCTTATTAACATCAAGCTAGATTACAAATTTCATTCTGAAAGAAATGAAAGGGAGAATGCTTTGTAGTAGAGCTCAACTTTTCAAATCAAGAAATATTCACAGCTGAACACTAGACTTTGACCTCTTTCCACAAACCTACTCTTTGAGTTATGCAGCATTTTCCTAGTAGTAGCAGGATACAAGCTTCTTTATCCACTATATGACTTGCAAATATTTCCTTCTACTCTGTGGGCAGTCATTTCACTTTCTTGACAGTATCCTTTGAAGCACAAAAGTTTTAATTTTGATGAGTCTAATTTATTTTTTCTTATGTTTCTTGCCTTGTCTAAGAAGTCACTGCTTAAACTCAGTATCACAAAGATTTACTCCTACGTTTTCTTCTAAGAGTTTCACAGCTTTAACTCTAAAATGTAGGTCCATGATCCACTTTGAGTTACTTTTTCTGAATGGTGTGAGGTAAGGTTCCAAGGTTCCTATATATGCGGATACCTAGTTGTTCCAGTAGCAAAGTGTTGAAAAATCTATTCTCTTGGAATCTTTGTTGAAAATCAATTGACCAGAAATGTATGGTTTATTTCTGAACTCTCAATTCCCACTGCAGACCTCTGCGAATGTTTTTCCTTCTGCCTGGAAAGCTCTTTTCCATTGGCACTGCCTACTAATATTAACTCTTTACCCTTCACATCTCAGTGCCCAAGTCCCTTCCTCAAAGAAGTTTTCTCTGAACCTTACATGTTAAGCCAGATTCATCTGCTTTATGTTTTCATTCTGTCTGTACAATGCCTAAAATTCTGATTTACAGTACTAAATGTATACACAAAATGTCCAGTTTAACTGTTTGCAATGACCGTGGCTTTTCCAAATTGCCAAAATCTAAACTGCAAAATGTAATAGGCTAACTTTTACCAAAACAGAGATGGTTGTCATAACCATATTATAAAAGCAAGGTTTGTGTTTGGAAAATCTACTACAAACATTTCCTTTCCTGTGTTTCCAGGGAAGAATTTAAGCTTGGACATTAAGAGACACACACACACACACACAGAGAGACAGAGAGAACAAGACTATTATTTAAGTCTGGGTCAGAAAAAGACATTGTAGATTCTTAATGGACACATATATACTACCAACCAGGGTGCCAAGTGGGCCTTTTCTGAAAGTGAAGGGGCCTTTTCTAGTACTCTACTTAGAGGAAGAACAGCAAGTAAGCCAACCTCTCATTCATGTTCTGAATTAACCACCCCGTTCCTCAACTGAAGAGCCAGAGGAGCAGTCTTCTCTTTCGCCCTCCTCCGCTTCTCCCCCAGGCTACGGAGAGGTGGCAGAAGAGAAGGTCAGATTTAGCCAGCCCCCATTTTCCCTTTCTCTGACACTCCCTTCTCCTAGCTATTTTCTTCTAAAAACTAATGGTTTTTATATTGATTACATTTCAAAATGATAAATACTAGATACAATAAAAATTCTAGATAAAATATATTATTAAAATTAATCTCAGTATCTTTTTACTTTTTCAATGTGGCTACTAAAATGTTCTTAATTCTATCTGTGGCTTACATTGTATTTTTTTTTAATGGATAACACTACTTTGGAGTATAACCAGAATATAACCATTATACTATACTATCTCATTAAAAAAGAAGAGATAAAACTGAATGGTTGGATGGCATCACCAACTCAATGGACATGAGTCTATGTAAACTCTGGGAGTTGGTGATGGACAGGAAGGCCTGGCGTACTGCAGTCCATTGGGTCGCAAAGAGTCGTACATGACTGAGCGACTGAACTGAACTGAAAACGGAATGATAACTAGACATCTTCAGAGTAAAATTCACAACCTTGCTTCTGATAAAAATGACTTTAGTAAAATAAATTAGAAAAATTAAACTTTGCTCTATGAAAAATTGATCAAGAAATCTATCTTAATAAAGTTCAAGTAGTAAATATTTTCTTGATGAAAATTAGTTAATATTGGTAAAATTCTTATTGAAAGCTCTGTGTTCTGAAAGATATGAGCAAAACATCCTCACGTGCATGTGTGCTAAGTCACTTCAGTCATGTCTGATTCCTTGTGACCTCATGCCCTGCTAGGCTCCTCTGTCCATGGGATTCTCCAGGCGAGAATACAGGAGAGAGCTGCCATGCCCTCCTCCAGGGACTCTTCCTGACCAAGTGACTGAATCCACATCTCTTATGTCTCCTGCAATGGCAGGTGGGTTCTTTACCACTAGCACCACCTGGGAAGTCCTCAAAGCATCCTTAAAGCCAAAATAAGAGGGTACAAACTTCTTAAACATTTCATTATGAGAATATAAGCTAGTCCTGAGCCAGTGAGAAAGAGAACTGACAGTGTGATTGTCCTCAAAAACAGGCAGAGGGCTATTTAAACTTCAGGGAGCAGTTTAAGTGGACACTCATACTTGAGTCTAGAAAACAACCTTGGACTTTGGGGGTAAGGGTTGGAAGGGTGGTATTAACTAGGAAAGACTTAGCAAAGAAAGTCGAATACTGACTTCAAAGGTCCCTACAGATTTGCTCTTTTCTCCAGGCATACCTATTCTCCTCCCATCATATTCTCAATACTTCTCCACAAAAACTGCATACTAATTCAAACCACAATTTGAAATCAGAATTGTATTTATATGGGCAGGCAAAATAGTTATTCAGAAGTGAGTATCTAGCCAAATACAATATCCCTGTGAAATAACCTAAAAACATGCCAAAATAATCCTTTGGAAATTAGAAGGGGAAAAAAGGGCAGGGACAGGGTACACTTTAAAGTTGAGCAATAAAGTAACTGGGATTCATCTGGTTTGGGTTAAAAGTTACTCTGAATATCTGACATCCTAAAACCATATCAGAGCCTCTTCTCTGTAATACTGAGAGATGGTGCCAGGGTCTTCATCACCTGATTTAAAATCAAAAGTAAACATAAAACGTGAGTGACTACAACATATCAGTACATCAAAATTTTCCACTTTATTTGCAGTTAGCAACACTGTACTATAATACTGTCTTTAAAAAGCATTGTAAAATTAGGTCACACTCCTTACAAAGTCACTGGCTATTTTATGACTAAGCTCCCTTGGACAAGACTCAAGTTTATTTAACAGCCACCTGACCAAGAAAGGGTTTCCCTGATGGTTAATATGGTAAAGAATCTGCCTGCAATGTGCAAGAACTGGGTTCAATCCCTGGGTTCGAAAGATCCCCTGGAGAAGGGAATGGCAACCAACTCTTAGTATTCTTGCCTGGAGAATTCCACGGATGGAGGAGCCTGGCGCGCTGCAGTTCATGAAGTCACAAAGAGTCAGAGACAGCTGCACGACGAACACACACTCACTGAGAAAGGAAGGGTGGCTGGAGCGGGGCCTGAGAGTCAGAAGACCTGCACGAAGCCGCGCTCCTGTCTCAAGGCCTGAAATGCGAACCGCAGTCCTGCCGCCGGTGCCACCTTCACTATCTATTTGCAAAATGAGCTTGCTTATCTCAAGAAGCTTTGAGAGAACCTACTGAGTGATTAAACATGAATTTTCTAAATAGTAAAGTGCTATATAAAGTACTAGAACTCACTCATACGATTTCTTAAAATACCATCTTTCAACCTTGCCTAACTATTATCAGTAATATGTATCACTTTGATTAACATTAACATTGATAACTTTTCCTCCATTTTGCCTTGTCATCTTTACAAACTAAGGCAAAGAAGTCAAAACAAGGAAGAAAAGAACATTAGAAATATGATGTTATTATAGGTATGTCTATAGGTACAGATTTGCCGTGATAGAAGTGAGGAGAACATATGAGAGCTTTGCTCCAGAAAAAAAGGAACAAGACTGCTCCTTGCCGGTTACGGTTTTCTCAGGTGACAGAAATTTACGGGAGTGGTGGAGGCCTGGTCCTCATACCGTGCAGTGGTCCCATGGAAAACCCACTCATTAATTAAAATAATTGCTTCTCTGGGGGTTGCACCTAAGAGCTGGCCATTCAGCGACCTGAGCAGCCACAGTAGTCTTTGATTGCCAAAGGCAGAATCCAAGACTCTTAAGACGGGCTGAAACAACTCTGGGGTGACTCCTGGAGGAGTTAAGCTCACAAGTAGCACACGGGCCCACTACACAATTTTACTAGTGTTTTTTATCCCTGACACATTCAACTTAAAATGGGAAACAGAATCTCAAAAACTGCAACAAAGGGGCATCAGAAAGCTAACCTCTGACTAACACTCCAGCAAGATTCATGTATAATATGTACGGAGCTCATACTTACAAGTATTTAGTTATTTCGGGCTTCTCTAGAAGCTCAGCTGATATAGAAACCACCTGCAATGCAGTTGGTTTCTCACTAGCCAGTTACCCTGGTATGATTCCTGGGTCAGGAAGATCCCCTGGTGAAGGAATAGACCACCCAGTCCAGTATTCTTGGGCTTCCCTGTTGGCTCAGATGGTAAAGAATCCGCCTGCATTGTGGGAGACCTGGGTTTGATCCCTGGGTTGGGAAGATCCCCTGGAGGAGGGCATGGAAACCCACTTCGGTACTCTTGCCTGGAGAATC
>SJYX01018842.1:374630-405518 GCA_006410675.1 Oreotragus oreotragus | reverse complement strand
TGGGTTGCCGTGCCCTCCTTCAGGGGGTCTTCCCAACCCAGGGATCTAACCCATGTCTCCTGTGTCAGCAAGCAGGTTCTTTATGACTCTTGCCACCTTGGAAGCATTCAGAAGTGGGCTGACATTACTTCTGTTGAACTTGCCTGTTCCTGCTGCTTTCACAATATCTATGTATGCTTAAAAGAATTAGCATATATTCACAAAGTAAATTCAGTGAAAGCTATTCTGACGGTATGTCCTATGCCAGGATCTGGACTTGTAGCTCAGAAGGCTTGTCACTGCAATCAGAAGGCCTCAATTTCCCAAGCAAGCCAGCAGTCTCTAACTTCACAGCTTCAAAGATTTTGTGTAGCTAAATTCTGAAATCTACCAGGAGGCTGGGGAATCTACTTGATTCTACTGGAATCTACTTGAGTCCAATCATTCATTTTCTCCTTTGAACAAGAGGACTTTATTCAGACTTGAGAACAGTACTTGCTAGGACATCCATAACCTTGTATTCAAGGGAAATCTGGGCCCCAGTGAATAATGAAGGAAGTAGAGAATATTGTATCCTATTAGTCACATGGACTAGAGAAGGCAATGGCAACCCATTCCAGTACTCTTGCCTGCAAAATCCCATGGACGGAGGAGCCTGGTAGGCTGCAGACCATGGGGTCGCTAAGAGTTGGACACGACTGAGAAACTTCACTTTCACTTTTCACTTTCATGCATTGGAGAAAGAAATGGCAACCCACTCCAGTATTCTTGCCTGAGGAATCCCAGGGATAGAGGAGCCTAGTGGGCTGCCGTCAATGGGATCGCACAGAGTCGGACACGACTGAAGTGATTTAGCAGCAGCAGCAGCAGCAGCAGTCACATGGACTATTTCAGAAACAGCAACAACAAAGGATAAGTGATAAATATAGCCTCATAGTACAAGTGCATCTAACCAGTTAGACCAAAAGCAAGCTATCTTACATCAAAAACGCAATCCTTAAAAATCCTCTAGAATGATTCTTGTCACACAATCCAGGAATGGGTGATAGTCAGCTTGCTAATAACAGTGGCTTAAATTTGTACAGCTTTTCATAATAGCTCATTTTCCCAAGTCTCATTTGATTGTCTTTCCTTGAGATGACATTTGAGCAATGCAGCTGTCCTTAAACTTATTTAATTCTCCACCCAACTTGGAATTTTAAAATATATTAACAACCAAACAAAGACATTAACCACTTGTGGTCATTTCAATTCAAAGTAACTAACATTACCTTTTCCCTCAAGTAAGGTTAGCAGCAATTTGCTTCACCCCAGATTTTACTTCAGTTATACAGGAGAACAAGCAGTTATAATTACTGTATGAGTAGAAAAAAAAAGGAGGTCATGTGACCTTTAAAAATATAGGTATGCTAATTAGTGATGCTCTAGTGGAACAAAGAACATCCTCCCAACACATTTCTTTTAGAAACAAGGTTTTATTCACTTGCATCTAAAAACCTAAAGTGCTTATTTCAAGCTGTCCTATATTTTGATCCAATATTCCTTCAACATCACTGTGATGTTTGAAAACAATAAACATGGTATGTTAAATATTCTATGTTTAACAACACTAAGAAACAAAGAGTTCCTGAAAACTTGGACAAAAATCATGATCACTACAGAAACTGTCAGCTACTAGGTGAAGAATGGTATTCTCTAAGCACGAGTTGAGGGCCCTCCAACATAATCAATGGTTGGGACACCTTTATGTTGATCACTGAATGATCAAACATCTGTTGACCAGGAGCCTAACTTGAAAGCAGTTTGCACAAAAACGTAACCCAAAAAGTGGAATAGGTGTGGAAGAAAAATGAATAAAATTGAATAATATGTGGAGATAAAATGCTTTATCTCCCACTGCCAACCAAAAACAAGTTGAATAAATTGTGAGAGTCAATGTCAAGGTGAGAAATTCGAATAGTTAAGGTAATGTTTATCTCTCCCTCTGCACAGAGCTTTTCACAAAACAAGGAGCAATGGATATGAGTGAGAAATGTGTACTATATCAGAAGAAAGGGCACCCAGCAGGAGGGTTGTTCTCAGAGGAATCAGACATGCAAAGAAGTAGTGGAAACAATACCATTGTGAATGCTTAAAATGTATTTTTCCCTTCCATTCTCTTCTCCCTATTCCTCCTGCCTCCCACTTCCACCTCTTCTAGTAACATCTTTATCAGCTTTTGTTTTCATTTTGTGTAACAAAAGTCAGGGAACAATAGTGGAAACGACTATGTCAATACAAGGATCCCATTTTTGACCAAAGGCGACATTACTCGCCACATTCCAACTGAATTTGATTCAAAAGGCAGAGGAGAAGGAGGAGAAATTAGCTTAATTGAAATATAAAATGAGGAGAGGATATAAATTATACCTTTTCATTTCAATAAGAATTGAATTTCATTATATATATATATATACATACATACACACATACACACAATTTTTTTAAATCAAAAGAGCAAAACTTTTTGGCAAACAAGCTCTTTCTGTTTTTTTCTCAATCATCATGAAAAGCAATATGGAGAAGAAATTGAAATATGATAGATTGGAAGATGTTTCCAGTTCAAAGGCATATTCTGAAACCACCATTATGAAGATTTGCTTAACCTGGAGTTATGAATTCTAAATTCCCCTCTCTACTCTGTTGCTATTTACCCTCAACATGGCAAAGTAGAAGGACGTGCGTTCATCTTCTGTGAGAACTCCAAAATTACAACTTGCTGCTAAAAAACCACTGCCAGGAGAATGTTGGATCCCACCAAAAAAAAAAAAGATACCCCACATTCATGGGCAAAGGAGAAGCCCCAGCAAGATGCTGGAAGGAGTGAAATTGCATTTAGAATCAAACTCCATACCCACCAGAGATGCTCAGGACTCAAACAAAACCTTGTGCACATCAGGAGTCCCCACATAGACTAGCCAGACATGTGTTTGAGTGTCTCCTTCAGAGGTACATGTCAGGGGTGGCCTGCTGTAGGGGCATGGACTCTGGGTGCAGCACACCTGGGTGTGGCATAGGCCCTCTTGGAGGAGGCCAACATTAACCCCTCCAGAGAGCCGCCAGGACTTACACAGGACTGGGGAAACAGATTCTTGGAGGCATGAACAAAACCTTGTGTGCAACAGGACCCAGGAGAAAAGATCAGTGACCTTACAAGAGACTGACCCAGACTTGCCTGGGAGTGTCCAGGAGTCTACGGCAGAGGCATGTGTCAGCGGTGGCCTGCTGCACAGTCCAGGGCACTGAGTTCAGCAGTGCGAGCATGGGACCTTTTGGAAGAGGTCTCCATTTTCTTCATTACCTCCACCATTGTTTGGCCTCAGATCAAACAAGAGGGAGGGAACACTGCCCTGCCCATCAACAGAAAATTGGATTAAAGATTTACTGAGCATGGCCCTGCACATCAGAACAAGACCCAGTTTCCCCTTCAGTCAGTCTCTCCCATCAGGAAGCTTCCATAAGCCTCTTATCCATCAGAGGGCAAACAGAATGGAAACCACAGTCACAGAAAACTAATCAAACTGATCCCATGGGCCGCAGCCTGGTCTAACTCAATGAAACTATGAACCATGCCGTGGAACACCACCCAAGATGGATGAGTCATAGTGGAGAGTTTCTGACAAAACGAGGTCCACTGAAGAAGGGAATGGCAAACCACTTCAGTATTCTTGCCTTGAAAACTCCATGAACAGTATGAAAAGGCAAAAAGATAGGACACTGAAAGATAAACCCCCAGATCGGTAGGTGCCCAATATTCTACTGGAGATCAATGGAGAAATAACTCCAGAAAGAACGGAGAGATGGAGCCAAAGCAAAAANCTCAGAGACATTGCATCTGATAACTCAGTCCTTTCATATTTACCTTGAAGAAGGAAGCAAGCTTTGTATTGCCGTGATAAATAGAAGAACGATAAACGCACAGACCAAGTTTGATTTGAATACTTCATCCCTCATTTGAGAATACTGTAATTAAAAAAAAAAAAAAAAAACACCCAGTTGTGGATGTGACTGGTGATGGAAGTAAAGTCCAATGCTGTAAAGAACAATATTGCAAAGGAACATGGAATGTTAGGTTCATGAATCAAGGCAAATTGGAAGTGGTCAAACAGGAGATAGCAAGAGTAAATGTCGACATTTTAGGGATCAGTGAACTAAAATGGACTGGAATGGGTGAATTTAACTCAGATGACCATTGTATGTACTACTGTGGACAAGAATCCCTTAGAAGAGAATGGAGTAGCCATCATAGTCAACAAAAGAGTGTGAAATGAGGTTCTTGGATGCAATCTCAAAAACGACAGAATGATCTCTGTTCATTTTCAAGGCAAACCATTCAATATCACAGTAATCCAAGTCTATGCCCCAACAGTAATGCTGAAGAAGCTGAAGCTGAATGGTTCTATGAAGACCTATAGGAGAAGGCACTGGCATAAGACCTTCTAGAACTAATGCCAAAAAAAGATGTCCTTTTCATNTTTCAAGGCAAACCATTCAATATCACAGTAATCCAAGTCTATGCCCCAACAGTAATGCTGAAGAAGCTGAAGCTGAATGGTTCTATGAAGACCTATAGGAGAAGGCACTGGCATAAGACCTTCTAGAACTAATGCCAAAAAAAGATGTCCTTTTCATTATAGGGGACTGGAATGCAAAAGTAAGAAGTCAAGAGATATGTGAAATAACAGGCCAATTTGGCCTTGAAATGCAAAATTAAGCAGGGCAAAGGCTAACAGAGTTTTGTCAAGAGAACACACTGGTCATAGCAAACATCCTCTTCCAAAAACACAAGAGAAGACTCTACACATGGACANTTAAAAGAGACAAAATAAGATTTAAACATGTGGGAAAATGTTCTATGCATATATGGAAGCATATAACTTTTTTTTTTCCAAATCTACAAATTCAATACTACTATAATTAAAGTTGAACTATGTCTTTAAAACTCAGTAAACTAATTCTAATATTCATATTGAATAGAAGTGTTCACGTATGCATTAGGCAATTTTGATAAAAAAAAAGATATGTGACTCATCCAACCAGTTAGAATATACAGTAAAGAAGTTTAGCCCAAAGCTACATATAGTGGCAGTAAGAAATAGGTAAATAAATAAATGGAATAAAGAGATGATGTATATGTTGATACTTGATACTCAGTAAGATGCCAGCACAAAGTAATGAATATTATTAAAATATTATTAAAATTATTAGTATTATTAAAATATTATTTAAAAATCAACTATAAATTCCTATTAAAATTCCATTGAAATTTCTCACAGACATAGGAAAATAAATACTAAAATTTTTATAGAACCACAACAGACTACAAACTGCCAAAGCAATCCTGAGACAAGAATAAAGCCAGAGACATCAAACATTCAGATTTTGAAGTGTATTATAAAACTATAGTAACAAAAAGAGTATGATACTGGCATTAAAAACAGATACATGGACCAATAGAACAGAACAAAAACTTCAAAAATAAACCCACACATATTAAATCAATTGATACTGATTAAAAAAAAAAAAAAGAGCCAGAAGACCCAGTGTGGAAAAGGCAGTCATTAATAAATGATGTTGGGATAACTGGATATTCAAATGTAAAATAAGACCCCTATCTTACACCAGTAACAAAAATACCTTGAAACAGATTAAAGACTTAATCATAAAACCTGANTGATACTGATTAAAAAAAAAAAAAAGAGCCAGAAGACCCAGTGTGGAAAAGGCAGTCATTAATAAATGATGTTGGGATAACTGGATATTCAAATGTAAAATAAGACCCCTATCTTACACCAGTAACAAAAATACCTTGAAACAGATTAAAGACTTAATCATAAAACCTGAAATTGTATAACTCCCAAAGGAAAATATAGGAAATATGATTATTTGCACATAATAAAAAAGCATAAGCAACAAAGTAAAAATTAAAGCAACGAAAATGAAAACCAACCAGTAGGACTACGTCAAATTTTAAAGCTTCTGCAAAGCAAAAGAAACAATCAACAGAATGAAGAGGCAATTGAAAAAATAGGGGGACCTACTTTTTTTGCAAACCATCCATCACTTAAGGGGTTAAAACCTAAAATATTTAAAGAATTCATAAAACAAATATTTAAGCAAAAAAACACAAATATTCTGTTTAAAAGAAATGAGCAGAAAACCTAGACATTTAATAAAGAAGACATGCAAATAGCAACAAGAACATAATACAATATTGAACATAACAGTGAGAAAGCATAAGCAACAAAAGTAAAAATTAAAGCAACAAAAAGTAAAAACCAACCAGTGGGACTACGTCAAATTTTAAAGCTTCTGCAAAGCAAAAGGAACAATCAACAGAATGAAGAGGCAATTGAAAAAATAGGGGAACCTACTTTTTTTGCAAACCATCCATCACTTAAGGGGTTAAAACCTAAAATATTTAAAGAACTCATAAAACTTAAATATTTAAGCAAAAAAACCAATATTCTGTTTAAAAGAAATGAGCAGACAACCTAGACATTTAATAAAGAAGACATGCAAATAGCAACAAGAACATAATACAATATTGAACATCATTAATAACAAGAGAAATGTAAATAAAAGCCATAAAGAAATATCACCTCATAAGTGTTAGATTGTATTCTATCAGAAAACAAGAAATAACAAATGTTGGAGAGAGTTTGGAGAAAAGAAACCGCTATGTACTGTGCTAGGAATATAAATTGATGAAACTACTATACAAGACAGTATTGCGATTATGAAACTAAAAGTAAAACTACCATATGATCTACCAATTCCACTTGTGGGTATTTATCTGAAAGAAATAAAATTGCTATCTCAAAAAGATATATGCATTCCCATATTTATTATAGCAATTAACCAAAATGTCTTGTCAGAAGATAAAATGGAATGTTATTTGGCTATAGAAAAGAAGGAGATTCTGCCATCTGCAACAAAGTGGATAAACTCTGAGGGCATAATGCTAAGAAAAGTCAGATAAAGAAAGATAAACATCATATGATCTCACTTATATGTGGAATATACAAACAAACTCAGAGAAACAAAACATAGAATGGTGGTTGCCAAGAGCTGGGAATTGGTCTAAGAGCACAAAGTCTATCATAAGTAACTTTTGGGGATCTAATACACAGCATGGTGACTGTAGTTAACAGTATTGTATTATACATTTGAAAGTTGCTAAGAGAGTAAATCTTAAATGTTCTCACCACACATATGCACACACATAAACACAGGTAATGTAAAGTGTTAACTAACCTTATTCTGTTAATCATTTCACAATATATGTCAACTAAAAACATGCACAACATTAGAGCTATGAGTTGAGTTTTATTCCGTACCTTACAGCAGATTATAGCCCAGGAGACAGCCTCTCAGATAACTCCAAGAAACCATTCCAAAGAGGCAGGGGAAGAGATAGTGTATATATATATATGTGTGTGTGTGTGTGTGTGTGTGTGTTATATGCATGCGTATATAGAGTATTGGCTTCCCTGATGGCTCAGAGGTCTGCCTGCCTCCAATGCGGGAGACCTGGGTTCGATCCCTGGGTCGGGAAGATCCCCTGGAGAAAGAAATGGCAACTCACTCCAGTATTCTTGCCTGGAGAATCCCATGGACAGAGGAGCCTGGTGGGCTATAGCCCACCGGGTTGCAAAGAGTCGGACATGACTGAGTGACTTAACTTTCACTTTTACTTTTCATAGATTTTTGTGGGTCACTTGGACACAAAGGAGATTAAATCAATCATAAAGGAAATCACCCCTAAATGTTCATTGGAGGGACTGATGCTGAAGCTGAAGTTCCGATATTTTGGACACACAATGTGAGGAGCCAAGTCATTGGAAAAGACCCTGATGTTGCAAAAGACTGAGGGCAAGAAGAGAAGGGGATGACAGAGGATGAGGAATTGGATAGTATCACTGATTCAGTGGATATGAGTTTGAGCAAACTCTGGGAGACAGTGAAGGACAGGGAAGCGTGAAGTGCTGTAGTTCACGGCATCACAAAGAGTCAGACATGACTTAGCCACTAAAAACAATGCATACATATATATTATAAATATTAAATGTATATATATATTTAAGGGGGCAAAGAAATACATGTAGTCAAGCATACAAGCAAACTCTGGGAGACAGTGAAGGACAGGGAAGCGTGAAGTGCTGTAGTTCACGGCATCACAAAGAGTCAGACATGACTTAGCCACTAAAAACAATGCATACATATATATTATAAATATTAAATGTATATATATATTTAAGGGGGCAAAGAAATACATGTAGTCAAGCATACTTATTGGTAAAGAAATAATGCTAATCATAAACAAAACAAACAAAAAACAGATATCTTAAGGTTAAAGACTTTAGTGCTTATCTATGTATGGGAAGATTCAAGTATCTGAGGTCATTGAAATTCTTCCTTAGATATAATCTTAACTATCCAGGGTTCCATATATCTAAAGCACAGAATGCTCATCCTGAGCTCCTTTCAGGTGTATTTGTAGGTCAAGAACTGCAGTGGCTACTGGTTTGAGCCTTATAGAACTATTTGATTGGTGGAAACATAACTGGGGTTTTGGACTGAATTTTAAACCACTATCGTGAGGCTCAAACACATCTTTATTAACCAGCATAAGACCTATTATAATCAACACATTTTGCCAACAAGGAATAAGCTTGCTTATTCTTGTAGCATAAAAATCTGTGCTTTGGGATTCAGTGGTCTCCTGGAAAGCATTTTCTTCCTCCTGCTGGTTGTGGAAGTGCTTTCTGTCCAAAAAGTTGTTGAGATGCTTGGAAAAGTGGTAATCACTTGGTGAGAGAGGTCAGGTGAATCTGGAGGATGAGGCAAAATCCTGTGGCCCAATTGGTTCAACTTTTGAAGCTTTGGTTGTGCAACGTTTGATTGGGCGTTGTTGTGGAGAGTGACTGAACTCTTTCTGTTGACCAATGCTGGCTTCAAGTGTTGCAGTTTTTGGTGCATCTCATCAGTTTGCTGAGCATACTTCTCAGACGTAATGGTTTCACCAGAATTCAGAAAGCTGTAGTGGATCAGACAGTCAGCAAACCAACAAAGAGTCACCATGACCTTTTTTTTTTTTTTTGGTGCAAGTTTGGCTGTAGGAAGTGATTTGGAGTTTCTTCTTGGTCCAATCAGTAAGCTGGTTGCCACTGGTGGTCATATAAAATCCACTTTTCATCACACATCACAATCTGATTGAGAAATTATTCATTGCTGTTGCATAGAATAAGAGAAGACAACACTTTAAAATACCAATTTTTTTGATTTGCAGTCAGTTCATGAGGTATCCACATATAAAGCTTCTCATCTTTCCAATTTGTTTCAAATGTCAATGACCCATAGAATGGTCAACATTGAATTCTCCAGCAACTTCTTATGTAGCTATAAGAGGATGAGCTTCAGTGATGGTTCCCAATAGTCGTCAGTTTCTGATAACTGGCCACTATGCTCCTCACTGTCAAGGCTCTCATCTCCTTTGCAAAACTTCTTGAACCACCACTGCACTGTATGTTCATTGGTTCCTAGGCCAAATGAGCTGTTGATGTGAGTTGTCTCCACTGTCTTATGACTGATTTTGAACTGGAATAAGACAATTGCTTGAATTTGCTTTTTGTCTAATATCATTTCCATAGTCTAAAATAAATAGCAAATAATGGTACATTAGCAAAAAAATAGATAGTGAGAAATTCACATTAAAATGATGTATAGCATAATCATATTTGCTGTATTCCAATATCAAGTTTCAACAAGAAAAACTGAATGCGGTGGATGCAAAAATCGCAATTACTTTTGCACCAACTTAACACCACAGTCGCTCAGTCACGTCTGGACCCTTTGCAACCCCATGGAATGCATAGAATAAGAGAAGACAACACTTTAAAATACCAATTTTTTTGATTTGCAGTCAGTTCATGAGGTACCCACATATAAAGCTTCTCACCTTTCCAATTTGTTTCAAATGTCAATGACCATAAAATGGTCAACATTGAATTCTCCAGCAACTTCTTATGTAGCTATAAGAGGATGAGCTTCAATGATGGTTCCCAATAGTCGTCAGTTTCTGATAACTGGCCACTATGCTCCTCATTGTCAAGGCTCTCATCTCCTTTGCAAAACTTCTTGAACCACCACTGCACTGTATGTTCATTGATTCCTAGGTCAAATGAGCTGTTGATGTGAGTTGTCTCCACTGTCTTATGACTGATTTTGAACTGGAATAAGACAATCGCTTGAATTTGCTTTTTGTCTAATATCATTTCCATAGTCTAAAATAAACAGCAAATAATGGTACATTAGCAAAAAAATAGATAGAAATTCACATTAAAATGATGTATAGCATAATCATATTTACTGTATTCCAATATCAAGTTTCAACAATAAAAATTGAATGCGGTGGATGCAAAAATCACAATTACTTTTGCACCAACTTAACACCACAGTCGCTCAGTCACGTCTGGACCCTTTGCAACCCCATGGACTGTAGCCTACTAGGCTCCTTTCTCCATGGGATTTTCCAGGCAAGAATACTGGAGTGGGTTGCCATTTCCCTCTCCAGGAGATCTTCCCAATGCAGGGATTAAACCCGGGTCTCCCACATTGCAGGCGGATTCTTTACCAGCTGAGCCACAAGGGAAGTCCAAGAATAATTCTGAGGCCAAGGATTAATTAAAAATTCACTTATTCCTTCCATCCAACATTATACTTAAGGTTCTAGCCAAGGAAATTGGGCAAGAAAATAAACATATCCAGACTGGAAAGGAAGAAATAAGACTACCTCTATTTGCAGATGAGATGATCTCATATATGGAAAAGCCTAAGGAATCCTCACAAACAAATCTGCTAGAACTCATAAAACAAATTTAGTGAGGTTGCAGGATACAAGACCAAAATACAAAAATCAACTCGTAGACACCTGCAATGAACAAGTCCAAAAATGAAATTAAGAAAATA
Organism: Oreotragus oreotragus; assembly: GCA_006410675.1. Classification (NCBI taxonomy): domain Eukaryota; kingdom Metazoa; phylum Chordata; class Mammalia; order Artiodactyla; family Bovidae; genus Oreotragus; species Oreotragus oreotragus. Next base: position 394,529 of record SJYX01018842.1, on the reverse strand, counting down.
NAACTCCAATACTTTGGCCATCTCATGCGAAGAGTTGACTCATTGGAAAAGACCCTGATTCTGGGAGGGATTAGAGGCAGGAGGAGCAGGGGTCAACAGAGGATGAGATGGTTTGATGGCATCACTGACTCAATGGACACGGGTTTGGGTGAACTCCAGGAAATGGTGATGGACAGGGAGGCTTGGCATGCTCTGATTCATGTGGTCGCAAAGAGTTGGACATGACTGAGTGACTGAACCGAACTGAACACCACAGTGGGCAACATTGTTTATTTACATATACATATGTATACCAAATCATCATGTTGTTTATATGTCATATGCCAATTGTATCTCAATAAAGTGGAAGAAGATAATATCATAAAGTTATAGAGAAAAACATATATTTTTCATGATATTACAGGGAAAAATATCTTACTATATACAGAAAGTTAAATCTAGATTTCTACTTTACACTATAGATAAACCAATTAAAGGCCAAACCAAAGGCTCAATTATGGAAAAGTAAATTTAAAGTTAAATTATCAATTGAAGAAGATATCTGAGATCTAGGTGTATGGTAGTAAATAATCAAATAATCCAAAAAGTAAAAAATAAATAAATAAACTAAAAAAATATATATGATAAAATTAAGAACAATTTAATAGGCAAGGTAGATTAGAAGAATATATTTATAATATCTAAAACTGATAAATGATTTATAAAGAATATATGTGTGCACTCTGTATTTAGAAAAATATATTCTTGGTAATTTTGGTAGCCAAATATGTATGTCTCATCCACAGTTCTTGGTTCACAGTTCCCAAAACCCTTGGAATTTCCTGAGTGATAAGAGCAATGGACTATTTGGGTTCTTGTCCTCAATTCCTGTAAAGGTTTCAGATAAGGTGATTTCAGGATACCCTCCAAGGATAGGGGACTTCTTGCCAGAAGAACCATATGATTAGAGGGTTGGAACTTTCAGTACCATTCCCTTAATTCTGGGAAGGGAAAATGGGCTGGGGATTGAATCAATTGTTATTGGCCAATGATTCAGTCAATCATGACTATGTAATGAAGCCTCCATAAAAAATCTAAGGGACAGATTTTTATCCCTTTCAGAGAGCTTCCATACTGGGAACCAGAATGCATGTATGCTACTGGGCCAGACTCTTGCTCCACAAGAATAGAAGCCCCTTTGTTCTGGACCTCACTCTTCATCTATCTATTGATAAGTATTGGTATCTTTGATGTATTTTATAATAAATCAATAATCTAGTGAGTAAATAGGTTTTCCTGAGTTCTAGATAGTATATTCAAAAGCAGAGATATTATTTTGCCGACTAAGGTCCGTCTAGTCAAGGCTATGGTTTTTCCAGTGATCATGTATGGATGTGAGAGTTGGACTGTGAAGAAGGCTGAGCGCTGAAGAATTGATGCTTTTGAACTATGGTGTTGGAGAAGACTCTTGAGAGTCCTTTGGACTGCAAGGAGATCCAACCAGTCCATTCTGAAGGAGATCAGCCCTGGAATTTCTTTGGAAGGAATGATGCTAAAGCTGAAACTCCACCTCATGTGAAGAGTTGACTCATTGGAAAAGACTCTGATGCTAGGAGGGATTGGGGGCAGGAGGAGAAGGGGATGACAGAGGATGAGATGGCTGGATGGCATCATTGACTCAATGGACATGAGTCTGAGTGAACTGGGAGTTGGTGATGGACAGGGAGGCCTGGCGTGCTGCATTTCATGAAGTTGCAAAGAGTCGGACATGACTGAGTGACTGAACTGAACTGAACTGATGATTCATTCTAACAAGTTAATTGAATCTGATGAGAGGATATGATTGTATAAGCAGAAGAGGGGTCCCTGGACAAAGAGATTCAGGCATTGCTTTCTTAACATAGGAGAAGTCACATTTGGTAAAATATTTTGTGATCTAAGTCTGGCCACCAGGCTTGCCCTTGTATAGGTCTCAGTAATTAATGATCTTAAGAGAACAAAGTTTTTTTCATTTTTACTGAAAAAAAAAAAAGAACAAAAAATTCAAGAACAAAGGAAAAACAACCAAGAAACAATAGTTCCTCCTCATGGGATATAAATAATAATTTAGTACATATCTTTGACTTCTCCAAGTACTAAGATACCCCCACTTAGATGAAAGATAGTAACTAGATGCTGAGATCCCAGACTGGAACCTGCAGAATGAAGATGTTCATCTTCCTTTGACCCTCATGATCTCAATCAACTAAAGCTTGGACTCTATGTAAATCTTTCCACCTATTCTATGCTAAATTTTCCTCTGCTCAAGCCCCCTCATAAATATGCATTTACTGCCTAAACCTCTTCATGAATATGTATGTATGTTTAACTTACAGCTTTCCCAATTTTGCTGTTCAGAGAGACATTAATTTGGGGAAAATACTGGGTTTTCTCCCTACTTGCCACAAGTAAAAAGTCCTTTCTCCTCCTCTTCTTTGACTTCCCTGTATCTTCTGACTCAACATTCACCAAGCAGCAAACTCAGTTTTCAGATGACAGTGGGAATCTCTGATTTACCACCAGTTGGTCAGAAGTACAGATAGAAACTTGGACTTGGGATTGGCATCTTGAGTTTGAGGAGGTAGTGGGAATTTCCAGTTTGTTGGTGGTTGGTTAGAAACATAGGTAACAACCTGGGCTTGTCACTGGTGTTATAACCGGAGGATGATCCTATAGGACTGTACCTACAGATTCCACTTCTAGTTTTAGATAGATTGCATCAGAAAGGAGTTGAACTCTTGGGTACCCTACCAGCATTTGGGCTTCCCCAGTGTCTTAGTGGTAAAGAATCTTGACTGTGATGCAGAAGCCACAGGAAATGTGAGTGTGATCCCCAGGTCAGGAAGATCCCCTGGAGAAAGGCGTAGCAATCCGTTCCAGTATTCTTGCCTGGAGAATTCCATGGACAGAGGAGCCTGGCAGGCTACAGTCCATGGGGTTGCAAAGAATCGGATATGACTTAAGTGACTTAGCATGCACGCACGCTACCAGCATCTGAGAATTTCTTGTCTGTGTGGGGAAGCCTTCATTTATACTTTGCAATTGGGTCCAGACACTTTTGGAATAAGTAACTGAAAATCCCTGAGAAAAAGACAGAAACCTTGATAGAAAAACAAAAGCTTTGAAAGGGCAATTCAAAGAAGAATCTAAACATCGAACAAATATATGTAGGGTTGTTCAACCTTAGTATTAATCAAATTACCATAATTTTTAATAACAAGACATAACTTTATATCCACCAGAATGTTTAAAATCAGAACATAGGACCATTCCAATTATAATCAAGAGTGTTGCGTAGACAGGAACTTCCATGCCGTGCTGGCATTGTATACTGCAACAGCCACTCTGAAATGCCATCTGGTAATATTTAGCAAAATTATGTATGCATATTTCCTATGACACAGAAATCTCAGTCTTAGTATATATTCCAGAAAATTCTTGCACAAATCAGTATGTCAATATTTATAGAAAACTCATCATAGCATATTTTTATGGTAATAAAAAACACAGGCATCCTAGGTGTCCATCATCAAGGAATTGTTCAGTAAGATGTGATGGATATGGACCACAAGGCAGCAGTAGGATGCAGTAATATGCACAGGAGCCCATCAGAGCATCGCCCAGAGTGAGAAACTGAGCAAGGACACCACAAACACATACACACATGTGCGCACACACAAATACACACACGAGTAGCTGTTTATTGACTTACTTAAATGAGTTAGGATGATATGATTTTAGACCAGATATGTATGTTTAACTAGATCCTCAGGTGGCGCTAGTGGTAAAGAACCCACCTGCCAATACAGGAGGCATGTGATGAGAGTTTGATCTCTGGGTTGGGAAGATCCCCTGGAGGAGAGCATAGCAACCCACTCCAGTATTCTTGCCTAGGAAATCTCATGGACAGAGGACCCTGGTGGGCTACAGTCCATGGGGTCTCAAGAGTTGGAAACCACTTAGTGATTAAGACAACAACAACTGTGTGAATGTATGAAATATATATTTTTAACAGACAGTTTAGTTTATCATCTGCCTTATTTCAAGCTGCTATAGCACAGTACTATATGATAGCAGGTTTGGAAACAGTAAGAATTTATTTCTCAGTTTGAAGACTGGAAGTCAAAGATCATGGTGCTCTAGCATGGTAAGGTTCTGGTGAGAGCCGTCTCTCTGATTATGAACTGCCAAATTCTCTTTGTGTTTTCACAGGGTGAAAAGAGTGAGAGAACTCTCTGGGTAATTCCATTCATGAAGGCTCCACCCTCAAGACCTCCCAAAGACTCAGCTCCGGAGTAGGATTTCAACATATGAATTTGATGGGGATACAAACATTCATTCTTATTGCATCATGATAATGTATGTTTTAAACAGTTTCATCCCCGTGATTCAACTATAAAATGATGGTATTTAAATTTTCTGCTATTCAAAGTACTTAGAAAGAAAAGCTTAGAATATTTCCTTAGTTACAGCTTAGTTACAACATGGGGATGCAATGGTTCTGACACTTATTTTGTGAAAAATGTTGAAAAATTCATAGAACTGCTTAGTAGTCAAGTGGTGACAGTATCAATTATCCTTCATATGATTTAAACACTTTTCTGAGCTTTCTGCAAATTTGCAGATTAAAGCTGGAGTCAGAAGAGTGTTCTGAGAACACATAAGGGACAGGAAAATGAATTCTGCCCTTAAATTTTTTGATGAAAAAGAAAAGAAAATTTAATCAGCCATTTTACATTTACATTATTGATTACCAGTGTATTTTAACTGTCACAGGTAAATGTCAGGAACGCTAATTAGATTATTTCAAAATTTATGTGAAAATCAACAGCAGAGTTTATTGAATATAAAAATGCAAAGTTAGAAGAAAGGAGTTTTATTCTTTTAAGTCTTTTCTTTCCTCATAAGGCTGCTTTCTTTTCCTATATCTTTCATATCCGTAGGATGATGGGATCACACTGTGCACGGCTCAGAATATAGATTGGTGCTGGGATGTTCTGTAAGTTTAAGTATGCAGACAGTGTGATTCTTATCCCTGATATACCAAGAGTCTGCATAGCCACATGGAAAGATTAATTACGGCTCACATCAATTTTGGCCTCTAGATGTCATGTAAAGAACATAACATTGGAGAGAAAGCTGCAGAATTTTGATTATGGCCATCTGAAAAACTGTATAGGTAGGAGTGGGAGAAAAAAAGGTGGGGCTCATATTCTTTTACAGGGAATACATTCTTACATTATTTTACTAGGCAAAGGCAGAAAATCACATATTGGAGATGTTGTTGTTAGGAAATGTTCACTTCACTCCAGTTAGTTCACTCTTAGAATTAAAGGAGATGAGGACTTCGAAGAGGTCTGTTTCTATGACTAGTCTCTAAGACTGATACTGTTGAGGGATTCAGAATATTCAAGAAAATGCAGCAATTAATATCCTACCTTATGTATAAGAGGAAAATCAGAAACAAGAACTAAGACTTTTAGACATTTTAATGATCTTCCCTTGAAAATAGAATAAATGGGAGAGAAGCAGATTTGAATGAATCTTAATTAAATTATTATATATATTTAATTACAGTGTTCTCATGTGAGACCAGATAAATGATGTGGGCTTTAATTTTTGTGCAAGCTGTTTCACAGCAGGAAAATAAAATGTGCTTCAGCCTGCTTTGCAGAACCGAACAAAAAGGGGGCTTAGATGAATCACAGAAAAAATTCATCACAAAAATCATATAACATGGATTAGAAAAGGAAACAATATCCATTCATCCCTGTTTCTTACAGTCTTCAGTTAATTCATCACAGTGTGGCTCCCTGGATATTTAAAGACAATGGAAAATGTCCACAAGCCCTTTTCTTATTTCCATTTGGAGCTCTAGAATGCAGTGGGTTGCAAACAACAAGCCATTTAAATGCCTCCCAAGCTGTGAGTAGGCAAGCTTGCTGTAAGATGAGCAAGGAAACACAAAGCAGACAGACAGTGAGAATAGGGAAATCATGCAGAAGAACTAAAAGGAAGGAAGAGGAGCAGCATATAAGAAAATGAGAGTCTGCTTAAACCAATGTATGGTAATAAGCTCAGACACTGGAAAAACTTCACAGTCGAAAGTGAAACAGCACATCTGATTTCAGAAGCAGAGCAGTGGAATAATGAATAGTGTTGAACCTTTTGGTCCTTAAAACTAGGTTCAGATTTATCCCCAGGAAAACTCCAGTGATTGAAAAAGTGTTGGATTGCCCGTGAGTTGCTAAAGTTGGATTTCTTCTTTTTCCATCGAGCTGCCAAAATAGAAAAATAAACTCAGAGTAATTGCTGGACTTGGACTCATAGTTACAGGTCTTATTTGTGCATCTGAGTTAAGCAATCTTTAACCAAGTAAAGTTTTTCTGAATGCACAAGATACTATTACTATTATTTATAAAATTAAATTATATATTTTCTCTAAAAGAAAAGCCACAGTAGTTTCAAATCATTGTAATATTAATCTCAAGCATTTTTTAAGCTTAGGCCACGCAATCTTGATTATCTCTTTCACTGATTGGTATTTAGAAGCCTCTCTACAGTAGAAATGGTATTAAAAGAGATTACTAGACCCAAAGCCTAGAATTATTAGCAGCTGAAATCTGTATGCCTATAGTTCAAAAGCAGGTAGAGGGAAGTTTCTCTTTGTAAATGGCACCTGTCACTCAGCTCATGACCAAAATTCTTCTCAAGATATCAGCCAAGTGTAAAGCAAAGCAAGAACACAAAGGAGAAAGCTCACAATAGCATACACCATAATTCTTGGTCGGTCTATTTCTAGAATCTGTAGGAATTTGCACTAACCAAGAGTTTATACAAACTGACTTAGTATATGTGTATCTGTGGTCTGTCCAGATTCAGTCTCCAAGAGTCTTGCTTAATTAGGATTAGAAGGAGGACACTGTCTACATTTCTTACATCCCTATACCAAAAACTCAACTGCTGAGTAAAGGATCTCAATGAACTGGGAAGTTGAACACATGACCCACATCTCCTTATAAAATATTTTTGTGTTTTATCAAGACCCCTCCATTTATATGTCCCGCAACTCTCTTTGTCTCACTACCATCATCTGCATTAAATTATTGGGTCCATTCTCATTCTGTCCTTTGCTCTTGTTTACCATTCACCACAAGAAGCACAGAATGACCATGTCAACCTCATGCCAAGTCTCCTGTCCCAAGCACTGAGAATCACTGAGAAACAAAATAAAACTAAACAGGGAAAAGAGGGGCAGAGACAGGCACACACAGAGAGAAGAGAAGGGAGTATTTCTTGAAAGTAAGCAGATAGAAAGTCAGGAAATGCATCTGAAGTATTTGGTGTTCAAAGGACAGAGGGACAGAGGAAATGTTTGAGGAATAGAATAACAAGAAAGACACAGGATCGATACGTCAAAACAGACTTTCTTTTCCCATCTCCATGTTCTATTTCAATCTGCACTTGCTTGGGGATAAATAAGCCATTTTTCTGTTCTCTGTACTTAATTTTGTGTTCAGTGGAGTATGTAAGTATGCTTCTTAACTCATAAATAATAGTGTGTGCACTGCAAATATAGGAGAGAAGAGGCTTAATGGAATACAAGTGAAACTGTCCAGCTTTTTTTTGAATCAATAATTTTGTTTTTCCAAGTTTTATGTCATAAGCCAAATCCTAAAGAGACATTGTATAATATCTAATGATAACTATATATATATATGAAGAAGTGAAGTCGCTCAGTCATGTCTGACTTTTTGCGATACCATAGACTGTAACTTACCAGGCTCCCCTGTCCATGGGATTTTCCAGCCAAAAGTACTGGAGTGGGTTGCCATTTCCTTCTCCAGGGGATCTTCCTGACCCAGGGGTTGAACCCAGGTCTCCTGCATTGCAGNATATATATATATGAAGAAGTGAAGTCGCTCAGTCATGTCTGACTTTTTGCGATACCATAGACTGTAACTTACCAGGCTCCCCTGTCCATGGGATTTTCCAGCCAAAAGTACTGGAGTGGGTTGCCATTTCCTTCTCCAGGGGATCTTCCTGACCCAGGGGTTGAACCCAGGTCTCCTGCATTGCAGGAAGACACTTTACCTTTTCTCATTGAATAATGAATAACCAACATAAATCATTTATCACTTTTAGAATTGTCAAATGCTACAAAAATATTCTTCTTTCTAAATACTTAAAGCCAAGAATTGTAGTCTCTAACAATATGATTCATACAATAGCACTATAATGTGTTGCCCAATAAGAAATTAATTACTGATTTTTTTTTCTTAACTAAGAAATAAGAGCAAAAGAAGACTTTCGTTATGTTAAGCCTACCTATCAGAAAAGGAACTTTTTTTCCCTTAACAATAGATTAGTCAGTCAAGCATACAATACTTTACAGCCATTCCTTCAATTCTTACACCAAATGAGTTCAAGAAATTATTGCAACACAGGTCCAGAAAGGATTCCAAATGACAAATTCCTTACCCTTCACAGTTGATAAATTCCAAACAAATAAATTAGGGCTCATCTTTCCTCCTCATTTTCTCCTTTGGGTAGGTTCATAACAATAATTTTTACCTAATAGGCATTGTTATTCTAAGTTTATCAACATTATACATGATTATGTGTACCCGTATTCAATGTTTTTCTTTAAATATTAACTAGACTCAAGATTTCTTCTAAAGACATCTTTACTCATCTGTCTAAAAAACACTTTCTAGACCTTGTGAATAGCTCAGCATACCCCACTGAGCACAAAATTAAGTACAGAGAACAGAAAATGGCTTATTTATCCCCAAGCAAGTGCAGATTGAAATAGAACATGAAGATGAGAAAAGACAGTCTATTTTGATTTATTGATCCTAGGTCTTTCTTGTTATTCTATTCCTCAAACACTTCCTCTCTCTGTCCTTTAAACATCAAGGACTTCAGATGCCTCTCTTGACTTTCTATCTGCTTACTTTTAAGGAATACTCCTCTCTCATTCTCTCTCCTTCTTTCTTTCTCTCTTTCTCTCTCTGTCTCTCTTTCTCTTTCCCCTTTCTACTTAGTTTTTGTTGTTGTTGTTGGTGGTGGTGGTGGTTGGTTTGTTTTGGGGGGGCAGACTGTGATTTGCTTGTTTGTTTTTAGTATTTTTCTTTCCTCAGTGCTTAAAATGGGAGACTTGGCATGAGGCTTTACATGATAATTCAGTACTTCTTGCAGCGATAAACAAGAAGTTTATGATGTTTAATGAAGTTTATGTTCTCTTAAGTCTTTGTTCTTCTGTGATAAACAAGAATGAAGGACAAAATTAGAAACCCAATAGTATGAGGTTATTGGTGGTGAGATAGAGAGAGTTGAGGGACATATAAGTGGAGAAGTCTTGACAAAAGCATAAAAATATCCTCTAAGGAGATGTGGGCCAATTTCCTAATTCACTGAGAACTTTTGCTCAGGACTTGAGTAAATGATATCATTTTCACTGCTCAGGCCTAAATCAAGGTACTACAAAATTTCAACCACTTCTCTGGTTATTCTACCTTCACCTCCCCCGATGTGCCCTCCACTCCCTGACACACACAGGAACCATCTAGATCAGCTTTGATAAATTTAGAGAAAAATAGTAATCTCACATGGCCGTCTCATTTCTAGAACAGAACAATGTCCTTAATTTTCCTGTTATTTTTTTTCCAATCAAATAAATTCCATATTCCTTGGACTTCCTGTGGGTATATGTCACTTTTCATTTGCTGGATCTTGTCTGGACATGTTTGTTATAAATGAAGAACACGCATTCTTGGGTACATATCACTAAAAATAAAATTTTTCCTGCAACAAAATTAATATTTTCAGTGGACTTCTCTTCTAGAAGGGTAACTCTAGCTTCTCTAAAATATAAACTCCAAAATCTTAGTGGCTTAATGGGGCAAGGGACTGGAAAAGGTCAGTTTTCATTCCAATCCCAAAGAAAGGCAAAGCAAAAGAATGCTCAAACTACCACACAATTGCACACATCTCACATGCTACTAAAGTAATGCTCAAAATTCTACAAGCCAGGCTTCAGCAATATGTGAACTGTGAACTTCCTGATGTTCAAGCTGGTTTTAGAAAAGGCAGAAGAACCAGAAATCAAATTGCCAACATCTGCTGGATCATGGAAAAAGCAAGAGAGTTCCAGAAAAACATCTATTTCTGCTTTATTGACTATGCCAAAGCCTTTGACTGTGTGGATCACAATAAACTGTGGAAGATTCTGAGAGAGATGGGAATACCAGACCACCTGACTTGCCTCTTGAGAAATCTGTATGCAGGTCAGGAAACAACAGTTAGAACTGGACATGGAACAACAGACTGGTTCCAAATAAGAAAAGGAGTATGTCAAGGCTGTATATTGTCACCCTGCTTATTTAACTTCTATGCAGAATACATCATGAGAAACACTGGACTGGAAGAANCACAACAAACTGTGGAAAGTTCTGAAAGAGATGGGAATATCAGACTACCTGACCTGCCTCCCGAGAAATCTGTTTGCAGGTCAGGAAGCAGCAGTTAGAACCGGACACGGAAGAACAGACTGGCTTCAAATAGGGAAAGGAGTACATCAAGGCTGTACTGTCACCCTGCTCATTTAACTTACATGCAGAGTACATCATGCAAAATGCTGGGCTGGGTGAAACACAAACTAGAATCAAGATTGCCGGGAGAAATATCAATAACCTCAGATATGCAGATGACACCACCCTTATAGCAGAAAGACTTCCCTGGTGGCTCAGACAGTAAAGTGTCCCCCTACAAAGCAGAAGACCTGGGTTCAACCCCTGGGTCAGGGAAATCTCCAGGAGAAGGAAATGGCAACCCACTCCAGTATCTTGCTTGGAAAATCCCATGGATGGAGGAGCCTGGTAGGCTACCATCCATGAGGTCACAAAGAGTTGGACATGACTGAGCAACTTCACTTTCACTGTGGCAGAAAGTGAACNAGTGTCCCCCTACAAAGCAGAAGACCTGGGTTCAACCCCTGGGTCAGGGAAATCTCCAGGAGAAGGAAATGGCAACCCACTCCAGTATCTTGCTTGGAAAATCCCATGGATGGAGGAGCCTGGTAGGCTACCATCCATGAGGTCACAAAGAGTTGGACATGACTGAGCAACTTCACTTTCACTGTGGCAGAAAGTGAACAAGAACTAAAGAGTCTCTTGATGAAAGTGAAAGAGGAGAGCGAAAAAGTTGGGTTAAAACTCAACATTCAGAAAACTAACTTCATGGGATCCTGTCCCATCACTTCATGGCAAATAGATGGGGAAACAATGGAAACATGAGAGAGTTTATTTTTGGGGGACTCTCAAATCACTGCAGATGGGGAATACAGCTATGAAATTAGAAGATTCTTGCTCCTTGGAAGAAAAGCTATGACAAACCTCAACAGCATATTAAGAAGCAGAGACATTACTTTGCTGACAAAGATCTGCCTAGTCAAAGCTACGATTTTTCCAATACTAGTGTGTGGATGTGAGAGTTGGACTGTAAAGAAAGCTGAGAGCTGAAGAATTGATGCTTTTTAACTGTGATGTTGGAGAAGACTCTTGAGAGTCCCTTGGACTGCAAGGTGATCCCACTAGTCAATCCTCAAGGAAATCAGTCCTGAATATTCATTGGAAGGACTGATACTGAAGCTGAAACTCCAATACTTTGGCCACCACCAGCTGACTCATTTGAAAAGGCCCTGATGCTGGGAAAGGTTGAAAGCAGGAGGAGAAGGGGATGACAGAGAATAAGATGGTTGGATGGCATCACCAACTCGATCCACATGAGTCTGAGTAAGCTCCAGGAGTTGGTGACAGAAAGGGAAGCTGGCATGATGTAGTCCATGGGGTCGCATACAATCAGACATGACTGAGCGACTGAACTGAACTGATCTCCACTGCTAACATTAACTCAGACTCTTCTCCATTGCTAGCTTATTTCCTTTTATCAGTTAGTCATCATGCAATGTGTCACTAACTCTGCCAGGTCATGAACAGACGTAGCGCTTTTCCCCTCAGTCTCTTAAAAGACAGTGTAACTTAGTAGTTTATACATCTTAACATTGACATGAAGTCTATCTATGTTCTTACTTTGATCCTATCATTTACTAGCTGTGTGGTCCTATACATGGGAGTCCCTAGTGGCTCAGCGTGTCATCTGCCTGCAACGCAGGTGACACAACCTCTGGGTCTGGAAGATTCCCCTTGAGAAGGAAATGGCCACTCCAGCATTCTTGCCTGGAGAAACTCATGGACAGAGGAGCCTGCAGACTATCATCCATCAGGTTGCCAAGAGTCCGACACAACTTAGTGACTAAACTGCCACCACCTAGACACATCTATCCCTTGTCTTCCTTTGCAAAATTAGGAACATTGCTTTAAGGACCTAATTATATATGCTTAGTTTAAAAATTAGCATATTGCTTCTACATACTGGTCCATTTCCTGGAAAATACTGTGATCAGAAAGATATAACTTGTCTTTGTCCTGTAAACATAAATTATAATAAAGGACTTCCCTGTAGCTCAAATGGTAACTAATCTGCCTGTGATGCAGGAGACCAGGGTTTGATCCCTGGGTCAGGAAGATCCTCTGGAAAAGGAAATGACAGTCCACTCCAGTATTCTTGCCTGGAGAATGTCACGGACAGAGAAGCCTGGCAGGCTGCAGTTCGTGGGGTCGCAAAGAGTTGGACACAACTGAGTTACTAACACACATAATACAGAAACAAGAGATTTTTCATGATATGTATTATGAATAAAATAAAGGGAATGATGCCTAAAAAAAAAAAAGTGACTAATCAAGGAGACATATGACATGATCAGAGTTGGACTCTAGAAGGACGTGACAATTGAGACTGCATAAATGGGTGGAGGAAGGCAGCCAAGTCCAAACTTCCCAAGAGGGCATTCTAAGCATGTGGTTCAGCAGATACAAAGGTTCTAGGGCTTCTGGGAGCTTGAGTCTTAGAAGAAAAATACAAAGGCCTGAGCAAAGGAAATGATGAAACAGATAGTAGGTGGTGATCCAAGTGCTAGGCATGGATGTAAACTGCACTTGGAGACTCTGCAGGATGCCTTCCATTTACTTCTCTGAGTTCCCCTCCACCCTTCTGCATCCCATCTTGTGCCCAGGAAGCTCACTTCCACTCCAATAGAAGGATCCTTTCCAGTTGGGTTCAGCCAGCATAAGCTATTAGCTGGAGTTCTGAAGGGTGGAGGAGAGTGGGGCAGCGGTGTGGATTCCCCCTACTGCTTTCCTATTAAATCCCTAGTGTACTCTTTTATTAATGCCACAGCTCCCTTTAGTTGTCCTCCATCCAACTACAGTCTTCAGAATCCTGTAAACACCTTCAGGCCTTGAGGTGGGAATGTTCCCCCTCCTTTGTCAGTCACAGGTTTTGTTCTATGTAGTATGGTGCCAATTATTTTCCTTAAACCTTGCCTACAAGTGTATAAGGGATTCCCAGGTGGTACAGAGGTAACGAATCAGACTGCCAATGCAGGAGCCACAGGAGAGGCAGGTTCGATCCCTAGGACAGAAAGAGCCCCTGGAGGAGGAAATGGCAATCCACTCCAGTATTGACCTTTACCGTACCTTGTGCTGTATGCTCAGCCATGTCCAGCTCTTTGTGGCCCAATGGACTATAGCCTGCAAGGCTCTTCTGTCCATGGGATTTCCGAGGCAACCATACTGAAGTGGATTGCATGCCCTCCTCCAGGGGATCTTCCCGACCCAGGTATCGAACCCATGTCTCTTATGTCTCCTGCATTAGCAGGTGGGTTCTTTACCACTAGCACCACCTGGGAAGCCTTACCTTACAGGTGTATAAATAGTACCTTTATAAAGGATCTTCAAATTTCCCAGAATGAATGTGCCATCTCTTTCTTGCCAGGACCCTGACAGAGATGCAAAAGGGAATACAGATTTGTAATTTAATTCTAGCTCAGTCTGTAAAGAATATGCTTGCAATGCAGGAGACCCAGGTTAGATTCCTGGGTCAGGAAGATTCCCTAAAGAAGGAAATGGCAACCCATTCCAGTATTCCTGCCTGGAGAGTCCCATGGGCAGAGACTAGTGGGCTACAGTCCCTTGGGTTGCAAGAGTCAGACACGACTTAGCAACTAAACCACCATAATATATGTAAAAATGACTCAGTGTACACAGCACTTTGTATATGCAAATCCTCATAATGATCATCCTGTTTGGGATGATGACTAGCCTATCAATATATTTGAATATTGCATTAAGACTATCATTCACACTGAATCACCCTCTCTGTTGCTCTTTTGGCCAGTGCCCAAACTGTGGCCAGGCCAAGAGGTGAATTTGTGACAATGAGACAGCTCAGTTTGAATATGTTCAAATAAAATGCTTGACTTTCTGCTTCATCCTTTTCACACGAAAAATACAGAATGATGCATTGCAAATACATCAGAGACCTTAAGAGAGGCACTCTGAGTAGGTTAAGAAAAAGTATAATTCCATATGAAAATTGTGAGATGATTAAGGGGCCATCCAATGTAAAATTAGCTTTGGTTTCATAAGTAATCCCTGACAAAGTATATAAACAGAAAAGAGGCATCAGTTAACTGAAAAACTGGAAGGCATTCACAAAAAAGACAAGAAGAATCGTTGAATTTATTGAACCAAAAGAATTGTGCAATAAAGCATTAAATTATTGTTTCTTCTCTATATTGAAATTTGTAAGATAAAGCATCAGATCTGAGTCAACACTGCCCATTTGATAAATACATCCTGTTTTTCCCAATACTACTTAGATGTAATTTCTGATTCCTTCATTGTAAGATATAAATAGAAAGACATTTAACCAAAGGTTAGGTTTTGTACAAACATAGATTATATGTGTCTACTATTCTCTAAGGCTCTAGCAATTCTTTCTCATTGAATTGCCGCCAATATTATAAATTGTATGTTTACATGGGGGAAACTGCAGCAAAGATTTGAGCAGGAGTCTGGTGATTTTTGATCAGTGGAAACAATCAGTATTGACATACTTGTCTCACTCTTCATTCTACATGAGTTTTGGTCATTAAATTTTAAATATTTTGATCATGATCATAGCAAATCATAACCTGATGAAATGAAAGCTTAACAATTTTCCTTGGAATTGGCTGTAATAAAGAGAATTTTAATAATGCTCATCAAATCAGATTATTTAGTCTGTGATTAAAAATGGTGCAAATTATACAGTTTAAAATCATTTAGTACATTTCAGCCAAGTACATTTTTTTACAAAGACCTTAAATTGAAGCCTGGTCATTCTTCTTATTTGCCTTAAAGGAATAATATTTCTGTTTATAAAATCAAAGTTTCCTTTGGCAATGAATTCAGTGAAACCAGAGAGCAAGGTCATTGGAATCTTACATCAAACACTGAGCATCAGAAGAGATTTTTCAGAGGATAAAGTATAGCTAATATAAGTAATATTGGGAGAAGAAATAAGTTTTAAATTATATTGTCCATCTAAACACTCAAAGATATGGAGACAAAAACTTTCCAATAAATCATTTTGTTTTTATTTCATTTTTAATAGATGTTGTAATTATGGAGAATTAAAAATAACTTTCATTTCTACCAGAATCTGGTAGAATAAACCATGTTTGTAAAAATTCTTTCTTTAGAATGACTAGCTGATCTTCACTCAGTCATAAAATTTACTCATTTTTTATGCATTCACTTATTCAACAAAGTAAATAAATAGAAAGTCTACTAAGTACTAAAAATAATTCTAAACAAAAGGATTTGGCAGTTTACTAAATAGATATGATTTTTCCATGAAGATAGCTTTTAACTAGGTACAAACTAGTTAATAACCTAGTTAAAAGCTATCTTCATGGAAAGTTAATAACCTCAAACTAGTCCAGGGTACTAGCAGGAATACTAGCCTACAGGTAGTACTAATTTAATATTCTATAAAGGCACAGATAAAGATAGTAATTTAACATTCACAAGCTAAAAAATACAACCACTATTTTACAGTTACATCAGGATTCTATAGAAAAGATGAAAAAAAATGAACCATCACCCTTGTCATACTTTTATTTAACTTGGTATTCATATTAAGTATAAATAAGACTATTAAAAATGAAAAGAAAAGAATGTCATGATATTAATATCAGGTTTGAGCAATTGTAAAATGTATCTTACCTGGGAGAGAAAATCAACAGCAGCG
The DNA here is from genome assembly GCA_006410675.1 of Oreotragus oreotragus. NCBI lineage: Eukaryota > Metazoa > Chordata > Mammalia > Artiodactyla > Bovidae > Oreotragus > Oreotragus oreotragus. The sequence goes on along the minus strand of SJYX01018842.1, from coordinate 378,314 downwards.
CTGCAGGGAGAGATATTTCATTTATTAAAAAAGGAATTTGATGAGAGTAGTTCTGAGCAAGGGCAGTAGTGGGCATGCCTTGCTGGCAACAGATACGCTTATTTCATGTCTCTTCTGGTGGCACAAGCGGTAAAGAATCCGCTTGCCAATACAGGAGATGCAAGAGACACAAGTTCAGTCCCTGAGTCAAGAAGATCCCCTGAAGGAGTAAATGACAACCCACTCCAGTAACCTTGCCTGGAAAATTTCAAGGCTAGAGGAACCTGGTAGGCCATGGGGCCACCAAGAGCTGGACATGACTGAGCGACTGAGCTCACATACAGCACACATGTTTCTTCTAAAATGTACTAAGTGTAAACTCTTTTCAGTCCTTTCAAAACACTGTCTAAGATACTTGTATTTTCTAACTTTTAAAAAATCTACTTCATTTCCTTTCAAGGCACTTATAGCACTTAGGATTGAGTTGTCAACAAATGACAATCCTTAGCGACCAACTTTCTAAACAGAAAGTTGAAAAAAAAAAAAAAAAAAAGCTCACAACAAACCCCCAAAGTACAAAAACAATGATACTTCTAAAGTAAGCTCCCTCTCAGCTCCAGGGTATCCTTAATACTCACAGATCTCATTGGGCAGATGGACTTAATAACTGTGCTTTAATCTGCTTAAAGTCTGATACTCATATACCCAGTGTTTCTTTTGATAAGAGGAAATAAGCTTATGGAGACAGAGCTGTCCCTAAAATTGTAAATTAAGGAGTTACTAATCAAAAGGAGAAGATAAAGAAGAGATGTGACATTGGCAATGGTTTTAAAAAGTGGTTCTGGGCCCCCACTGTAAATTGGAGATGGAATATCAGGAAAGAGAAATAAGAAAATAAACAATGTTCTATTCCAGGTAGAGACACCAGGAGGTGGGGGGTGAGGAGGACAATAGAGGCGACTGCTCCACTGGCCCTTGGCTAGCAACAGCCAGAGCAGGGCCCCTTCAGACTCAGCACTCTGCCCTTGTAGCCTCTGTTTACCTCTCACATCAATGCTCACTACTTATTCTCACACTGTTTTCAGTCCAATTAATATCTGTAGAGTGAAAATATTTCTACAGCAGAAAAAAACCCTCAATGGCAAAAATGAAGATTACATTATTTACATTAAAGGATACATAAGAGACGCGAAAGGGTCTTTGGGGTCACTAAGAGTAAGACACGACTGAGCGACTGAACTGAAGAGACGTGACAAGAGGCATGGGTAGGAATCCCTGGGTCAGGAAGATCTCACGGAAGAGGAAAGAGCAATGCACTCCAGTATTTTTGCCTGGGAAATCCCATGGACAGAGGAGCCTGGTGGGCTACCGTCCATGGGGGTCACAAAGAGTCCTTCACAGCTAAGCAACTGAGCATGCATGCAAAACGAATGGTGCCTAACAGTTTTACAAATATGAGTGTGCTTTTTAAGTAAATTTAATAAACATTTAAACAAATAAACATCTTATTTTTTAAATAAAATTTTATTTTAAAATCATATGAATAGTCATACTTAAAACAATTGAGTCACATTAAAGAAAGTTGAGCACCGAAAAACTGATGCTTTTGAACTGTGGTGTTGGAGAAGACTCTTGGGAGTCCCTTGGACTGCAAGTAGTTCCAACCATTTCATCCTAAAGGAAATCAGTTCTCGGTGTTCACTGGTAGGACTGATGTTGAAGCTGAAACTCCAATACTTTGGCCACCTGATGCAACTAGCTGACTCATTTGAAGGGACCCTGATGCTGGGAAAGATTGAGGGCAAGAGGAGAAGGGGACGACAGAGGATGAGATGGTTGGATGGCATCACCGACTCAGTGGACATGGGTTTGGGTGGACTCCAGGAGTTGGTGATGGACAGGGAGGCCTGGCGTGCTGCAATTCATGGGGTCACAAAGAGTCAGACACGACTGAGAGACTGAACTGAGCTGAAAATCAAAACATCATAATGCTCTAAAATGTGTTCTTCAGGACTTTTCCAGTGGCCCAGTGGTTAAAACTCCATGCTCCCAATGCAGGGGGCAAGGGTTAGATCCCTGGTTGGGTAACTTAAGAGCCCACATGCCTTAGCTGGCCTAAAAGTGAAAGTGAAAGTCTCTCAGTCATGTCTGACTCTTTGCAATCCCATGGACTATATAGTCCATGGAATTCTCCAGGCCAGAATACTGGAGTGGGTAGCCTTTCCCTTCTCCAGAGGATCTTCCCAACCCAGGAATCTAATCCAGATCTCCCACATTGCAGGCAGATTCCTGACCAGCTGAGCCACAAAGAAAGCCCAAGAATACTGGAGTAGGTATCCTATCCCTTCTCCAATAGATCTTCCCAACCCAGGAATCGAAGTGGAGTCTCCTGCCTTGCAGACAGATTAGTTGGCTTAGAAAACCAAAAATAAAAAAATAAATGAATGAAATGTGCTGTTCAAAATTTTTTATTGTTCTATGCCTATAACAAACTTAGAAATGAATCAGAGAAACAAGCTATGCCAGTTCCTTTATAACATGAAATTTTNGAAGTGGAGTCTCCTGCCTTGCAGACAGATTAGTTGGCTTAGAAAACCAAAAATAAAAAAATAAATGAATGAAATGTGCTGTTCAAAATTTTTTATTGTTCTATGCCTATAACAAACTTAGAAATGAATCAGAGAAACAAGCTATGCCAGTTCCTTTATAACATGAAATTTTGGGTGGTAACAAATAAATCTAAATAGAAAATAGGTAAATAGGGACTTTGAAGTAAGAAAAAAACATAAAAAGCAGAAAGCTCTGGAAACAGTGCTGAAACAGAAGGCACAATAGCCCTTCCATAGAAGCACTGTGCTATTTCCAATAATACCCAAGTCTGATGGGATTTAAAAAATCATGTCAGCTTCTTGATACAAAGGAATAGTCCACTTTGACAAATAGTACAAGTGATTTATTCATGGGCTTCTTAAGGCAAGAATACTGAAGTGGTTTGCCAAAGATCTTCATGACCCAGATAACCACAATGGTGTGATCACTCACCAGACATCCTGGAATGAAAAGTCAAGTGGGCCTTAAGAAACATCACTATGAACAAAGCTAGTGGAGGTGATGGAATTCCAGTTCAGCTATTTCAAATCCTAAAAGATGATGCTGTGAAAGTGCTGCACTCAATATGCCAGCTAATCAGTAAAGCTCAGCAGTGGCCACAGGGCTGAAAAAGGTCAGTTTTCATTCCAAACCCAAAGGGAATGCCAAAGAATGCTCAAATTACCATACAATTGCATTCATCTCATACGCTAGCAAAGTAATGCTCAAAATTCTCCAAGCCAGGCTTTAACAGTACGTGAACCATGAACTTCCAGATGTCAAGCTCGATTCAGAAAAGACAGAGAAATAAAAGATCAAATTACCAACATCCGTTGGATCATCGAAAAACTACGAGAGTTCCAGAAAAACATCTTCTTCTGCTTTGTTGACTATGCCAAAGTCTTTGACTGTGTGGATCACAAACTGTGGAAAATTCTTCAAGAGAATATCAGACCACCTGACCTGCCTCCTGAGAAATCTATATGCAGGTCAAGAAGCAACAGTTATAACTGGATATGGAACAACAGACTGGTTCCAAATTGGGAAAGGAGTAAGTCAAGGCTGTATATTGTCACCCTGCTTATTTAACTTATATGCAGAGTACATCATGAGAAA